>JAOTOL010001151.1:0-309189 GCA_034440575.1 Imbricaverruca yamaguchii | reverse complement strand
CAAATTCACAACATACCTCGAGAGCAGGACGTTCGTGCACCTCTGGGTCTAAAATGGGAGGGTCTAGAATGTTACTTCGGGATATGGTTTCGGAATATATAATGGTTGAAGGAAAGTTATACTAAAACAATCCGTCTAAAAAATATTTTATTCTTTCCACCATGAAATTTTCTTTCCTTTTTAAAATGAGAAAGCTGAAAAAATTATTGAAGTCAATTCTTATTAATATTAAATATATTTCGATGCACTTTTGGGTTCATGTCTGGAATGCTTAGTGGAAGTAAGGAATGACTTGGAAGGGGGAAAAGCGACTAGACGGGCGGGCAAATTGCCGCTGGAAAACAGACTATCGTCACGGACAAGCGGAAATTAGCGTCTCATTTCGCAAATTCATGATTGCTATGAAACACCAAAAATTTGAAAATCAGTTAGAGAAAACTGCCAAGAGAATTACAGGGGAACTTTTTCTGAATTAATAATAATCAGGATTATGGGAAGAAATTAATAATTGGATCAGAATGAGGTTTATAAGAGTGTAGAGGATTAGGTCAACACACGTAAATCTGAATTTGTCCGGAGTGGGGAAACCTGGTGGTCGGAGTGGCATGAATGCAACTATTCCTGGCTTGCTGATGAAATTCTGAAACAATATAAGTCATGAAATCGGAAGAAGGTGAAATTTCTGGTTCTATGTCTCTTCATTTTGGAGCAAAGTGTTAGCAGGTTTTAGGAACGTTTTAAAAATTATCTCAGGCGGTTTTTTCATGTGGAAAATCCTTCCTGGATATCTTTTTATGTACATCGCTCCTGACTGCTTAATAATATAATTATGAACAGTTTTATCCATCCCAATTGATGCAGAACATATCATTCTTTAAGGAACCAAGAAGAAATGCATTATCCATGGCTTTTCGTGGCAATGGTTCAAATAGCTCCGGCCGGAGTGGGAGATGGAGAGCGGTGAACCCATTGGAATCCAAGAACGCGGTCGGGCTAAGGAGGGGAATTCCTATATTTGGTTAGCGGAGCGTAGTGGTTTTTTTATTCAACGAAGGATTTTCTTTTAAAGCTTTTCGCTGCCATCTGGAAGGAATTGACTGCGTGTTTGGCTCGAGGTATTAGAGGTTGTATTATCTCGACTATGTAGGTACCTACCTACTTACCTATATCAAATATCTTCGCGGTAATTCGAGTTATTGATTTGGATAAACCAAAGCTGTAAGCTTGTGTTGTGTGACGGGAAATCTTCAGATAATACAAGCGAGCAGGACATGATAATATTGATTGCTGCGATGAAGTTTGCCGACAAGCGTATAAATGAACAAAACTGATTGCTTTGCTGTTGTCTGGAAAATTTTATTTTCACTTCAAAATTTTGTTTTCACCTCTAAAATTTTGTTTTTGCTCTTTCACTTTAATTTTCGAGCGTGAATAAGTTTTCTTTTTCTTTTCAAAATGGGGGCTGGGCCTCTTCAGTGCACATTGACTGCAGATATTATAGATATGCATGAATTCAAGCATTATTTGTGCTTTCATGAAACGTTCAGGGAATTATTGTGGTGCATCCTGTCCATATTCTCCATTGAATACCATTATACTCTTAACATTTCTGGTCTGGGCTTTCTGAATGGACAAATTTGCAGTTTACAGGGATTTTGATTTCTTGAAAATTTATTTTTCGGCATTGATTATGTGAATATGTTCATAATGTAGGTACTTACATGATGTGACTGCACATTTTTTTTTGGCAAGTGCAGTTGGGTAGCAAAATGACACCAAAAAGTGGCTCAGGTTTGGTTGGGAAATATACCATGAAATGTGGATGGCTATAAAATGAATAAAAAGCTGCAGCCTAACTGGATGCAAGAGCTTAATACAATTTTTATAAGCAATTAACTAAAGGCATAAAATGAATTAAGCTTGTGACAGGTGTGCACGCAGCGTCTTACCCCACACTTGTGGCAGGTGAGCACGCAGTTTCTGACCCGACGCTTGTGGCAGGTGTGCACGCAGCGTCTTACCCCACACTTGTGGCAGGTGTGCACGCAGCGTCTTACCCCACACTTGTGGCAGGTGTGCACGCAGCGTCTGACCCCACACTTGTGGCAGGTGTGCACGCAGCGTCTGCCGCTGCCCGAGGGAGTGGAGGTGACGTGCGCCACGCCGGCGGCGGGCCACCTCAGCTCGGCCTCCATCTACCCAGCCTGTTTCGCCACCTACCACGTGGTGACAGCTTGCTCGGACAATACCGTGCGGTGAGGCTTCCTCGACAGCTGCCACGTCCCTTCATGTGTCGTGGCATAGCCGAAGCGAACCGCTTCACCGCTCCGCGTGAAGCCCAGCCACCATCTGATGCCCCACCGCCTGATGCCCCACTACTTGATGACCCACCACCTGATGCCCCACCATGCGATGCCCCACTGTCTATGTCCCATCATCCGTTGCCACACCACCTGATGCTCCACTACCTGATGCTCCATCACCTAATGTCCCACCACCTAATGGTCCAAGACTGATGCCCCACCATCCGATGACTCACCACTGATACTCCACCACCTGATCCCCCACCACTGATGCCCCCACCACTGATGCCCCACCACTTGATGCCCCGTCAGTGGTGGGCCGCCACTGTTGCACCACTGTTGATGCCTTATCACTAATACCCACCACTGATAGCCCACCCCTGACAACCTACCACTGATACCCCACCACTGATGCTCCACCATCTAATGCCCACTCTACGTTTTTCTGGTGTACATGCCATCGATGTTACTCTATGTATGGCCTTCTGTGTTAATTTGTAGGTCATTCTTAGCCTGAACACATCAGACGTGGTAAAATAAGTTTGCACCATAGGATGTACATATAAACGATATATCACAAATTTGTGCGGCTTATGCTTCCTTCCATCGGAAGGGCAGTTATGTTCTGACCAGTTCCGGAATGATCCCGTAAACACGATTCCAGTAATCAGAGCTGTACGTAGACATTTGCTCCCAAACAAAGGAAGTGCGCAGCGTCTGCACCCGCCTTCACATTTTCCACTCTGTGCCGACCGTCCTTCACGATTTACGGAGCGAACATTACCGTTGCCGAACTGAATGGTGCGTAAGCTGGAATGCACTAGCTATTGTCCGTGCTGTAGGTAGTGATGCTGTGCGCTGTGTGCTGCCAGGTTCTGGAAGTGTCGCGTCGTTGAGACCACCACGCCAGATGGCTCAGCCACCAAGACGTACCAGTGGTGCGAATGGGAGATGATGAACTCGACCAGCCGCGGATCTGCCCTCACGCTGCCCGGTCAGTCGTGTGTTCCGCCCTCACTGCCCGGTCAGTCAGGTGTCCCACCCTCACTGCCCGGTCAGTCGTGTGTTCCGCCCTCACTGCCCGGTCAGTCGTGTGTCCCGCCCTCACTACCCGGTCAGTCAGGTGTCCCACCCTCACTGCCCGGTCAGTCAGGTGTCCCACCCTCACACTGCCCGGTCAGTCAAGTGTCCCACCCTCACACTGCCCGGTCAGTCAGGTGTCCCACCCTCACTGCCCGGCCAGTCAGGCGTCCCGCCCTCACACTGCCCGGTCAGTCAGGTGTCCCACCCTCACACTGCCCGGTCAGTCAGGTGTCCCACCCTCACTGCCCGGTCAGTCAGGTGTCCCACCCTCACACTGCCCGGTCAGTCAGGTGTCCCGCCCTCACACTGCCCGGCCAGTCAGGCGTCCCGCCCTCACTGCCCCCGGTCAGTCACGTGTCCCGCTCTCACACTGCCCGGTGAGTAAGGCGTCCCGCCCTCACACTGCCCGGTGAGTAAGGCGTCCCGCCCTCACACTGCCCGGTCAGTCAGGTGTTTCGCCCGTCGGACTACCCTGTTAGTCGGTATCCCACTCTCTGTTCCATGCCCCACTGGCTTCCTAATCCGCCGTCAGGTTACCCAACCACAGCCAACGCCGTTCTCTCACGTCGCCTGGTCTTGAGTCACCTGCTGACTATTCCGGCTGGGTTGAGTTCGTGACCTTTCGTTGCTTTGTTCGCTTTGCTTTCTGTTCCAGCAATTTTATTCAGCGTCTACTTCTACAAATGGACCATAATCTGTTCCCCAGCCTGGTATCCGATCTTAGTTTTCCGAACTTGATCTCGTCCTGGCTTCCCCAGTGCAACTTCGCATGCATCCATCAATTTGACCTGAGCCACGTTTCAGGTACTCCGTTGACAGTCAGTGTGGCCTATAGTGCACGTGTGTCGTGCGCATACAAGATAGGCCGCTCCTTCACACGCAAGGAGCACGACCTCGGCGCGCGCTTCGTCAACCTGGGCGTGGTGATCTACGAATGCGAAAGCAGCGGAGGTGAGACACTGGTGACGCTGGTCACTGCTGTTGCTACTATCTCGGTGGTGACGCTGGTTACTGCTGGTGCTACCGTCACTGTGGTGACGCTGGTCACTGTTGTTGCTACTATCACGGTGGTGACGCTGATCTGCGGTTGAATGGTTAAGGTGTTGTGCTCTGGGTAAAGGTCCCGGGTTCGACACTCGCACCGCTCCGGACATTTCCTAATATCGCGGCCCACCGGCGAAACAGTGTCAGCGGTGCCATTAGTCGTGAATGCGCATAAAGTGCGTCGTGAATCACCGAATAAACAAAACCATCCTGAATGAAAAAAATACTGGATGAAACTAAGTGAAGAATGAAAATTACATTTCCATCATTTGCAAGTTTAATCATGTTTGTCAATGGACTGCGCGGTGACAAAGTGCTCAAGATTCGCTGGAAAATCCAAACAGAAATTCTGCTGTCGCAGCTTTGAAGAAAAATACTTATTTTATAAACAAATATTTCATTGTCCCAAAATTTCCCGCTGCACATCCAGTATTATAAGGCACAAGTCCAACCCTAGCTGTAATTTGGATGCAACATTTCATGTGTCCCAAAATTTGCGTCTAAGCATTTTACTTCGCTCATCCCTCACGTTAAAAAAAAATCTGACACCTAACTCAAACTGAATTTTAGAACACCGGCCAGTGAGGTAACGCTGGCGACATGAGGACACTGATTTTGTCTGGTAACGGGACCTATGGCTATTGCGAGTTGCAATGGGCCGGCAGGCAGTCGTCTCGGAACGCTGCGGTGTCAGAGCTTCGGGAGGTGTGCACACTCGGACCGGTCTCCTGGTCATTGGCAGTCGGGCTTAACTCACAGTGTGTCCAGATTCGTGCTCAGTTGAGTGTCGGATGCGAATAAAAAGTATTACGGTATTGACACCAAAGATACTTTTAATACGGGAAAATGCGTAGGTATTACTTTTACAACACTATATAATACATTTTCGTACCTGTATAATGTCAAGTAGGACTACACAAATATGTAGCTGGAACGAATTCATGACATTTGCATTTCATACAACACGAACATCTAGGATGCAAATACTATGAACCTTCGAATATGCTAATAACAAATAAAATTTCGGACACCCGATGCAAATACATTTCGTAATACGTGTCATTTTCACCAATATTTCTGAATTTATGCATGATGTGCTGAGGATCGGTACTATTACTCCATGTCTTATGGTGGTGGCTGAATGCCGGCCCCTATGCCTGGACTCAGCTTCGATCCACGTTTTATCCAACGGCACACGTTATAAGGTGTGTTGGACTATGCCTGCTAGGCTATTCTACTCCGGCGGCGAGGTATGAGTGGTAACTTTTGTTTTACTGGCGTCAGGGTCGGAGTGGGTGACCGTCAACCAGCGACAGGGTCGGAGTGGGTGACCGTTAGCTGCCGACAGGGTCGGAGTGGGTGAAGGAGGACACCATCATGCTGCGCAATGTGCCGCTTCCTCGCCTCTACACCAGCACTGGCGAGGACGCGTCACTGCTGGAGGCGTGCGGTCAGCGGTACGTCCTGCAGGGCTTCGGCGGCCAGTCCATGGCGGACGACAGCGACGACAGCCAATCCAGCAAACGTGAGTCATCCCACCCGACACCCGACCAAACAGACGTGAGTCATCCCACCCGACACCCGACCAAACAGACGTGAGTCATCCCACCCGACACCCGACCAAACAGACGTGAGTCATCCCACCCGACACCCGACCAAACAGACGTGAGTCATCCCACCCGACACCCGACCCAAACAGACGTGAGTCATCCCACCCGACACCCGACCAAACAGACGTGAGTCATCCCACCCGACACCCGACCAAAAGACGTGAGTCACCCACCCGACACCCGACCAAACAGACGTGAGTCATCCCACACCCGACACCAGACTTCAACCCGACCAACAGACGTGAGTCATCCCGCGCGACACCCGACCAAACAGACGTGAGTCATCCCACCCAGCACCGGACCCAACACACGTGAGTCATCCCACCCGAACCCACCCAACATACGTGAGTCATCCCACCAGACCAAACAGACGTGAGTCATCCCACCCGACACCCTACCAAACAGACGTGAGTCATCTCACCCGACACCCGACCAAACAGACGTGAGTCATCCCACCCGACACCCGACCAAACAGACGTGAGTCATCCCACCCGACACCCGACCCAACATCCGTGAGTCATCCCACCCGACACCCGACCCAACACATGTGAGTCATTCTACTCGACACCCGACCAAACAGACGTGAGTCATCCCACCCGACACCCGACCAAACAAACGTAAATCATCCCACCCGCCACCCGACCCAACAGACGTGAGTCATCCCACCCGATACCCGACCAAACAGACGTGAGTCATTCTACTCGACACCCGACCAAACAGACGTGAGTCATCCCACCCGACACCTGACCAAACAGACGTGAGTCATTCTACTCGACACCCGACCAAACAGACGTGAGTCATCCCACCCGACACCCGACCAAACAGACGTGAGTCATCCCACCCGACACCCGACCAAACAGACGTGAGTCATCCACCCGATCCAACAGACGTGAGTCATCCCACCCGACACCCTACCAAACAGACGTGAGTCATCCCACCCAGCACCGGACCCAACAGACGTGAGTCATCCCACCCGACACCCGACCCAACAGACGTGAGTCATCCCACCCAACACCGGACCCAACAGACGTGAGTCATCCCACCCAACACCGGACCCAGCAGACGTGAGTCATCCCACCCAACACCCGACCCAACAGACGTGAGTCATCCCACCCGATACCCACCAAACAAACGTAAATCATCCCACCCGACACCCGACCAAACAGACGTGAGTCATCCCACCCAACACCCGACCCAACAGACGTGAGTCATCCCACCCGACACCCGACCCAACACACGTGAGTCATCCTACCCGACACCCGACCAAACACACGTGAGTCATCCCACCTGATACCCACCCAACATACGTGAGTCATCCCACCCCCACCCGACCAAACACCGACACCAACCCACACCCGACCCAACACAAGTCATCCCACCAGACCAAACAGACGTGAGTCATCCCACCCGATACCCGACCCAACACATGTGAGTCATCCCACCCAACACCGGACCCAACAGACGTGAGTTATCTCACCCGACGGCCGACCCAACAGACGTGAGTTGTTGGGACAAGTGTTCCCTCTCCCAAAAGACGTACTGACCATAAACTGAAGAAACATAAAATGTTGCAGCCTCTGGGCACTCGACCTCGGAAAACCCGACGTGACCTTTAACAGTGCTGGGCCTTCGATGTACATTAGCTAGACAGCGATGGATGGCAGGGCATGGTGGGATAATCATGGATGGTAGATCCTGACCGTCGCTTGGACTGGGTAATAGAGGATGCATGGAAGAATATTGGCATCGACACGGAAAGCATGATAAATTACTAGAAACAGGTTAGAATGTGGCCATTTTCACCTCAGAGAAGTATTTACCCCTCCTCACTTTACCCAACATCGATTGCAGTATATTGCTATTCTGCTATGACTATGTGACTATGAATCATAAGGGAATCGCGGCTCCAACCGTGGAACTGACTCGAGCCACCTGTCGGCCATTGGGCAGAGTCGCCGCCGCAGATGCGCACGGCGCCCAGCTTCATAAACGACAACACCGTCAAGTTGGCGATCGCCGAGGAGGGCAACACTTCCATCAGTGTGGCGCACAAGCACCTGGTGCGCATCGATTGGGTCTCCACTGAAGACGGCTCCCACATGCTTACCCTCGGCGTCGGCAGCAAGGTGGGCGTCTGAGAGGACGCGGGCGCCGCCAGGGCCGCTGTCCCGCTGTAGCTGGGCCTAGAGCTGCCGGCTTCGCTGGCGGCTCTTACCGGCGGCATGGCGGCAACATGGGGCTCCCCTTTTGTGCGGCCTTCAAGAATATTTACCTCCTCGTAATGTTCTTCCACTGCTGTATCCGGCTCTGTGCGGTGTAGCCTTGTTTGCACTCCGCATAACCCCATCTCTTTGCATGCTGGTGTATGCTGGTCATTTTCACCGTAGGCTGAATGGCAGCCATTGTGGCAATGCACCACTCACTCGACTTATATCCAATAACTGGCATTCCATGTGCCCGAACAAATGTAGTTCCACACATCCACCAGCTACATCTCACACGGTTTGTTGGCTGAATTATATCGATGCCCACTTGTGTTGCTCACTATGTTATCTGCTAAGTATCACTACGTCATCTACTCATTATCACAACGTAAACTAAGCATTATCTCTACGTAATCTACGTCATCTGCTCATTATCAATACGACATTCCATCATCGTTTGTCCGTCGTCTACTTGTGTTGTAGGCATTTAGTATCCTCACTAGCATCGTGACTTCGCTGCGACCAGGTCAACTTGACGCACGGTCAAGATCATCCTGATATGTGGTGTTGCTGCAGTCAGACTCTTCTGACTTACGGTGTTGCCACGGTCATATCATACTGATATGTGGTGTTGCTGCGGTCAGACTCTTCTGACTTACGGTGTTGCCACGGTCAGAGTTTCCTGACACATGGTGCTACTGTCAGATCCTGATGTTCACGCGAGTCTCCAGTGACATCACGCTGGCCAACATGAAGGCGATGAAGGAGAACCAGCTGACGTCCCGACCGATGCTGCAGAAGGCGTCCTCAATTGCACTCTCTTCGTTCTCACCTGACCAGATCAGGTCAGTAGGGTACAGTCTGCTTGGTTCGGATTAGGACAATGGTTTGCCCGCGTGTCGATAGCGAGACTACTCTTCTTTTGTATATATATATATATATATATATATATATATATATATATATATATATATATATATATATATATATGTCTTCTTTTACATATGTATGTATACTGAGAATAGTTCTGAATGAAGTAGAACTAGAAGCATTAGTGTATGAATCTGAAATTTTTTTTTTTCATGTCGAAAGTCGAAATTTGGCGCACTGAATTCGATTCGTCTGCCGAACGCAGCGCGCGCATCTGAAATTCTGGTGTAATTTGCCGAATTGCAGAACTTTCCTGTATTTGCTCTGAAAAACCCATACTTCCGCTGAAATTTGATACAACATGGCTGCCAAGAGAGTCCAGTTGCGGTCAGTTGACAGGTGTTCTGCCCGTTCTGATCCCCATGCTGTGAGCGCATCCCTTTCGTCATGTAGCGATCTCTCGTCCGTCCATCCGTCCGGTCTGTCCGTGCGCTCCCTCGCTGACGGCCGGCTGACGGCCGCAGGTGGATGAAGATCCGCCAGGTGAAGCTGGAGTCGGCCGACGGCCTGCCGCCGCTGCCCATGCAGATGGGCTGGGTGCGCGACGGCGTGCTGATCGTCGGCATGGACAACGAGATGCACGTGTACAGCCAGTGGAAGATGCCGCCGCTGAGCCTGTCGCGGCGCGCCGGCGGCGACCCACAGCCGCTCACCGACGACTACGTGCAGGCGCGCAACCTCACCGACCAGCAGCTCTTCACCTACGCCTCGGACTCGATGAAGAAGCGCATCATGTCGGTGTCGTCGCTGGCCAACCTGGACCTGCTCAAGTCGCGCGCTGCCGAGCCGGCGCGTCAGGCGGTGCAGGACTACATGCCCAACTACGGCCTGTTCGTGGCGAGTCGGATCGCGTTCCCCGTGCTGCCGCAGTACCACCCCAAGCAGCTGATGGAGCTGCTCAACTGCGGCAAGGTCAAGCGCGTCAAGGCCATCCTGGCGCACATCGTCAGATATGTCAGGTGGGTCAGCTGGCTGGCGGTTGGCCAGGTTGTCTGTGCTCGCTGACATGGCCAGATACGTGAGGTGGGCCATCTGGTGAGTGGCGGGTCAGTTCGCCAGGCGGCGAATCGCGTATGATCGATTATTTAGGTGTTGCGTGAGACGAAATGTACGACCCTCAATATACCAGGAGGTGCTGAGTTTACATCAAAAGTAGCGTTAGGGACTATGCTATATTTCTCAACGTTTCGGCCAGGGGCCATCTTCAGGAGTGATGGCGGCAGACACTCCTGACGATGGCCCCTGGCCGACACGTTGAGTAATATAGCATAGTCCCTAACGCTACTTTTGATGTAAACTCAGCACCTCCTGGCATATTTAGGGTCGTACATTTCGTCTCACGCAATGTCTAAAACCCAGGAGCACTTAAGAGCCATTCTTCGTTGGATTATTTAGGTGGCCAGTCAGCTATGTCAGGTGTTCGGATGTAGGCTTCAGTTTCACCAACCCGGAAAGGTTTCAACGTATTCGGCTTGGCGACATGCTGACACATCCGCGCCGTTGCAAGGGCGAGACAGCCATACTACTGCAGAAGTGGCCGGTGGCAGCGTTGTCAAATGTGTTGGACATAGCGCACATGATGACGTTAACCTGTGAATGGGCGCTGTATGACCGAAGCAGTCGAAGCGCCCCTAAGCCCAAATAACCAACCGACGTTAACCTGTGACACGTCTGTCAGGAGTTTGTCGAGGCAGACCCGCTTGGAGTCTGCCGCTGACGTCGACATCGACGACCCGGACATGATCGAGAAAATGGCGCGTAGCCGCGGCATGTCCGTCTCACTGCAGCCAGGCAAGTGATACCGTCGGTTCCATCATGATGCCCCCCTTTGGTGCATCCTGATGCCTCATCGGTGCCGATGAGGTGGTGCCCTGATGCTCCTCCCCTGACACCGTGGGTACCGCCTCGATGTCCCCGGTGCACTTGCTGGTTTTCCACTGACTTGGCGATGTGACAGCAGACGCCAAGCGGCGTTGCAGCAGCGTTGCAGCAGACGCCAAGCAACACAAATATGTTCATAGCATCATTCAACTTCAGGATGCACACCTCATAAAAAGGAAGATGTCGCACTCTGGTCAACATAGTGTCTCATGGCGCCAGCGGCATTGTCGTACGTCATCGGGAGCTAACCTGCCCACCGCCGGGATATTGATTGGCGTGTGGCACCGGTGATGTTTGCACTCGCGAGTGGCTGGTTCTGGCTCGTCCTTATGCGTGTACGTGTGTCTGTGCTGTATTGCACACGATTCACTGCAGCGCCTGGTCTGCAGGGAGTCCACTGGAGCGACAGCAGACGGAAGATATCCGGCCCGACTATGAGGAGATCGACTCGGTGCCTCCGCTGCCACTCTGGATGCTGCTGGCCGCCGACAGGGACCGACGAGGCGTGTCGGCGCCCGGCCTGGAGCAGGACAGCGAGGTAGGCCTGCTGACCGGGACAGAACAGCGATGTGGGAGCTAGGGCGAGACAGAGAGGTGTGGCTGCTGGTTGGGCCAGGACAGCGACGTAGGGCTTCTGACTGAGGCTGGACAGTGAGGTAGGCCTGCTGACTGGGACAGAACAGCGATGTGGGATCTAGGGCGAGACAGAGAGGTGTGGCTGCTGGTTGGGCCAGGACAGACGTAGGGCTTCTGACTGAGGCGGGACAGTGAGGTAGGCCTGCTGACTGGGACAGAATGAGAGGTAGGATTTGAGGCAGGACAGCGAGGTGTGGCTGCTGATTGGGACAGGACAGCAAGGTGGGATCTGGGGTAGGACAAAAAGGTGGGGCTGCTGATTAGGACAGGTCAGCGAAGTAGGGCTACTGACTGGGGCGGGACGGCGAGTGGGGGATGCTGGCTGGGACAAGACAGCGAGATGAGATCTGAGGTAGGACAGTGAGATGCAACCTGTGGAAATATGGTTAAGTGAAGCCGGTACAGGTTAATGAGGCAAGCTAAAGAGCATAGTTGTGAGGAGACCATGGTCGTGGAAAAATAACTGGGTTTTAATTACTGGGAATATTTACTTCCTAGCAATAATGTTTTTGTTTTTGTTTTCATTGGCCTCACACTGTCTCGCCCTCTGCCGATTACATAAGTTTGTACCTATTCGAGTGAAATAGACCACTTCAGCATAATGTGCCCTCATTACCGGAACGCAGGTGAGCTGCTGTGTAGTGTTGAATATGAGTCGCTCCGTGCTGTAGTTATCGTGGTAACGTCTGATGCCTTCACATTTTGCTTGTGTCGCACTGATGTCGTGTGACCAGGTTGTGAAGGGTTGCTGTACATAATCGGAAGGTATGCTTCAATCAGTATCACTGACCTGGCCACTGGTCCAGTCACTGACCACTTGCCTGGTTACCGAGTAGTGACCAAGTCAGCGGTTCCATCGCTGGTGCTGTTTGCGTTCCGGTCAGTTGTCATCTGC
This sequence comes from Imbricaverruca yamaguchii, assembly GCA_034440575.1. Taxonomy (NCBI): domain Eukaryota; kingdom Metazoa; phylum Arthropoda; class Thecostraca; family Neoverrucidae; genus Imbricaverruca; species Imbricaverruca yamaguchii. The sequence goes on along the minus strand of JAOTOL010001151.1, from coordinate 296,603 downwards.
CCGTCCGTCCGTCCGGTCACAGACCTACGACGACCTCTTCAAAACGGACGACGGTGAGGCCACGCTCGAGGACATCATTGGCGCCACGCCCAAGAAGCGGCGCAAGTCGGCCTCGCCGGAGCCGGCCGGCCTGAGCCACTTCGGACCGCGTGAGGTGGGTGCCGCGGCGGCGCCTTCACCTCCTGTCAGGTACGGGGCGGGTAGCTGGTGGGTCAGCCCTGTCAGTTTGGGAGCTATGCATGGGAGCCTATGGGCGCTACATAACCAGTAGCAGTTGATGCGCCCTTAAGCCCAAACAATCAATCAATTAATCAAGCATGGGAGCCTACATGGGCTGAGACTTATAGTCATTTGAGTTGGCGCCAACATCATCGTACATGTCATGTGGAGACTGGACACTGGTAAAAGGCAGCAGGTTGCTGCATGACCGATGCAGTCGATGCGCCCCTAAACTCCAAGAAGGGCAGCCGGTTAGAATGGAGACAATGGTGCGGATGGCTGATGAGCGGTTCTGTAGGCAGTGTGCATGGCATTGCTCCCTTGTTTCATAGTAGCCTCCTATCCTTACAATGGGTGTGTCCTGAAGCCAAAATAACTAGTTAACTAGCCTAGCGCTGAGCTGTCATGCGATGACTATCCCACTCTTCTTTTCCACCTTTTCATTTTTTTCGAACTCTCGGCCTGTCAGCGCAGCGCAGCACGGTGCCGTTTGCGTCGTGTCCGGTACGGCTCGGCCAGATACGACACAAAACCCAGCCACCAGACGGTCAGCCTGGCCAGACACCACACAAAACCCAGCCACCAGACGATCAGCCTGGCCAGACACACACAAAACCCAGCCACCAGACGCGGCCAGCAACCGGCCAGACACCACACAAAACCCAGCCACCAGACGGCCAGCCTGGCCAGACACTACACAAAACCCAGCCACCAGACGATCAGCCTGGCCAGACACCACACAAAACCCAGCCACCAGACGGCCAGCCTGGCCAGACACCACACAAAACCCAGCCACCAGACGGCCAGCCTGGCCAGACACCACACAAAACCCAGCCACCAGACGACCAGCCCGGCCAGACACCACACAAAACCCAGCCACCAGACGACCAGCCCGGCCAGACACCACACAAAACCCAGCCACCAGACGACCAGCCCGGCCAGACACCACACAAAACCCAGCCACCAGACGGCCAGCCCGGCCAGACACCACACAAAACCCAGCCACCAGACGGCCAGCCTGGCCAGACACCACACAAAACCCAGCCACCAGACGGCCAGCCTGGCCAGACACCACACAAAACCCAGCCACCAGACGGTCAGCCTGGCCAGACACCACACAAAACCCAGCCACCAGACGGTCAGCCCGGCCAGACACCACACAAAACCCAGCCACCAGACGGTCAGCCTGTCCAGACACCACACAAAACCCAGCCTCCAGACGGCCAGCTTGCCCTTCCACCGTGTTCAGCGGACATTACACACAAACTTGCCGCACCGCTGTCCAGCCGAAACGCAGACCGCTGAAGCTTCCCTGTTTTCGAGAGTATTCTTGAACAAACGGTTCCATAACCGACCAGTGTACTACAAGCGTCCATGCTTCATGTTCTGGAACATTCGAACAAAGCGGCTACGTAATCGACAGGGCAATGATCTCTACTGCTAAGCTAAGCAAATGATTGACCTCAGCATGCGAAAAGTACACCATTATGTATCCTCCAAGAATCGTATATTTCACACGTACACACGTACACTCACATATGCGTATATATTTGTATATTTCATCGGGATACCGTGTTTTACACCTTGATTATTGAAGAGAAGAGAGCATTTAAGCCTTAGCGGATTTTCTGTCTAGGTTCCCGATTGACCGTATTGTTTTCTTTGTTTCATTAGATAGCTAGTAAATTATTTCAGCAAGCGACATGCATAGTTGTATTTGGGTATTGGCGTTTCGAGTACAACATTTGTCAATTTTCAAAATCAGCGCTCTGCACAATGCAAATAGACGTTAAACACCTAATGAGAAATCATTATTTTAACACTGCACTGCCGTCTTGGGTGCGGCTTCCTGTGGCTGGTGTATTTTACAGAATGCTGCCACTTGACGTGGCTGAGGATGATGTCGGATCAGATTGCACCACCAGACTATATTTGTAATGTTACCTCTGGTTGGGTCACGTACATAGAGATCATACAAAGCATGCATGGCATACTCCAGTGTGATGTACTTTCAGGCGTGCGATAATGGAAATGTGTTACCTGCTTCTGCAATCTGACCTAATCTAAGGCGATTTGATTTGGTCTGGTTCGGTTTATATCGACCGTGCTAACCTGGCTACTGACCCATGCGCCATTACGTAATCGGACCCGACTTGGTTGCTGCCGCAGATCCTATCAGCTGGCATGGCCTGACCTGACTCGACGTGACCCGATCGCGTTGCAGTCGCGGATGCTGACCCAGCTGCTGACCCACTGCCACCTGCCGGACCTGACGTCGATCGACCAGCTGTACCTGATAGCGCTGGCCGACACGGTGGCCTCGGTGGACGCCGACCTGGCCGACCACTTCGACGACTCGTCCGACGACGCCGCCAGCGAGCACAAACCCACCGGCCCCAATCTCGGTACCGTGTCTCACCCCAGCGAAGGGGCGGGGATGGCCGAATGGTTAAGGTGTCGGGCTATGGGTACTAAAGGTCCCGGGTTCGACTCTAGCGCCACCCAGGACATTTCCCAATCCCGCGGCCCACCTGCGAAACAGTGTGGGCGGCGCCATTAGCCGTGAGTGTGCATAAAGTGTGTCGTGAACCAACCAATAAACAAACAAACACCCCAGCGAATCACGCGCTCCCCAGTATCTGTACCGTGTCTGAATCCACCCTTTAAGGGATCACGAACACACCGGCCCCAATCTCGGTACCGTGTCTGTCGAAGCTCACATCCCCCAGTCCAGGTTCGGATCCCGCCCAGCAGCTGATCAGGGGCTGTGACCGTGAGCGGGTGTTTGAACTGGACGGATACGGTGGAACTGAACGGATGTAGTGAGATCAGGTGTTTTTTGCGGGACTGGATTGGAACGAAGAATAGGATTCCAGGAGATGAGGGCGGTCAGCGGATCCTACCGTCATCAGCAGTACAAATGTTCGTCCTTGTAAATTTATAGACCATTGACCGCAAGATGACCAAATGAGGTGGTTCGTACTCAACTACTGTGCTTGATCCAGTCTCCATCCCAACACCCAATATGAAAACACTGGATGTACCACGGTGTGTTTGGCTGAGATATGCTCCCTAACATCCTGACATTTCATAGCAGTCAGCTTTACAGCAGTCACATGCTATCCGATGATAGAACGTTGGTTCAACACCCATACCAGCACCACATGTTATCCAGTGACAGAGCGTTGGTCCAGTACCTATGCCAGTACCACATGCTATCCAGTAACAGACGGTTGGCCGTCGACAGACTCCGTGGACGACTGTGGACTGCGGTTTGTTCTGGCCATGAGAAACTTCACCTACCTCTCCAAGTGCCTGCCACCCAAGGAGAAGGCCGAGCTGAACTCTCAGGGTCTCACGTAAGTGCTGACCCGATCTGAGAAATCCGGCATGATGATCCGATCTCAGGATCTATCGCGCTGACTGAATGTCACTAAGTCTGATGAAGCTGTGAATCTGAGACGTCATGAAGCTAGCCATTTGATGGTGTGATGTACTGCTAGGTGTGATGTTACTGGTGATGCAATATCTCGTGCGGTGTAGCTGGTGAAGTGCTCTAGTGCATGTGTGGTGTAGCTGGGGATATGAAGAGGAGTTGTAATTGTATATTACTGGGTCAAGCACCCTGCTTTACCCGGGAGGAGTACCACGGATTTTCAAATGGGTATATCTGGGATGACTACAAGACTGTATCATAGGCAATAGCTTGAGTCTGCTGTTTAACTGTGTTCCGATCAATGAACCGGGAATTTTTACGTGAAAACGATTTTTCACTTTCTAAAAGTCAATGAGTACCACGACGAACTCGTTCAACTTTCTACATTCAGCCCACGTGACTGCAAATTCTCGCAGCATTATATCCGCCGCGGCTTCAGTTTGGCCGCGCCAATATTGTTGACTGGCGTTCGGTAGTGTCGGCGCAGTCGGTATGCGTGTTTATGTTCATTGTGCCACTGTCGGCAGCTCGTCGTACGTGGTGTGGGGCTTCCACTCTGAGAGTCAGGAGGAACTGGTGCAGCTGGTGCCGTCGGTGGCGCGTGGTGAGTGCAACTGGCGAGAGCTACAGCAGCTGGGCGCCGGCTGGTGGGTGCGGAACTACAGCCACCTGAAGCGGCTCGTCGAGCAGGTCAGTCACACCAGGTCAGGTCAGGTCACCTGCTGGATGCGCGTGATTACAGGGCTTCACCAACGAATACAGCAACGAGCAACGAGCTGATATATTTAACTGCCGCTTTACCATTATAATGAAGAACTGCTTCCAGGTGTAATGCCAAGGAATCCTTCAGATTACAATTGCTCTCCAGTATGGCCTGAAATTGAGATGCTACGCCACTGGAAGGTACCGAGAAATTGACGTCTCCGATTGTTGTCTCCGTTTGTAATAAGAAGTAGTCGCCCCTTCCGCTGTGCCGTGAACCGAAGTATCTCTGTCCGCAGATCGCCAAGACGGCGTACCAGCGCACCAAGGATCCCATGGACGCTTCCCTCTACTACTTCGCCATGCGAAAGCGGACAGTGATCGCGGCGCTGTACAGGCAGATGCGCGACGATCGGCGATATCACTTCTTCAGCAAGGACTTCAGCTGCCAGGAGGCTCAGCGCGCCGCCAAGAAGAACGCCTACCAGTGTCTGAGCAAGCAGAAGTTTGTGTCGGCGGCCGCGCTGTTCCTGCTGGCTGACTCGCTGTCCGACTGTGTCGAGGTGATCCTGAGCAAGCTGCACGACCTGCAGCTGGCCATGCTGGTGTGTCGGCTGTACGACGGGGAGCGCGACACGTGTCCGCCCAGTCTGAGTCGGCTGCTCAACAAGGTGGGTTGGGTCTCGTCAGTCCTCTCGGCTGAGCCGTAGCCGGTGCACCTGCCGTAGATGATGTTGTATACCAGACACTGACCAGCCGTGACCAGTGTACCTGCTGTAGATGATTTTGTACACCAGACACGGCCAGGCGTGACCGGTGTGCCTGTTGTAGATGATGTTGTACACCAGACTCTGGCCAGCCGTGGTCGTTATACCTGATGTAGGAGATGATATTGTACACCAGACACGGCCAGGCGTGACCGGTGTGCCTGTTGTAGATGATGTTGTACACCAGACTCTGGCCAGCCGTGGTCGTTATACCTGATGTAGGAGATGATATTGTACACCAGACACGGCAAGGCGTGGCCGGTGTGCCTGCTGTAGATGATGTTGTACACCAGACTCTGGCCAGCCGTGGTCGTTATACCTGATGTAGGAGATGATATTGTACACCAGACACGGCCAGGCGTGACCGGTGTACCTGTTGTAGGAGATGATGTTGTACACCAGACTCCGGCCAGCCGTGGTCGGTGTACCTGCTGTAGGAGATGATGTACACCAGACACTGACTAGCCGTGACTGGTCTGTTCACCGCAGGAGATTCTCGGCATATCTGAGGAGGGCGTCGTGGACCTCACGGGGGCACACCCGGACCCCTTCCTCCGCTCAATGGCGTACTGGATCCAGAAGGATTACTCGTCCAGCCTCAACACCCTGCTCAAAGTCAACGTGGGCACCCAACACACCGAGTACGATGAGGAGGATGCACAGACCTACTACGGCAGTGAGTGTGCAGTCTGGCGTTAGCTCCTATAGTTAGCATCAGATTATTTGTTTTGGGTCCAGTGTGATGAACATTGTTATGTCCTGATAATGCATCTGACGGTCTGATAACCCAACGCTTGAACGAACTGAGCGATAGTGCCTCATTCGTCCCCTGGTTGGGATCATAATGTGGTGGTGCTAATGGTGCTAATGGTGCTTAGGGCTGCCCGCACCGCGTGCCACCTGATCTTTGTTAGCATATTTTGTGTGGAATCTTTCGTTCGATGGTTGGCGTTCAGCCCGATGATTAATGGAAGAGCGATGAAGTGCATAGTTTTTCACAGCAGCTCTGCGCTGCAGCCAGGTGCAGCGGTGCAGAAAGTGAAAGTTTTTCGAGTCCCGATCCGGATGCACCCGGAGGCAAAACGACATCAACTTAATAGTGTCAAGTGAAACACTGTCTGGCTTCAAGTGTTCCAAAATTAGCTTGGTTTCTCCTGCCTGCCCTGCTGTTACATGTCATGCACATGTGCCGACAGCCAACTTTACTTACTTCTTTGATGTTCTTGTGTGTTTGCAGCAAGTCCGACCGTGTTCAACTTCTACGTGTATCTGCGGACTCACCCGCTGATCATTAAGCAGTGCAAGGCACAGGGGGCGCAGGACCGACGCAGTTGCCGCTCCCAGGACCTGGCCGACGAAGATAAACAGGTATTGATCTGCGTACACAACGCTGTTGCTCTGTACTCGGATTCCAACGCAGCAATCTGCTGCAATGCACAATTTCAACTATTGTTCGTAATAACCATGTTCTTTTTTTCATAGTTCGAAACAGTATTCCCTTCAAGAAGTTATTTTACGTTTTTGGGGTTGGTAAAAATTAGTGCTATTTGGAAGGACTGTAACTCATTTGATGTCAGGAACTCACTCGAAAGTTAAGAAGGTTAGCATCAGGACGATAATTGTTCAAGTTTCATGGCCCAGGAATTTTCCCCTCCAAATCCAAGACTTCAAAACATCAACCCAGCTCTGAACTGATGGTACGCCCAATAAGCAGCTCACCGCTTGGTGTCAGGAGGACAGGGTTAAAATATTGGTTTTTCATTAGGTGTGAGATGTCGAAATGAGTATAGCAGGATGTCGAAAATAAAAAATTAATTTTTTTTTTTTTATTTTTTTTTTTTTTTTTATTTTTTTTTTTTTTTTTTTTTTTTTTTTTTTTTTTTTTGTTCTTTTTTTTTTTTTTTAATTTCTTTAATTTAAAAAAAAAGGTTTTGGGGAAAGGGGGAATAATATTTATGAATTGGTATTGTATCCCATATCACATAGGTCATCCCTTACCAAATTGCATTGGAAAATGTTTGTGTAACACCATTCCATATTGAGGGCATACACATGCTATTTATAAACAGGATACTGTTACAAAGGAGACATAAATACTTCATATCAATGAGCAGGATGCTGATACTTCTGAAGAAGGATGTCGATTGAGTGTTCAGAAAGTGGAATAATTTATACTGAGCAACTTTGATAAGCCTGCATATTGTATTCAGTGCAGGGCTTCATCGCTTGCTGAATAATGACTAAGGAGTGCAGGAGATACCGCGCTTCAGGATACTGGGTAGACTATCTGAATCAGAAGAGGGTCTGTGATACGGTTTAGGAAATTTCTGATCAGAGGTCATTAGTGCACCCCAACTATGGCATATTTGAATTGTTGAAGGCCATCAGGATGTCTTCAGTTGAGTTCATGTTGGTTCCATAATCAGCAGCTAGCAAGCAAGGATGCCACAAAGCCATAGACAGGGAGGTCGATTTAACTTTTTTTAGTTGTTTTTTTTCCCCCCTTTTTTTCAAAAATTTCACACGCAGGAGGACACGGAGCAGTGTGAGGTACATTGACATCCAGGCTGTGGGTATTGTGGGGGCGTTGTTTGCGGATGTTGTACTGATATGCACGGCACAGTGAAGTCGAGCACTGTGCAATCTCAAACCTGCGCTGGGCCGTGATGCTATAAGGCGTCTATTGCCGTAGGTGTAGCCGTAGAGAGTAAATCATTCTCACTTACACGAATGGGAAGCGGAATTGGTTCACAATTTCGCCGAGTGTCGATCGAAACCGACATCTGTAGATGAGTCGGTGTGCCTGTGACTCCATCCGTAGAGTCCCCTTATCTGCATATCTACAGTTTGGTGTGTGTGTGTTCCCCAGAGTTAAAATAATGATTTTCGTGAGGTATGAGATGTCGAAAGGATAATATTAGGATGTCGAAATTTGCCATGGAATTATTGTCATTTAAAATGCTTTTGATGCCTCAGACTCAAATTCGAGCTGATGGTGTAGGCACCTCAAGCTGATGATGTAGGTTCCAAGAAGCGGAATGTCGATACTTCTTGGAGAAGGATGCCGATTGAGCGTTCAGAAAGGGGCACATTCCACCCTATTTCACGACTAATTTATCACTGGTGTTCCCTGCTCGGGCCAGTTGTTCCACGTGGACGCCATCACGCCGCTCGAGCGGCAGCTGTACTTCAGCACGGCGCACGCGCACTACCGAGCCGGCTGTCCCACCCTGGCGCTCGAGGTGCTCTCCAAGCTGCCCAACAAGGTGCTGGACAGCTGTCCGGAGGCCGAGAGTGAGTGCTCCTCGGCGGTGTCCGCTGCAGAGCTGCTCCGGCGCTACTGCATGTGCGCACGTGCTGGCTCACACTGAACACCGTGCGATGTGGATGTGTTGGTGGAGAGAGTCGGTGCCCTTCTCCAGGAGAGGACGCATTGTGTGTTGTCATGCGCCAGACGGGCTTTCGGGGGCGCCTTTGACTTTAATTATGAATTTATCCAGAACAGGATCAAGTGGTGAAGCATGACTACTGAAGGGCGAGTACTGCTGGGTTGTGGCACACATGTATCATGTGGCGCCGATGCCGAACAACTGGCACCGATTATAGCATGTAAGCGCACGAAGTGGGCCTAGTAACTGTCTCACGCTTTGCTGACTTAGCTGTACGATTGATCCAGCGTAACTGTCATGCAGTGTATGGCAGGGGCTGTTCTGAAGCGAACCCTGCTGATACTAGTCCCCTGTGTGTGGCCGCAGGCACCGTGGCCAGCCCGGTCAAGTCGGCTCCGCAGGACAGACGGATCGACACCGGCATGATCGACTGGGGACAGTCGGGTGAGTTCGCGGGAGCGGAGACAGGGGCGGCACAGTGGGGTTACGTGGAGAACAACAGTTGAGTGTTGTCGCGGGAACAGGGATGACGGAGTTAGGTAGCCGGAACTGGGACGGGACCAGCGTAGCGAGAGCACGAGGACAGAGACAAGGGCAGTGGAGTGAGGGGGCCAGCATACATATTTATGCGGGACCAGTACATATATTTATGCTATAAATTCCTGGATTTAGAAGGAATTAGAGGCATTGGAATGTAAATATATAGATATTATCTTCGAGCTTTGACTATTAATACGCGCCCTGGAGGGCATCTGAAAATTACGTGCACTGGAGATGGGGCGGTTCACCCCTCCCCCTCTTTCTGGTGTCTTAATATATTAATCATTACTAGCAAATGCTAGTATTTTATGAAATCGAAGTTTGAGAACTTCCAGGTTCAACAAAAAGTCAGTGATTACACCGAGAGGGCAAAGGAAAGAACCGTAAGGTACTGGTCGTAAACAATGCAGGAGGGAAGGCAGGACAGGTAGATATCAAAGTATCAAAGTTGCATTTTGCAAACCCAGCCAGGGTGGGTGGCACCGTTTTCGAAATGGAGGTTGAAGCTAGACGGAACAACGACACCATGGAACTCATTCCAGGGTATCGTGTGTCAATGAAGTGAAGGAGCAGTGTTTAGTGCGGGCGTATTGCACAAAGAGAAGTCCGGCTGGGATCCAGCCGTGTGACAGCACGTGTTCGGGACAAGCAGTGGCCGCATTCAATAGGTGTTTCTGTAAACGATGGATAGTGCACCTGATAGGGCTCCCGTGCCGTACCAACACTGGATAAACAATTTTATGCGTGCTCCTTCAGATGGCTTACAGAGGTAAACAAAAACGGCTGCAGTAGGATTTTACTTTGTCGCCATTCGTAACATTGTAGCCTTTGCACGGCGGTATATGCTGATGTGCGGTGTGTGTACCGTGACCGGTGTGGTGTGTGCGGCAGTGTCGGCGGTGGCGGACGAGAGCTTGCTGCTGCGGCCTCCTGCCGACACGTCCGGCGGCGCCCAGCCAGCCTCCGCGCGCGCGCCGTCGCCCATCCCCCAGTCGCTGGGTCAGGAGTTCGACTGGTCAACTCCTGTGCAGCCGCGGCAGGTGCCCGAGCCGCTGCAGCTGCTCTGGGACGACGACAAGGGCAGCGACTCCAGTACCGACACTGGCGCTGAGACTCAGGTGGTGAGTACTGCAGAGACTCAGGTGGTGAGTACTGCAGAGACTCAGGTGGTGAGTACTGCAGAGACTCAGGTGGTGAGTACTGCAGAGACTCAGGTGGTGAGTACTGCAGAGACTCAGGTGGTGAGTACTGGAGACAGGTGGTGAGACTGTAGTCGCAGAGACTCAGGTGGTGAGTACTGCGAGACTCAGGTGGTGAGTACTGCAGAGACTCAGGTGGTGAGTACTGCAGAGACTCAGGTGGTGAGTACTGCAGAGACTCAGGTGGTGAGTACTGCAGAGACTCAGGTGGTGAGTACTGCAGAGACTCAGGTGGTGAGTACTGCAGAGACTCAGGTGGTGAGTACTGCGCTGCCTGTCCCGGGGGTAGATGGTGAAGTGGACCCAGTACTGACACTGGCGCCGAAACCCAGATGGTGAGTACTGCACTATCTGCCCGGGGAGATATGGTGAAGTGGATCCAGTACTGACACTGGCGCTGAGATCCAGATGGCGGGTGATACTATCTGGGCCATTGAGACAGATGGCGATGACTACAGAACCTTAATGAGGATTGATTAGTGGAATCCTGCACAAGTCCTACTTAGTATATCGCTTAGTTGTTTCTACCCGGTTTGCGTGCGTTTCGCTTGTAACGCATGCGTCCTAAAGTCTAGTGGGATACGCCAGTATGTGATGTGATCCAACTGAGGCTATCTGTTCCCATTCGGCCATCTTCAGAAGTGAAGGGGGTCGCGGTAGCTGAGTCGGTGAGGCGTTGGACTGTTGAGCTCGTGGATTCGAATCCCGCAACCGGCAGGATTACCGAGTCCACTGCGGCCAATCGAAGAACCCATGGTTCTTCTGCAGGAGCGACTAACTATCGGACGCAGTTGACTTGGTGGTTTGCCTCTGCTCGTTAGGCTCGTTAGCGCATTGGCTGTGGTATTCTGGCCACGTATGATTCATGTTCACACATGCTTCAAGAATACATGTTTGATGGCCAGTTGACGGATCCTCTCGTGACAGACCTCGGTTGCCGGGGGTGGCGACGCCTCAGCGGGCGGCCAGATGGACATCATGGCGCAGCAGCTCAAGTTTATCGCCTGTCTGCAAATCATGATGGAAGAGCTGTCCAACCTGGCCAATGGTATGGGTGTGGACGGCGGCCAGCTGCGTTACCAGCTCTACCTGTGGCTGGAGCGCCAGGTGGAAGCGCTCATCGTCATCTGCAACTACGACGGCGGCAGCGTCGAGGGTAAGCACCGGCGCGCGTGCGAGGCAGCGACTGGGTGGTGATGGTGCCTGACCCGTTGACGGTCCGTCACACCGACTGGCGGTACCTCACTGTGCCCTGCACCACTCAGCTGCTACCCTGCACCCCCAGTACGTACAGCTGGGTGGTGATGGTGCCTGACCCGTGGACGGTCCGTCACACCGACTGGCGGTACCTCGCTGTGCCTAGCACCACTCAGCTGCTACCCTGCAGCCCCAGTATGTGCCGCTCACTGCCCGGTGGCGCCCCGGTACGACCATGTACAAGACCACCACCCGGTGTCCTGGCGACTCTGGCTGTGTCCACGCCCAGCTCGCTGAGACCTGACTCGTGACCCCTGACTGATGACCGTGTCGTGCGCAGGTCCGCCGGCGCCACAGGCGGACGAGCAGGTGACATCGCCGACACCGTTCTTCCCCGGAGACCGGCGGCCCACGCTCCACGACGTCCTCCTCACCGACAAAATGGACTTCGAAACCAAACTGCTCCGGGCTACTCGCAGGAAAACGTGGCTTAAAGGTGCGACGACCTGAAGCCGCGAATCCTCATAGCTTTGTGTGCGACGTTCAGCTATGATGGGCAGTCGGCAGATGCAGTACTTCACCTTCCCCTATGAACATGTCCGAAATCAGTAGCCCTGGTTTTATACTAGTGACGGAATTGCGTCTCAGTGAAAGTGGAACTGTGTCATGACTTTCTCAAGTATTTCGCTGGTGTGTTTCTGGTCTGAGGTCCAATGTCTTTGATGAATGACATTTTAGCATATCAATTAACTCGGTTTTGTATAGCTACCGGTGTGACTGTAAAGGTGGCACATAGAGTTGTTTCAGTGCAGCATATTGCAATATTTCTAACCATTAGTGGCATTTTTAGCGCTTTTTGTACCTATTGTTTAAAAAATTGAAGTCATTAATCGTGCCTTTGTAGCATATTGTAACCGGAATGCTAGCTGATTCAGATGTCACCACCGGGCAGCTCGTCCGTGTGCACTGATCGGCTCCGGTTATTCCGGACCTGGCAGTTGTGGCTGTTGTGCATCGCAAGCCCAGTGAGCCCAGTCCGCATGGAAACAGCCATGTGTCGGCGTGTTTACAGCGAACCAGGCTCTGCTGAGAACCCTGCTCAGCTACTGCAGTCTGCAGGGAGCCGGCGGCGGCGCCCTGGCCTCGGTCCGGATGGAGCTGATCCTCCTGCTGCAGGTGAGGCCGGCTGGATGCACGGATCGTGCTGTAGGCGATCGGGGCTGTTCGGCGGTGTAGTGCGGGCGGCGGCAGTTGGCTAGTGGCCAGTCCTTGTGTGTGGAAGTCTCGGTTGCGGCCGTCGCTGCTGCTGGCGTTCACGCACGGTGTCGGTCGGCGGCCGTGATGGTGGTCTGGTTAATCGCCGCGATAGTGGTCCCCGCAGTGGGGTCAGCCCGACCGGGCAGGGAACTGGCGCTACCTCGCCAGAGGTGTGGAAACGCAGGTGTTTCCGGGGCTCCCCCACCGCCCATCCCGCATGTCCGGTTAGCCGAACGGTACCTGCCAGAGGTTGCCGTTGCTCTGCCGCTGCCGGTGCGCCGGCGGTGCTGGTGTCGTGCTGGCGGCTGCTCGCTTCGGCAGCAGCTGCAGCAGGAGTCCCGCCGGCAGCTACTCAGCCGCTATCGTTCTCCACCGTGTTGATGGCTCTGCGCGCTTCGGCGGCCGCTGTCGTTCTCCATCGTGTTGACGGCTGTGCGTGTGTCGGCAGGAGCTACAGCAGGAGTCTTCTCGCCAGCAGCTGCTCAGCCCGCTGCCGTTCTCCATCGTGTTGACGGCTGTGCGTGTGTCGGCAGGAGCTGCAGCAGGAGTCTTCTCGCCAGCAGCTGCTCAGTCCGCTGCCGTTCCCCACCATGATCCCGCTGCTGTCGGCCAGCGTGGCGAACAACAAGACGGTCGTGATGGACCCGGTGCGCCACCTGCAGACCGTGGCGCACGACCTGCTGCACGTGGTCGCACAGCAGGTGAGTGGCACAGCCGCAGGTGCGCCACTGTCGTCACCAGTGTGGAATTCCGTCACCAGTCTCGGATGTCCGTTGCAGTTGAGACAATCATGCTTCCTGGAGCATGATGTGTTGTCGGTACGGCGGTGTTTATGCGACCGCTGTACCCGGCACCGCTCGTCGGCTGCTTCGATGGCTCGGCTGTTGGCATTCGTCTGCCCCGAAGAGTGTCGCGGCGTGATTTACAACCGTCGTCCTCAGGCTGGGCTGATGGCCGCTAATGTCCTTTCAAGAAACCATACCGTTAGCACCCGACTGTTCCTCAGTTACTGCAGTGCATTCCACTAACACCTCGGCTGCCCTTCGCCAGACTCCCTAACACCTCCGTCTGTTCCTCATTGGACCGATATGCTCCAATCGTTCACGGCTGCCCCTCGGTGGATTACAGTACCATCTCCCGTATCGTCTACGATTGCCTCTCAGTGAACTGCAGTACCTCTCACTCACGCGAATAATCAAAACGGGTCAAAGCTTCCTAAGCTTCCCATTCATCCAGTACCCCTTCCATACCGTCCGCGGCTGCCCCTTGGTGGACTGCAATACCCCCTCCCCTATCGTCTGCGGCTGCCCCTCGGTGGACTGCAATACCCCCTCCCCTATCGTCCCCGGCTGCCCCTCGGTGGACTGCAATACCCCCGCTCCCTATCGTCCCCGGCTGCCCCTCGGTGGACTGCAATACCCCTTCCCCTATCGTCTGCGGCCGCCCCTCGATGGACTGCAATACCCCCCTATCGTCCCCGGCTGCCCATTGGCGGAATGCAGTACCACCTCCTCTGACGTCCGTGTCTGTGCTGGTCAGACAGCGCCGCCGTCTCCCAGTGTGGTTGACGAGTCGGCGCTGGCGGTGCTGAAGAACACCGCCGTGGCGCTCTCCTCGTGCGTGTACCAGGCCCTCTGCGACTCGGACGCCTTCAAGATCAAACAGAAGGACGGGTGAGTAGTCCGCTGGACTGATGGACACTCCGAATACAACTGTCCGGACACGTGGCGCTGTACATTAGGACATCATCAACCATCTAGAGCAATGGGCGCTGTATGACCGAAGCAGTCGATGCGCCCCTAAGCCCAAATAACCAACCAACCATCTAGAGCACGTTGATCTGAAGTGTGCCTTGGCTTCCTTTCGTCGATGGATGTATAATCTAATATATGCGATCCATAATGTTTTTCAACCGTTTGTTGTCACCTTCACAACAAAGTATCCAAACCAAATGAAGCCAATGTAAAGTGATGTTGCATACTGCTAGTTTGCGCAGACCAAGGATATTCTGTGTGCGGTCCTTGGATGCACTTGCTTCAGTTCTGGGCCATGAATCTTTTTTATAACGTTATTAGTCTCAAGCATGCATGCATAAAGGTTACTATCTGGTATTCATATGAATATAAATGAATTCAACAATCGATGTCATTTGAACCTGTATAGTAAATAGGCCGCAAATCTGACTGTGTCATGTCTAACTGGTCATTTTTGGATATAGTCATTCCCAGCAGTATTTCCACTGTTTATCGTGAAATGATGACGCCTATAACCGATGGGGGGGGGGGGACAAACGCGGATTTCGTGGGAACTGACCAGATGTTTTGGTCGGTCTGTGAAAGTGTGATGTCGATTTTCTTCCGAACTCCTAGGAGAGACGTGTCGGGTGCAGTATGAAATAACGTATCTTAGGCTGGTGGGCTGCAGTGTGGTATGACCGTTCCTCTCAGACTGGTGTGTTATGACTGCTCATTGGAGGCTGATGTGGTATGACTGCTAATTGGAGACTGATGTGGTATGACTGCTCCCCACAGACCGGTGGGCTTCAGTGTGATATGACTGCTCCCCACAGACTGATACGGCATGTCTGCTGCCCTCAGACTGATGTGGTGTGACCGCTGCCCACAGACTGGTCGGCTACAGTGTGGACGGCATAGTGACGGTGTCGTCGAGCCACCTGACGGCCGGCCTGGGCACGCGCAGCTGGCGCCACAGCTCGGACGAGCCGCCCGTCGTCACCTCGGCGCCGTCCAAGTGGCCGGGCGTGACGTCACTGCGCGCGCTGCTGTCGCGCGAGAAGGACGACGACGGTCCGCAGCTGACGGTGCTGCTGGCCGAGGTGTTCGCCGCCGTGTACACCAGTCTGCTGATCACGGCCATCGCCTGCTGCGACGCCCGGGTCAGTGGTGCTCTGGCGGCGGGGAGGGCGCAGTCACGGGGCAGGTCAGATGGTGTGGTGGGAAGTTGTCGACGTGTGGTGAGCATGCAGGTCATTGGGGAGAGGGAGATGCGGCAAGGGCGTCCGAACCGGTGGCGACGAGGATGTGAGAAGGAACGCGATTCGCGGCAACCCGCGTCAACAAGGGTCGTGATTCAGATCCCAGACACAGACAAATATTTATTCTTCCGCTGTGCACCGCAAATTCCACGCCAACTGATCCGCTGGCCCCATCTCTCCTCTCCTCTATTGCTCTCCTGATACTCCAAAAGTGATCCAAAAGTACGCAAGCGTGACAGGTGTGAAGTCTTTCACTCGTCGGTGCCTTACCTTGTGTACAGAACGTTCTGCACGTTCATCGCATTTGCCGCTGTTGACTAATTCACTCAGTGTTGGTGTGCCAGACCGAGAAGTAGGTGGCGTTGGGCCGCGGTCGGTGTGTTGAAGCTGCGGCTGACCGGCGACGTTGCGTGCCGATCAGCGGTGCAGGCGTTGACGGTCGGTGTGTCGCCGCGCCCACAGCTGCTGTACCGGCTGGTGCGGCTCAAGGTGGACACGCGCTTCTGGTCGGCCGTGTTCGGCGGCGGCGTCCGCCGGCTGCTGCGCGTCGCCACCAACGTGGTGACGCCGTCGGTGAGTGGACCGCTGTCGGCGCGAGTGTGAACACACGTCGCCCGATGTCTGGCTCGGGGTGCGGGCATCACCCAGCCGTCGGTGAGTGGACCGCTGTCGGCGCGGGTGTGAACACACATAGCGCCCGATGTCTGGCTCGGGGTGCGGGCATCACCCAGCCGTCGGTGAGTGGACCGCTGCGGGCGCGGGTGTGAACACACAGCGCCCGATGTCTGGCTCGGGGTGCGGGCATCACCCAGCTGTTCACTCGGGCCAGCGTCGGTCCGGCTGGAACTGTGCGCCTCGTTCAGACCTCGATTGCGCAGATCGTACCGGATGTCCCTGGGCGGAGCCGATGTCGAACGTGTCGGGGTCGGAGCAGAGATGATTCGCGTCATGCCACGACAGCTCAGCTGGTCAGGGCTCCGCCCGGCTGATCAGTTTCCACTGTCCTGACGACGCAGCATGGGCGATAAATGATCATGTTTTGGTCGAAGCGCCCTTAAACTCAAATAACTAACTAACCTGACGACGCAGCCTTTATGTCGGTTCACATTTTCTCATAAAGACATAAAGACAGAAACGACATAAAGACATGACCGACGCAGTCGATGCGCCCCTAAACTCCAATAACAACAACAACCAGGGTCTACATATTATGTCACGCTTGGCCGCAAGTCTACCCCGACGAGCGTACACCATAACCCCCGCGTGCACGCCATTACGCCGCTGATTCACCGCCGACCCCCAGACGCCTCCCGTGTCGGAGTTGACGCCAGCCGGCGACACCAGTCTGCTGTCGTCGCTGAACAAGCAGCGCGCCAAGCTGAACATGAAGCTGCTGGGCCAGCTGGCGCCCGGCAGTCCGCCGGCCGCCGGCGTCACGTCAGCCACGCGGGACGAGTACCCCACCTACCGGGAGGTGTTCGTGCCGCCAGAGACGTCCATCGTCCAGCTGGTGCTGGCGAAGGTCAGTGACGGCGAAACGGCACGGTCGCGTTCCGCTCTGTGTTTACTATGCTTCTTTTTAGTGGGGTCATCTTTTGCGGGGATAGATGGATTAAAAGCAGAGGTCAATGTTAGTTAGTTAGTTATTAGGGCTTTAGGGCGTATCGACTACATTGGTCATGTAGCGCCCACAGCAGAGGTCAATGCATGGTACCAATGTAAGCAATGCTAGGTCAATGCACTACGCTGGGGTCGCGTGGCATTTATTACTGGCTAACAGCATTGGTGCTTTGTCGTGTACATGCTATTGTTACTATCGTTTATGGGTGAACAAGCGGGTATTTATCGCGTGGAATGCGATCTGGAATAGTATTTAATTAATTCGTCTTTATCTTAGTGTTGTATTGGAAAAATAACGTCATGCGCCACGTATGTTTCGCCTGGTACGTTAATAACACCATCCATGCCCTAACATTGGCTGTGTGTATCCGTGACGTGAGCAAAATGTAATTATGCACTTGTTTTGACGAGGCCGCCTACTCGGTCTTCCTTACCACTTGTCTCCCTACTACTTGTCTTCCAATGCACCCCTAAGCTACAATGTTTCACAATGTACAACAGTCTGGACACTGATGTCAACTGGCGTGATGTCTCAGCAGAGGTTCTAGGTGCGTTGGACACGTACAAATGTGCAAACCATGAGCTCAGACGCTCGTTAATGAAGTCAAGTGTATTGATGCAAAATGTCAAGCATTGAAAACAAAACTTCGTGGGTGTGGTGCAAAGTATGGTAGCTTTTTGATGCGGCCCACTTATGACCTTAAAGACGAACCATAAGCTGTTTTGGTAATTTTCAAGATGCCTAAGGTGGCGGGTAAAGCAGTGCTTGGCTGTGCTAATCGACACCGATGATGAAGTTATTGACGATAGAGATAATGGTAACATTTTAAGTCGATTTTTTCCAAGTTTACGGAGCTTCGTGCGAATATTTGCCCTTTCCCCATCATATGGTGTGCTACCTATTGAGAGGAGAACGCGATGAAAACATCATTCCCGCCATTATGAGTGATATCCTTGTAAATAAACATGCGGGTCTGACAGCATTAGTGCAAGGACCATTCACGGTGTTGTGAAGAATTGGCTGCTCCCATGGCAAAACTATGTATGCTATCGTTTAATCAAGACACCTGTCTATGTTTCTCTGACCTCATTTACGATAGGATCCTTCAAAAGTTGCTTATTGCAATGTGGTCTGTTTAGATCCCACCATGTCGCCTGATCAGCATGACTTTGTTATGTTGCGATGTGTGTAGACACCACCATGTCGCCTGATCAGCATGACTTTGCTATGTTGCGATGTGTGTAGACACCACCATATCGCCTGATTGGCCAGCATGACTTTGTTTCAATACGGTCGTGTTCATTGAATTTTGTGACACCACTAAAAAGAGCCTGGGACTCAGTATATTTAGGCCCGCAAACCGACTGTATCTTCACCAACCATTCGGCTCTCTTTCAGAGTGTAAATCATACCTTACTTCATACGCTACGATACTCTTACATTTTTCGATCGACATTGGGATGGTTTTCATCATACTTTGGCAGCAAATATCGGCGTATACTAATCAATGGAAAAGATTCAGTCTAGTGTCCAGTGATATCTGGTAATACTTAGGGTTGACCCATGTCGCCTTTCATGCTTGCCTTGCCATATATCACGAAGAACTTCTAGTCAAAATCAGCTTCAGCGTCAGCAAAATCAGCCTTATGTTTCATGACGATATCAAAATTGTTCGTAAAATTTGCTGTTGTACTGACGCAGCAATCCTTCACGACGATTTTCAAAGGGTATGCCAGTGATCCGAAACCTAGAAATTGAATTTTCGCTCAGTATAATGTACACCATGCTATGTGAATGGAAAACAAGCCGATGCTAATATGTGTATTTCATTAAAAGCTCTCTCCTGTGGCGTGAAGACATTACCCGTGACCTTGACGTAATTATGAACTAAAATTTAACTTTCGGCTCCACATACCCAACGTCGTAAAAGCAACCCACGGGCGCTCGGGCTCTTGATTATATATTTCCAGAAAGTAGACTCGAGGGAAATATCTGTTAGCGTTTTGCTGTGTTCATGCCAGGTCTGCACTAGAATGCTGCAGCGTAATGTGGGGAGCTGCCGAACCTTGGCAAATTGGAGAGGGTGCAGCAAGTATTCTTGATATGGCTAAGCTCATTGTTATCGACGAATAACACCAAATTATCAGTTTCCAATTCAGTTTCCAATTCAGTTTATGGCGTTCAAAGTTTCCTGAACTGAAACTGCGGATGGTGAAGCACATTACATTCTTGGCTAAATATTTCCTGCAAGGATTGACACTCAGTTTGTGTTCGGATCCTATTTTGCTTTTTACTCCTGTCCGCACAGCACGTCAAGTTACGCTGTTCACTGTGTCGTATGCTGTTCGTGTTGTTCGAATCATTGTTCGTGTTGTGCACGTGCTGTTCGAATCATACTTCCGCTTCCTATTGCTGCCCGCCCAGCATATCGGGCGCCCAGCACGGTACCGCATTCACACGTGTGAATGCCATTCAACCTAACATTAGTCATCCGAATACCGCGAATACCGGTTCAGTCATCCGAATGCCGCGAGTGGCGAACGAACTTTAACAGTTAGTGTTGGCGATGCGCCCCTAAGCCCAAATAATCAATAAAGTTAGTGCTGGTGCGCAGTCGTTCACGACGCTAGACATTCACTTCAAATGTCTCTTCAGCACCGCTTTCATTCGTAGTTGTAAGGGTGTGGCTTGCAGTTCTTGGACTTGTCTTCGTGGCAGTTTAGTAGTCTATGAGAGTAGACGTACGTAGCTTTTATACCGCAGCGACTTATGTATGCTATTTTTGTTTTCACGTAAAACGATTTTGTCTGTTAGTGTGGTTTTTAACTACTGTTGAGATTTCAAAGAAGCAAAGCCAGGACATGCGCGACGTTTATTCCTAGCTTGTATCGTGTTCATATCTTGAAATATTACCATATGAACAAATGGTTTTTCTACTAGCTGTGAATTTGTATTCCACCGTAAATTGTCAATCTTTGTTGAATTGTGAGAAGAAAGTAACTATTTCCTTGTGTCAATATTTGTTTGGATTACACTGAATATTAAGACGTGTTGCATGTGCAGGATTGCCAAGTCAAATAATCCCGGACAATCTGAGGAGGTGACGTACTACTGTAACCAGCCAATGTTTGCATTGTGTTGTCGGGTACGCTTAATTCATCACCCGAATATCTAGCCGCCGAACTGTCCTCTGCGTGTGCGCGGCCGTGGTCTGCCGGTACGGTGTCCCCCCGTCCATATCCGTCTGACTGGCCGCCGCCGTTACAGCCGCCCATCGACCACACGGGCCCGTCGCTGGCCCGCGCCGCCGACGCCAAGGACGACTCGGTCTTCGAGTACGACTCGGACGTGGAGTCCATGCACGGAGACGACGCCGACTATGACGACGAAGACGCCATGGGGTGAGTGGTGACCTTGGCGGCGGCGCAGTTGCCTGCGACCATCAGAGTTAGCCCGGCTGCCGGCGTTAGCTGACCACGTGAGTGCCGGCCGGCTGCCCGAGCTGACGGCCACCTGGGCTGACGGCCACCAACGTACAGCCTGTTGGTCAGCTGACCACGTGAGTGCCGGCCGGCTGCCCGAGCTGACGGCCGCCAACGTGCAGCCTGTTGGTCAGCTGACCACGTGACTGTATCGTCAGCTACCCGAGCTGACGGCCGCCAACGTGCAGCCTGTTGGTCAGCTGACCACGTGACTGTATCGTCAGCTGCCCGAGCTGACGGCCGCCAACGTGCAGCCTGGTGGTCAGCTGACCACGTGAGTGCCGGCCGGCTACCCGAGCTGACGGCCGTCAGTCTGCCGCATCTCTCGCCTGCAGCCCCCACCCGCACCCCCTGTCGTGTCGTCTGCAGCGGGGCACACTTCACGCGGTGGGGTGTGCTGGTCTGCTGACGTGGTTTCCACACATGGTACACTGTCCACGGACCGGAGAATCGGTCTCGCTGGCGGCGACTCCCGCTGACGGAGTGGTTGTCTGACGCTGGTCTGAGTACCTGGGAAAGACATGGTCACACTCGCTACTAGGGCTGGGGATTCATGTCGCCGCTCGGTTTTAGGTGGTTAAGATCGTGGTATAAAGTAGTAAGATAAAACTAATTTTAACTACCTGATAGCTATACCCGCCTAAAACGTAATTGTATTCCGGGTTTTGTGTGGTTTTTCCCCAATTCGTCGTGAAGTACCTAACATTGACCCCGGATACAATTTCCGATATGGATTGTTATAGCCAACTGCTTAATAAAGAAATTAGATGTTATTATTTGTCGCATTTAAGATGGAAACAGATAGCTCATGCGCCGGATGATATGCTCCTTATATTTAGTGGAATGTTTTCCTAATCTGAACTTCAGGATCGATTCCGTATGTGTTTGCAACAATGTGCCAATAGATTGTTTCTGCGAGTCTGCGCTGCATGCACCGCCGTTTTTTTTTAAGGAGGGGTGCTTGGCATTCTTTTACTGCATTTTAGGCATACGCTTCGTACCTAGCCATACTGATATTAGCCTGTCTCACGACGGCCAATACGCACTGGGATGCAAAGTCGATGACTTCGCCTAGTGTGAAGGACATATGATTGAGAAGGACATATCATTGAAATATATGAAGGGTACATAAAGTTCGCCCCGGTAGATCAGTTTGTTAGAGCGCTGGTCTGCACTGGTCTCCCCTGTCCTGGCAACACAGGGTTCGAGTCGCTTCGCGCGCTCTGCTTTAGCCCCCGGCCGGGAGTGTCAGCTGCCAGCTGGCCCGATAAGGCCGGGGACGAGCTACCGTACGGCCGTGTCGGTGCATTGACGGCACGTTAAACTTTCGGTGTAAATTCTGCCGTTGAACTGGAATTCATGGATCGGGTGGTGGGGCCAGGGTTCGCGCAACAAGCTCCGCTTAGCAATAGAACCCTGGTTCCTAAAGACACCCCAGCGACAACTCGAATTAATATTTTTTATTGCCTTTTACCCATGAAAAAATTGTACATGTATAGCTGAGATGTTCCAGAGGTTTTAACTATGAAATAATAAATTCAATATAACATTCAGCCAACATATTCAAATTGGGGCACTCTTCGAAAAAAAAAGTATTTGATTCACAACAACAACTAACCAATCTGGCCGCTTTTGACACCATGGCCGGAGGTAGGTGTTGTCGGATAGAACATAAACTTGTAGTTGTATTACCAACAAATATGCAATATTGGGGATGAAGTGGTAGTATGTATCTTGCGAATGGATTTTTTTTATTTTGCGTTTCATTTTATGGTTGTGAGGTGCCAGTATTATGAATAAATATGGAAATACATCATTTCCAGATGCTACGATTCCACCTTGACGTTCCCGGAAATTTTAGACCCTCTCCACTTTACAGGCGAGTTGTTTACAGTTGCAATGGCGTCCACTCTGTACCGTACCATACGAGGCTCCGTTTTTAAATTTCGCTGTATACCTACCTGAATAACCCCTACTGGGAGGGGTGAGTTAACCCTTGTCTTTGAATATCATACTCGCAAGAAAGAACAAAGAATGAGTTGTTTGCAGTACCCCAAAGACCGCAAAATATTCAAAATATGCGCGTCTGGGACAAACTTGTTTGCTGGCTTGCCTAACATATTTCAGCTGTAAATGATGCAATCAGAACGTAAACGATGACGTCATTTTTTAAACGTGGATTATAATTAGTCTTAGCTATCATAAAGGGCCAATCACCTACCGCTGCTGAAGCCAGCTGGCGTTTTGGATCAGAGTGGTGCAGTTGTCGGAAAATTTGCAATTTGAAGACCGCTGAATTCGACAAAGAGCTGTTGTCATCGAGTTCTTCCGAAGTCAGGCTCGCTTGGTCTGAGTTCCAGATTTCCAGCTAGATGACGCCCCAAACGTGGATGGCGTACATTTTCAGTGTTTGTGCATAAACAAGCTGTTACTAGTCCAAGAACTTGTATTAGATAATTGAACCGACTCTGTTTACTCATATAATAAATTGGTCAAATCTCCGGTTTGAAAGCTTTCAGATCTACGTAATTATTATGGCCTGACCCCGCCATCGTGATGTCATGACGATTACGTCCCGCTAGTGCACGCATGAAACCGCATATTGTAATTGTCGCTAGGTTTAAAGATGCTTGACAATAACTTCGAATTTTACAGGCCAGCTGACTGGTGGGATATTGGAAGATTTTTATGGTCGTACGTGGCTGTTTAACACCACCTCTGTTTATCGAAGCTCAACTAACATTTGAAAAACCATTAGGCTTATGGTGGAATGTAGAAACCACCAACTGGAAAGTATCGCCTCTTCAAAAGCAGCGTCTGGCATTGTTAATTCCTCTGAAGGTTTAGTGTTGCTTGTGGAAGGGATAGTTCTGTCAGTTTTTGTGGGTGATTCTGAATAGGTTTTATTATGACCGTCCCTATTTTTGTATCCCATCGAATTCGTATACAACTGTAAAGAAACGCAGCAAATTGTTGTTTTGAGGTTTTGGCCACTTTGGCCAGTTTTAGCTGGTTTTAACCGACCCCTAACTGTTCAGCCAATTGCCTAGCCAAAGCCAATTTTGGCGGACCCTTCACCGACTCATTGCAGACCATTACCCACCAATTATCAACACGTCGCAGACTAACTGACGATACGGTAACCCTCGTTACAGACTAACGGGTGGCACGGTCGCCCGCACTACGGACTAACGGAGACGACATGGTCACCCTCGTTACGGACCATATCACCCTCGTTGCAGACCAGCGGACGATATGGTCACCCTCGTTGTAGACTAAGAGACGACACGATCATCCTCGTTACAGACTGGCGGACGGCACGGTCACCTCGTTCCAGACTATGGGCGCAAAATGACCCTAGATGTCGACGCAGACTTAAACTCCAATCCACCACCACCACCACCACCACCTCGTTACAGACTAACGGACCACACGGTCACCCTCGTTACAGACTAACGGACGGTCACCCGTTACAACAACGGTCCCCTGTTACAACAACGCACGGTCACCCTGTACCAACCGGTCACCCTCGTTACAGACTAACGGACCACGGTCACCCTCGTTACAGACTAACGGACGGCACGGTCACCCTCGTTACAGACTAATGGACCACGGTCACCCTCGTTACAGACTAACGGACCACACGGTCACCCTCGTTACAGACTAACGGACGGCACGGTCACCCTCGTTACAACCACGGTCACCCTCGTTACAGACTAACGGACGGACGGTCACCCTCGTTACAGACTAACGGACGGCACGGTCACCCTCGTTACAGACTAACGGACGGTACGGTCACCCTCGTTACAGACTAACGGACGGCACGGTCACCCTCGTTACAGACTAACGGACGGTACGGTCACCCTCGTTACAGACTAACGGACGGTACGGTCACCCTCGTTACAGACTAACGGACCACACGGTCACCCTCGTTACAGACTAACGGACGGCACGGTCACCCTCGTTACAGACTAACGGACGGCACGGTCACCCGTCAAGTTACCAAGGACGGGCACCCTCGTTACAGACTAACGGACGGTACGGTCACCCTCGTTACAGACTAAGGCACCGGTCACCCTCGTTACAGACTAATGGACGGTACGGTCACCCTCGTTACAGACTAATGGACGGCACGGTCACCCTCGTTACAGACTAACGGACGGTACGGTCACCCTCGTTACAGACTAACGGACGGTACGGTCACCCTCGTTACAGACTAACGGACGGTACGGTCACCCTCGTTACAGACTAACGGACGGCACGGTCACCCTCGTTACAGACTAACGGACGGTACGGTCACCCTCGTTACAGACTAACGGACGGCACGGTCAACACTGAGCACTCCGACCCAAACTCGTTCAGCTGGAAACTGATGCGGTTCGCCTGTATGAAGTTGTGTAAACAGAAGATCACCCAGCTGCTCAGCGTGGCGGGCATCGAGCAGCAGGGTGAGAATAGTGGCATTGGTGCTCGTCTGAGTCGGTGAGTTGGCCACGTCGTCACGCTGATGCCTTCTCAGGAAGGGCAATCAAAACGTTTTCTCAGATACCTCCCGTCGGCAGCCAGAGTTATGCTACCCTGTTGTTGCCACTGACTGTGTTTCCCAAGACTGCCAGTGATGTTGCTGTTTCCCGGAGTTGTCGGTGGTGTTGTTACTGTGTTTCCCAAGGCTGTGGTGGTAGTGTTGCTGTATTTCCCGGGGCTGTCAGTTGTGCTGTTGCTGTATTTCCCAGGGTCATCGGTGGTGTTGTTGCTGTGTTCCTCAGGGCTGTCGATGGTGTTGTTGCTGTGTTCCTCAGGTCTGTCGGTGGTGGTGTTGCTGTATTTCCCAGAGCTGTCGGTGGTGCTGTTGCTGACTTTCCCCGATCTGCCCTTATTGTCGCCACTGACGTGCGTCTGCCAGGGCTGGCGGTGGTAACCATCGGTCGCCTTGCCGGTGGAGACCCCACCGGATGATGTCTTCACTGATTCTCTGAGGTGCCGGTAGTGCGGACACTGGCTGTGTTTCCCAAAGCTGCCAGTGTTATTGCCACTGACCATTTCTCAGAGTTGCCGGTAGTGTCGCCACTGGTGCACACGGTTCTTCGTCTGATGGATCGCTGGTCGGACGAGCTGGAGGCAGTCGTCAATTCCAGTCGGCCGCCTCAGCACTACATCCCCAACCTGAACGTGGACGAGTCGGCTCGGGGGCCGCCCATCGTCAAGTACCGCGCCATGGTGCAGTCGTACAACACTCCCTTCGAGTCAGTATTGAGTCTCACAACACGCCACTCTAGTCAGTACTGGGTCTCACAACGCACCATTCTAGTCAATACTGAGTCTTACAGTGCGCTATTGTAATCAGTACTGGGTCTTACAACGTACCACTCTGGTCATATCAGTGCTGAGTCTTACAACGCTCAGGTCAATACTGAGCCTTACGACATCCCACTCTAGTCAGTGCTGAGTCTTTCAACGTGCTACTCTAGTCAGTACTGAGTCACAAAACGCCACTCTAGTCAGTGCTGAGTCTTACAACGTCCCACTAGTCAGTACTATCTAACAAACGCCACTCATCGAGTCTTACCGTCCACTAGTCATCTTTCAACGCCTCGAGTCGGTACCATGTCCTATAACACCCTATTCTAGTCATTGTAATGTCTTATAACACTCCATTCGAGTTGGCACCGTGTCCTACAACACCATCCTCTGGTAACTACCATGTTCTATGAAGTTGGTAGCATGTCCTGGGACCCTTTTACAGTTAGTAAAGTGTCTTCCAAAACAGTTTGGTCGTTATTGTGGTGGTTTGAGCTTCTATTTACATTTAGTGTCATGCCCTCCTGCAGGGGATATTTGGAGGTGGCATCTCACCAAAGTGCTTAGCTTCCTGAGCGTGTGTGATGTATCTGCCGACATGTGAGGCGTATCTGCTGACGCGTGTGATGTATCGGCTGACGCGTGAGGCGTATGTGCTGACGCGTGTGATGTATCTGCCGACGCGTGAGGCGTATGTGCTGACGCGTGTGATGTATCTGCCGACGCGTGAGGCGTATGTGCTGACGCGGGTGATGTATCTGCCGACGCGTGAGGTGTATCTGCTGACGCGGGTGATGTATCGGCTGACGCGTGTGGTGGCCGTCTAGCTCCGACCGGTCGGGCGTGGGCGCCGTCAAGCGGCTGTGGCTGGTACTGGCGCAGCAGGAGCTTGTCCAGGACACCTTTATCCGCGTGCTGTTCTCGCGCCGCTCCACGCTGGCGGCCAACTGCGGCTCGGTCGGCGACACCGAGCCCGAGCTGGCGGCCGACCCTATCAAGATCATCCACAAGGAGCAAGACGCCATCACCGCCTTCTGCATCAACCAGGTGGGCGCTGATGAGTACTGATCCGGTGACAACGCGTGTTTGGCTAGCCGATCTCTCCGCTGAGCCGGCGGAACTCTGCCGATCTACTCACCTTCTGTGGCCTGTACGTGCTCTAGCAAGTCCTCTGCCCGCTCAGTGCTGTGCTTGCCTGTATCTACTGCTAGATGAGCCGCAAGATCGTGGCTGATTTTAAGAAGGACGAAATTGCTATATGCGGAAGCTTTGTTATCAGTTTTTGTTAGTGAACGTTATATCTAATGTGCTCCTGCCAGCCTTGTGTTCGTGTTTTGCGTTCTTGTGGCAAGAATCTGTGCCATGCTGGTCATGCGCTCATTTGATCTAACTTAATATGGCGTGACTTGACAGGCGAACCCAAACTTGATGGTGCTGGCTACCCAGAAGGAGATCCAGGAGCTGGACGTGGCGCTTCTGGTCAGCGGACCCGACTGGCTGGAGTCGGAGACCGACTACGACTCGCTGAATCCCACCAGGTACGACCCGACACCGTGTCGTATCCCATCACTGCCTGTTTACAGAGCAGCGGTGGGGAGCCAGCATCAGCGCCTGCTTGACCGCAGTGGGCCTGGACTGACGCCGCGACAGTCCGTAGCCGAGACGCGATGCTGGCTGTACGTGGACCAACTGTTGCCTGGTTCTTGTCAACTGAACGGATGTTGGTTGGTTATTGGTTTTTGTGACACACCGACCGTTGAGTCATGCAGCGTCGCCAATCTCTCACGCCGATTGGTCGCGGGCGAAGAGTAGCGACAACTGAACGGATGTGATCTCGACGTCTAGCACGTCTGGTGCAATATTCGCCAACATCCCCGGCGTGCGCTGCATTTTCACTTACCACTGGTTAACTTGTACTGACCTGATCAGACATCCCCGGAGGCGATGTCCTGTGACCGGTGCTGACCTGATAGCTACCCCGGCAGAACCCTGGAGGTGATGTCCTGTGACCAGTGCTGACCTGACCGCTGGCCCAGCAGAACCCCGGAGGCGAGTCTGAGGCTGACCTGACACCCAGAGACCGGGCGAACCTGTGCTGACCTGACCGCTGGCCCAGCAGAGACCCGGAGGCGATGTCCTGTGACCGGTGCTGACCTGACCTGACCGTTGGCCCGGCAGAGACCCTGACACGATGCCGGCCTCCAGCTACCTGGTGGTTCAGCTGCCGAGCGAGTGTGCCGGCGGCCTGCCCGGTCCGGGTCCGGCCGGCGCCGGCTACTCGGGCCACTCCGGCCCCGGCTCAGCCGCCAGCTCCCTGGTGCCCAGCCCCACCTACTCGCAGACGGCTCGGTCTGCCGGCTTGGTCAGTCACCTGCTGTACAGTCACCGTCACGTCACATCACACTACTGGGCTGTGGGTGCTGTACAGCCACCGTCACGTCACACTATTGGGCTGTGGGTGCTGTACAGTCACCTGCTGTACAGTCACAGTCACGTCACACTATTGGGCTGTGGGTGCTGTACAGTCGCTTGTTGTACAGCCACCGTCACGTCACACTATTGGGCTGTGGGTGCTGTACAGTCGCTTGTTGTACAGCCACCGTCACGTCACACTATTGGGCTGTGGGTGCTGTACAGTCGCTTGTTGTACAGCCACCGTCACGTCACACTATTGGGCTGTGGGTGCTGTACAGTCACCTGCTGTACAGTCACCGTCACGTCACACTGCTGGGCTGTGGGTCTGTACTGTCATTTCCCTGCTGTCAGTCACCGTCACGTCACACTATTGGGCTGTGGGTGCTGTACAGTCACCTGCTGTACAGCCACCGTCACGTCACACTAACAACCGTCACGTCACACTATTGGGCTGTGGGTGCTGTACAGTCACCGTCACGTCACACTATTGGGCTGTGTGTGCTGTACAGTCGCTTGTTGTACAGCCACCGTCACGTCACACTATTGGGCTGTGGGTGCTGTACAGTCACCTGCTGTACAGTCACCGTCACGTCACACTATTGGGCTGTCGGTGCTGTACAGTCACCTGGTGTACAGTCACCGTCACGTCACACGGATGGGCTGTCGGTGCTGTACAGTCACCTGCTGTACAGTCACCGTCACGTCACACGGATGGGCTGTCGGTGCTGTACAGTCGATTGTTGTCCCATGGGCGCAAAATGACCCTAGATGTCCACGCGCCCCTAAACTCCAATCCACCACCACCAGTCGATTGTTGTACAGCCACAGTCACGTCACACTATTGGGCTGTGGGTGCTGTACAGTCACGTGCTGTACAGTCACCGTCACGTCACACTATTGGGCTGTGGGTGCTCTACAGTCACCTACTGTATAGTCACCGTCACGTCACACGGCTGGGCTGTGGGTGTTCTCTCACGTGTGCAAACACGAGAGTCTCTCAAAGTCTTCCAAGTAGCTGTGCCGCAAGTAGCTGCGCAGCGCTCGGCTGCCGACTCTGACCAGTAGCGGCCCAGTCACGTGCCAGGCCTGTCTGGGCTGACCCCGCCGTGTTATGCAGTGTCATCTGGGCGGGATGTGGCCGTCGTGTCACGGCGGGCCGCTGTGTGACCGTGCTGCCCTCGTCTGTTTCAGACTGGTCGCGCCGGTAGAACGCAGGTTAGGTACCGTTTTGCTCTGACTGTTGTGTGTGTCCCTGCTTGATCTCTCGCTTGTAATTGGGGCCCGGCGCCAGTTCCAGGACAGACTGCGGAAACGGCTTTGCCAGCTGGTCGGTTGTGTCGGTGGAGAAATATCGAAGTAGGTAATATACGCTGACACGTATACTGTACTGAAGCGTAGGTCATGTTTGGACAAATGCGGGCGATCATATGTACCGGGTTGCCCCATTCCGTCCGCGACGAATCCTGATCATTATTGATAAATTGGTCGACTATAGCGGGTTTACAATCAATTGCTGTTTCGTTCCTGCTGTAACTGCTGGCACGTCGGTGCATACCGGGATCATGCGTCGGTTGCTGCTCGACGGTTGGCAGTCGGCCCGCCACGAATGCACATCATTGTTAATATCATTGTCAGAGGATGACCAGGAAGTGGATGCTATTTGACCACGTGTCCTGAACACACGGTCCGGGGAACCATTTGCGCAAATTTGTACCACTAATCGGTACCGGAAACAAAATCCAAATACGCTGGGAAATGTTATGTTTTAGAATAAAGTTGAGCATCGGTAGATGGATATTCGAACAGCATTGTGTTCATTCTCCCCTTGAACATTTTATTCAGGGTTGATTAATTCAAACTTCGTATTGTAGTCAGAGCTTCTACCTGGATTGGCAGGTAACCTTTTTCCGAGAATGCGTCGCATTGCTGCTTGTCATTTACTCCCCAACCCACCCGCACCCCACCCCAATCGAACACACGCGAAAAACAGCAGCACGACCAGTTTCGTTAACTACAAGGAGGCAGCTATTGCTGTACATCTCGACACTATCCGGGTTGACGTACGGTCACGAACTCTATGCTGAGCGCTACAGTCGGCACTGCAGACCAGCTGTCTGAGCCGCGTTTGGTGCGCGTGGCGTTGTGGGCGTCCGCCGCAGTCTGTGCTGGAACTGCGTCGGCCGTGGCGGCGGCTGTCCGCCGCGTCTCGCCCCTGATGCATGCTGACCCAGCGGCCGTACTGTGACGCGGCGTCTCGGCGGCGACACCTGTAGTCGTGGAACCGAGCTCCGGGTTCGCTGGACCCTGATCCCCGATCGATAATCCCTGGTCCCTGATCCCTGATCCATAGTCCCTGATCCATAGTCTCTGATCCATGGTCCCAGATACATGATCCATGATCCCCGGACCCTGATCGCTATCCCCTGACAGTCCCTGGTGTTTGCTGGCCGTACCGGTACGGTAACAATAGGCCACCCACAAAGTCCTTCCATGTGGCTTAGTTGCGTGTGTGTGGGGGGGGGGCACTGGGCGAGGTGTCGCACGTGCATTGGTTGGGCTGTTTTGGAGCTGGGATAATTCAATCGTTTTCGTTGGGCTTTTGGCATTCCGTTGTCGGACCATAGTGTTTTCATTGGGATGCCGATTAATAAAATGTTGTACAATAGATAATCACCTTTGAGATCCAGTAGTTTGTTTGAGATCGTCGGTATGAATGTCCTGTGGGCTTTCCATTCCATGCGTTGGACTGCTAACGACAATGAGAATGCTGATGGCTCTAGCGAAATTAACGAAGTGGGGTGTAGGAGATATACGTTAGTCATTCCGTTCTATGTATTTATTTCAGACAATTTTGATTACTTATATGCCAAGTAACAATGTTGTCTTTAGTTGTACTCGTTACTTTCAAACTGGGGCTCCCAACTCCGAATGTACTGTGCACTTCTTCGAATGCGCACGCCGATTCGAAGTTGGATCCAATCCATTTTTATGGGTAGGGGTGACGTGTGGCCAGATTATTGTATATCGTTGTCACATTGCCAATTCTGTATAGGTATGTGAACCTCGTGTTCGGACGCTCAGCTGGTCATTCACTGCGAGTGCGCTGTTGCATCCGCGAAACTCAGCCAATCGTGATTCACTGTGAACTGAAGAGGTCACCGCTTGGGTCGAGGGCGCGGTTATGTCAATATTGCTGCCAGATGAAGGGGGCGAACAGTGGTCAACAGTTCTGTTGCTCTTCTCCCCACCGCTTGAATTGTCATACTATCACCAGTTGTATTTGAGTACGTTCCATAATGGGTGTGTTTACAAGTGAATTGATGTCTCGCTGTGTCTCCTAACCACACCGTCAGCTGAAAGGATTGCATTTCCCGGGCTCTCAAAATGTGCATTTCTGCCGTGTTGTCCTGAAACGCAGTCGACATCTACTGCAGCCGGTGAGAACCCGAGTATCGATCTCTCTCACTAGATGTCACCGTTGGTTTTCAGACTGTCATGTCACTCCAGCGTACGTCAGCGACGCATGCTATTTCTGTTTTGTTTTGTTTGTTTTGTTTTTGTTATTGTGAAGGGAGCACGATGTCTGTTGGCGATTTATTTCCGTTCGCTTTGTGACTGTTTATTTTCGTGCCAAGGCTGTACGTCCGCATATTCCGTAGATTGGCCAAAGCTGCATGTGCTTAATGTCACGTGGTGCCTGTTACGATATGTGTGGGATCTCTGCCTCTGGTGGTATTTTGGAGCTACTCGTACAGACAGGTTCTTGCTGTTCCAATGACCTGTCGGGTCCGGGTTCTGGCGTAGCGGTGACATCTTTTTTAAATGTATTTATTTATTTATTGTGAATCATTGTGACACCCAATTCGCATCGTCTGTTACGTCACAGAACGAGGTGCACTTAGAACATTGTGGCGCTGTGACTACATTGTCAAAGTTCACAGTAGGTAAAAGGTGAGCGTGCAGGGTGTAGATAGTTACTAGAGCTGAGATTTACGATAGAGCAGCAAAACAATTTCATGCACGATCAAATTCTTGGATTAGGAGAGGGAAACGCAACGATAAGTTCATGTCGACAGCGATATATTTCAGCCACTTTTTAAATCGATAGTTGTGGTTATTTCGCGGATGCTGCTATGCAGATCATTTGCTGCGCAAATTGCCGAATTGCTCGGACAGGTGTTCGTGTATTGCGTGCCCTATAGCTGCATCGCCGTGTTTGGGGTGACCGGGTGGCGGTTGTGCGCGTGTTGCGCTCAGCCACGTCAGCCCGCAGTGTTGCAAAGCCAATATTTCGGCTTAGCGCTTTGTGTATGAGAGTACAATCTGCGTGTGATGTCGAGCCAAGTATGTAGACGAGGTCCGGGTTGCCTGCGTGTATGAGGGTACAATCTGTGTGCGTATGTGTACAATCTGCACCACTTTGCTAGTTTGTTTTTGCATATATTTTGTCGATGCATGCGCTCAAATTTGTTTATGTGTTTGGCTAGTCGTATGTCAACCTTACTGAATTTGATCGAAAAGCTGGCCGCCTTTGTGCTGTAGCAGTCGTGCCCAAAAGTATCAGGTCAGTTTTAGTTGGATCCGTTTTAGCTACGTTCTGCGTGATACGGGAGTGTTCCGACCACCATCTGGGTCCAGTTTGAGCTAGAACGGCTTTTGCTTGTTCCCTAATTGTGTTACATTTTCTACTTGACTTGATGTTCGCTGGTTAAGTGGCCCAAACGGGATGAATGACCTCATTCAAAAGCATATAAGGAGGAATTTTGATACCGGAGATCCTTATCACTGAGAAAGTCATCCGCTCTTAGAACTGGGAGAGTAATTAATGGATTGTGAAGAATTATAGCCCGACTAAAGGTTGTTTGTTTCCTGCCAATGGCCAGATCAAGGCTGCGATGTGGGGTCCTGTGGGCGGGCCGTACTTCCGGCTTCACACGATCATTCAACGTGCGAGAGTAGGAACATTGGTGACAGTCTGCTGAGTAAGACGTCAAGCAATCGACGGGTCCTCGTCTGTTATCCGTATTATCTATAACAAATATCTAGGCCGGTGTGGCATGATATTTGAAACTCGGGCCCCAATGCAAGGTCCAAGGGCAATAAGTACGGTTTTATTTAACTGTAAGAAATTTTGTCTGAGCGTATGTATAATATTTGCGGTTGATGATCCATCGTATACAGTATCTGTTCCAGGCAATAAATTATCCATATATTTTATGTAAGTTCGCTCCGAATTTCACATCCTTTACGTAAACCTGCAATGCTTCACTGATCGGGGATATTGGGATATATTTCTGGTGTTTTGGAGATAATATTTTACCCAGACCTTCTTTCTGGGGACATATATTCATTCACGTATTGAGGATTGGAAAGAAGTCGCCGATGTGCTCGAGAAGATGCCAGAGCATGTTCCTTACAGCATGCGTGGACAAGGCAAAGACAAATTGTCTGTTCAGCCTGCGTTCTGATATTTTTCGTTGCACATTTACAGTTGTACAGTACGTTTTTTTTCGATGGCTCGTGAATATTGCCTAGCACCTCTATGTATTTTCACTTGAATAGAATGCCATGCCTCATGATTAAGTTCTGATTGAATATATTTATCGTGTGTCCGGTATTCATTTGCGTGTGGATGTGACGATGCATCCCTCCTAGCTTGCTATCGCTGCGGATGTGTGCTGGAATGTTCGATATTGTAGCGTCTCGAGTTTCGGTCTCTCAGGTCGATGTCGGTCGGCGTGAATGGCCCGCTTCAGGATAAAGCAGTGTTTGCGCGTGCATTATTGCACGGCGCGGTTGCGATCGGCGCCGTGCGAGGCTCTCTGACCTGTACTGAGCGTCTACTGCGTGACCCGGCTGCTGGCTGCGACACCACCACCAGTGGCCCGACCGCACCGTTGTGTCCGTGGTCTGTTTATGGTCCACCTGATACCTCAAGCTCGCGAGAGCAGTGCTCCCACCGTCTTGTTGTGTGTGCCCTGAGGGCCGAACTGACATCAGGGATGGGGATTTGTGGCCAGGTGACGGGAGACAAGTTGTCGGCACTTTCAACAGCTGGAGCCCACCCCAGCACGAAGCTGGGCTCCGGCTGGTTCTGGTGACGCATGCGTCACCAGAACCACATGTGTCTGCCGAGTCACCTGTGCCGGCCGAGTCACCTGTGCCATGTGTGTCGGCCGAGTCACCTGTGTCTGCTGAGTCACCTGTGCCACTGTGTCGGCCGAGTCACCTGTGTCGGCCGAGTCACCTGTGCCCTGTACGTGTCACCGTGTCACCTGTGTCGGCCGAGTCACCTGTGTCACATGTGTCGGCCGAGTCACCTGTGTCACATGTGTCGGCCGAGTCACCTGTGCCACGTGTGTCGGCCGAGTCACCTGGTCGGCCGGTCACCTGTGCCACTTCGGCCGACACGCCCACATGGTACCGTGTCACCTGTCGCGTCGGCCAGTCACCGTGTCGCCACGTGCCGGTCACCTGTGTCGGCCGGTCACCTGTGCCACATGTGTCGGCCGGTCACCTGTGCCACGTGTCGCCGAGCCCTGCGCCCGCCGTCACCGCCACGCCCGTGTCACCTGCGCCACATGTGTCGACCGGTCACCGTGCCACATGTCCGACCGTGCCAACTGTGTCGGCCGAGTCACCGTGCCACTGGTCGCCGCACCGTGCCACATGTTGGCGTACCGTGCCCAGTCGCCGTGCACCTGCCTCACCGTGCCACCGGCCGGTCACCTGTGCCACATGTGTCGGCTGAGTCACCTGTGCCACGGTGTCGCCGGTCACCTGTACCACATGTGTGGCCGTTCACCGGCCACCTGTGCGCCGGTCACCTGTGTCGGCCGTGTCACCGTCCTGTGTCGGCCGGTCACCTATGTCGGCTGAGTCACCTGTGCCATGTGTGTCGGCCGAGTCACCTGTGTCGGCTGAGTCACCTGTCCCTGCCGGTCACCTGTGCCACGTGTCGGCCGAGTCACCTGTGCCACGTGTCATGTGTCGGCTGAGTCACCTGTGCCATGTGTGGCCGTCACCTGTGCGCGGTCACCTGTCCAGTTGTCGGCCGGGTCACCTGTGTCGGCTGAGTCACCTGTGCCATGTGTGTCGGCCGAGTCACCTGTGCCACCTGTGTCGGCCGAGTCACCTGTGCCACTGTCCGGCACCCGCCCTGTGTCGGCGGTCACCTGTGCCATGTCGCCGAGTCACCTGTGTCGGCCGAGTCACCTGTGTCGGCCGAGTCACCTGTGTCACATGTGTCGGCCGAGTCACCTGTGCCACGTGTGTCGTCCGAGTCACCTGTGTCACCTGTGTCGGCCGAGTCACCTGTGTCGGCTGAGTCACCTGTGCCACGTGTGTCGGCCGAGTCACCTGTGTCGGCTGAGTCACCTGTGCCACGTGTGTCGGCCGAGTCACCTGTGTCGGCTGAGTCACCTGTGCCACGTGTGTCGGCTGAGTCACCTGTGCCACGTGTGTCGGCCGAGTCACCTGTGTCGGCTGAGTCACCTGTGCCATGTGTGTCGGCTGAGTCACTTGTGTCGGCTGAGTCACCTGTGCCACGTGTGTCGGTCGTGTCACCTGTACCATGTGTGTCGGCCGAGTCACCCCTGACGCGGTGTGCCCGTGCTCCAGATGCTGCGACACCGTGTGGACGGCGTTCGGCGGCTGTGCGCCCACCCCAGTATGGCCGTATGTGAGTATTGTTCGCGTACAATTGGGCGATTCCAGGACAAATCACCAACGTAGACTCAAGTTGTTCACCACACCCCATGCGATTTTTAATTCTGTTAAACTGCTTCGCCGGGTTATCTACGTCCCAGATTACGATTCTGATATTTTTGGTTTCCAGATCAAAGGGGTCACGAGATACAGGTTATGTGAACTTATCGAGGTCACGGAGGGAGTTCATGCAGAAAATAATTTTGATTTTTTTAGTGGCAAGTATTCGTTTACCAAACATAAGTATCATTTGAAAGCGGAAGATTTGCCTAATGCAACGCAAATAACTGTGCTCTTGTGAAGCCAATATCTGACCTCGTGACCTCGGGAGGTTTCATTGATCTCGTTGCTTTTTGAATATTTATTATTTGATTTTGATTAAATCCAATTTTCATTTTCATTTTAGCTGATGGGTGCCGAATCAATTGTCTCTCTTACGGCGTATTGTTGTTCGTGTATAGCCGAATCCTTAATGGGCCGCAGAAGTAAAATGTCACGGCCTGACATGGGCTCCAGATAATGGTACTTTATGTGACTAGGAGCATAGCCGATATGGATGCCATTTAAAAGTTATTCAGTCATAGAGCACAATAGTAATATTGTCCAATACGCCATACATCAAAATGGTCATATGTGGGTCAATGACCTAGCCTCGATATGGTCGATTTGTGTGTATTGTGGACTAGTTGACACGGGTCATATTTTATAGCCCTTTGCTCATAGATTAACGATTTTGTCAAGCTTAAGTGCATGAGAGGCCACGATGCTGACATATGAATCAGCGACCTGCCCCGAAGTTAAAGTTTGAGGTGGATACATTAAAGTATGCATTATGTTAAAGTATACATTATGGAAGGTATTCGACGTGATAGCGTTTGGGAGCATTTTCTTCGGAGAAAACAAAGCCATAATCTCGTGGAATATCACATAGACTAAGTTTAGATAATTTGTCGGTATTTTTTTTATGATTTCACAGTTTGTAGTGCCTTGTATGGGTTGGTCAAGATCTCGCCGTATCCCTAAAGCCTGCTGACGCTCGGGCCGCCAGTTATTGTGCCTCCGTCATCATCATTGTTTTAAAATTCCTACAGTTTGGTGCAAATTGACACCCTACACTGTTTTTTCTTACGTCGCTTCCGGTATCCTTTTTTAAAGTTCATGCGCCAAAATTCCCCACTATTGATCATGAGTACGATAAATATCGATACAAACTGTACCCAGAAATATCGCTGGATAACATATGCAGTTGGTGCGCTTATAAACACCAATGCCAACATCCAGAAACATCACTCAGAATCCTTCTCTAACACATTGATTATCGTCATAATGCTTTCCATGCACGTGTCAAACCAGCCTGAGAGCTGTTCAGGTGCTGAAGCCTGTTATAGACCACAACAAAACAGTGTGCCATAATCGTATAGCACCCGGCGACTCGCATTTGCCAGATGAATTTGGTAGCAAACACATTCCGAAATCTTTGAGCGATTGCCATCTAGCAAGAATGAAACGAAATATAATATAACTGGTGATGTGAAGAAAAGATCCCAGAGATGTACATTCGACACCTAACTGGCACATAAACTCGATACTAACTTATGAATAAAATAAAACCCCAACAAAGTGCAGCAGACCATGAAATGGAGCGGAATATACGTTTCTGTTATTCCAAACCGATTTCCTGTTACTTTACACCGTAAAGCGATGTGGATATAGCAGTTGAATTATATAGCAGTCCATGGTAGTGAAGAGCAAGAAAGGCGAAATACTTCCTGCATTCGATTCATCATGTTACAAGTAATTATTTGACAGACAATGTTTACAAATTGCCTAAGCAGAACGAGAAATATATGCACTTTGACTTACACTAAGTGGAATGAGTTCTGCTACGTTCGTTTTGTGTAATCGGTGCTTTAGTTTCATTATTTATTTATTTTAAACAACCTCATCACTGGCGGTTCGCAGAGCACAATGACACCTAACTGGGTCAAGGTGGTGTATGAAAATTCGCTATCTACAGGATGCAAATTTGGCCGGGCATATTTAATTATTATGTATTGGTGTATGATGATTTATAACTTGGAAGCTCTCATTCAGCGTTCGTCAGCCTTTCTCATGGTTGGATTTTCGTCCAGTAATTACATGATGTGTCCGATAAACTAGTATAATTTAGTAGCTAGAGCCGAAGTGGAACCCGCCATAGTTATTTCAAGACCATTAATAATTTAACTGGCTGCACGATGCGCTGGAAAGCAATGTACCGACAATGTGTTCGTATTGGTATCGGTTTTGTTGCCGGCTTTACAGGTAAGTTGGGTTGCCTCACATACAGTGTTCATTTAGCCATGCCTGTGTGAAGTAGAGAGTAGTTGCGTAGGCACATGGGCGGATCCAGGAATGTTCGTTGGTCGGACCACATTTCCTTCCACGGATGAATGCCTTCGGTGGAAAATAGTTGGGGAGGTACACTCGAGCATCCTGAGTGTGCCTCCCCATAGCCCACGTGGCACCTATAGCCTTTCGTCTGAAAGGGTCTTTGGCTGAAACAAAATTAGTTAAACGGGATTGGGGGGCAGTGCCCTCGAGCGTTCAAGAAGTAGCGTTTTTCTGACCGGATTGATTGGTTGATTATTTGGGCGTAAGGGTGCATCATCTGCTACTGGTTCTGTGGCATCAAATCCTGGCCGGCCGGGAGCCACCATATCCAATGGGGAAGGGAATCCCTATGCCCCTAGGTGCCCCCTCCTGTACCCGCGCATTGGGAATTGAACCCATGGTTGTTGATTTAGGCGGGTAAGTTTAAGGGCGGATGCAGCCGGTCGGTTTCGGGGCGGGGGAGGAGCAACTTCCGATCAGCTGTCAAGTGTTCCCAGATGAATTCTCCAAGTTTTGTCCAATGTGTACATGAAGGCTGGGAAAATCTTATCAGGGTGGGGAGGGGTGCGCTCCGCGATCCCATCTCCGTTTTTGATGGGGAAGTGGTTTGGACTCGCGCACAGTGAGTGGCTCAACGCGTGCCCCTCAGTGCTTCCCCTTGTATCTGCCCATAGGACAGTAATAGTGCCTTCGCAATGGAGCGCAATGTTTGGATCAGTGACGATCCGTTTTCGATGAGGCGTAGACGCAATACCCGTTCTCACTGATTATTCTAAAAGAAGATTGAAGTCTACCGATTATATAGGGAAGGCAATTTCATGATATCTAAAGAGAACCATGTTTTGATCATTAAGCAGCCGGGGGATAAGTGCATTACTTTGGGGGTGAGGGTATTTTGAGATCTTATGCAAATATCATGGGGATAATATGAAATTTCACCCTATTGTGCGGTGGGAGACGGAAAGGTGGATGCTCCCATGGGTGTTGTGCCTCCGCAGGTGTCGATTTTATATGAGGAACTTACCGATATTGTCAGGACCTGATATGGCACAACGGATAGCTGGGCCTCGTGAATGATTTCACCTCATGGTCAATCGGATGCTTCCCCCAAATATTTTCATGAACAGATGCCTCTGAACTTTGTATGACGCACCTTCCTCCTATGCCGCTGGAAGCAGCTGTTCATGGCGAAAGTAAAAGTGGTCTCAGTTCAAGCTATTGCTTCTGTTGTTAATTGGGTGGTTCACGACGCACTTTATGCACATTCACGGCTAATGGCGCCGCCCACACTTTCGCCGGTGGGCCGCGAGATTGGGAAATGTCCCGAACGGCGCTGGTGTCAAACCCGGGACCTTTGGTACCCAGAGCCCAACACCTTAACCACTACGCCATCCCCGCCTCATGCCACTGCTTTTGAAGTAGCGATAATTTTCCGTTGTAACTTTTTATGCAAGTTCATGGTCGTTTTGGTAGGGACTGTAATGTTTATTTTAGACGGCTCGGGCGGTATACATCGGACAATTTGTGTCGCCCGTTTCGGCTAGTGTATGGGCACGTTTCAAAGGCTGTGTATGGTGTGCTTCGGATAGCTTGTGTGCTGTGTTTTTATCAGTTGTGTCCCGTGTTTCAGACATCACAGGTGCACATGACGGCTCCGTGACTGTGCGGGAGTGGGGTGCCGACAACCCGGTGGCCGTGGCGCGGCCCAGCGGAACATACGCCAAGGTGAGCGGACTCAACAACTCCACTCCGCTCCCTTCTCTCCCCTCCCTGCTCCCTCTTCTTTGACCCCACACGCCACTGACCCGACACAACCCTCTGATCCCACACACCACTGACCCGACACGACCATCACACTCCACACACAACCGATACGACACAACCCTCTGACCCCGCACATTACTGACACGACACAACCCTCTGATCCCACACACCACTGACTCGACACAACCATATGATCCCACACACCACTGACCCGACACAACCCTCTGATCCCACACACCACTGACCGACACAACCCTCTGATCCCACACACCACTGACCCGACACAACCCTCTGATCCCACACGCCACTGACCCGACACAACCCTCTGATCCCACACACAACCGATACGACACAACCCTCTGACCCCACACATTACTGACACGACACAACAACAGCAGGCCCCACCCACCACTAATGCGACACTACTCATATCCGACCTATGCCACGCTGGTCTCCTTCACATCCATCTTAGTTGGTTGAAGCGCCCCAATCAAACGCACCGATGGGCGTCGGAATCCGCTCATCCCTCACGGTTTTTTTTACGATGGCTTATAAATGGGCCAGAGCAATGTAAGGAATTCCTGTGGCTTTGTTGCTGCAAACTGCAACAAATCCTGTCGCATCATATGCATCTATACATCCGCATGCTGTGTATTTTTTTTTTCTGTTTTTACATTAATGTAATCCGTTTATAGATATCAGAACCGCCGTGGTGCAAAGTCGGCCGATCGGCCGCCTGGCCGACTAGCCTTTTAGGTCACGAAGGTAGGTGCGGCGACGCAGTGTGCCGTCCAATCTCGATCTCATCGGATCTTGAAGGCATTGGGGTCATTAAATCATTACATTTGTACTGCAGAGTCCATTACAGCCGTAATCTGAAGTTAGAAGCACACAATTGGAGGGTATCTAAATGTTGTGCTTCGAGCTGCAGTAGTTTCCGAGATCTTATGAGAGGGCGGAGTCCGCCCCCACCCCCACTCTGGTTCGCGTTAAGTAGAGGCCCTCCGGTGCGCGTGTTAAGCCGAAATAAAAAACTGGCACATCCTTCTGACGCGACGCACACCTTTGACTTGACCTCCGTACCTATGGACTCGTCCAATCCGATAAGCTCCTCTGGCCGGACATACTTGTGACACGTTGCTATTCACCGCTACTGTCCCGATGTCTGTCCACCGAATGTGCAGGTACTGTGAGAGTATTTCGTGGTATGTCTCGTTACCGCACGAACTCGGGCTGGAATTTCGCCAGCTGCTGAGGACTGCGGTCTTGCCACGACTATTCGGCGCATGATCGGCATGCGTCTACGTCGCAAAATGACCCGCGATGCAGTAACTGACGGTCGACTTTGCAGGTGAACCGGGTGCGCTTCAACACGCAGGGCAACAAGTTCGGCGTGGCGGACAACGACGGCAACCTCAGTCTTTGGCAGATGAGCATGACGACGCAGAACGGCAACCCATTCTACGTAAGTGTCTCGGACTTAGTCCAATCACAGTGGTGGGTCTGATGTCAACTGTCTGACGGTGAGCGACGGTAGCCGCCACCAGCCTGGGCGAGCTCCCGAGCCGGACACCCAGCTGCGGGCTCCAGGGCCGGGTGTGGGGCCTGAGTGTGAGTATTCCCGCGGATTGTGTCACACAGTACGTCTCGGCCCGGGCTCCAGGGTCTGGTGTGGGCCTGAGTGTGAGTATTCCCGCAGATTGTGTCGCAGTACGTCTCGGCCTGGGCTCCATGGTCTGGTGTTGGGCCTAGGTGTGAGTATTCCCGCAGATTGTGTCACAGTACGTCTCGGTCCGGGCTCCAGGGTCTGGGGTAGGGCCTGAGTGTGAGTATTCCCGCGGATTGTGTCGCACAGTACGTCTCGGCCCGGGCTCCAGGGTCTGGTGTGGGCCTGAGTATGAGTATTCCCGCAGATTGTGTCGCAGTACGTCTCGGCCTGGGCTCCATGGTCTGGTGTTGGGCCTGG
Source organism: Imbricaverruca yamaguchii (assembly GCA_034440575.1). Classification (NCBI taxonomy): domain Eukaryota; kingdom Metazoa; phylum Arthropoda; class Thecostraca; family Neoverrucidae; genus Imbricaverruca; species Imbricaverruca yamaguchii. Next base: position 254,276 of record JAOTOL010001151.1, on the reverse strand, counting down.
GTGTGAGTATTCCCGCAGATTGTGTCACAGTACGTCTCGGTCCGGGCTCCAGGGTCTGGGGTGGGGCCTGAGTGTGAGTATTCCCGCGGATTGTGTCACACAGTACGTCTCGGCCCGGGCTCCATGGTCTGGTGTGTGCGGCCTGAGTGTGAGTATTCCCGCGGATTGTGTCTCACAGTACGTCTCGGTCCGGGCTCCAGGGTCTGGTGTGGGGCCTGGGTGTGAGTATTACCACTGATTGTGTCACTCAGTACGTCTCGGCCCGGGCTCCAGGGTCTGGTGTGGGGCCTGAGTGTGAGTATTGCCGGGGATTGCGTCTCACAGTACGTCTCCACTTCTCCGTGCCGGCAGGCGATGGAGTGCCACAGCAAGTCGTGCAGCGACTTCGTGTTTGTCGGCTCGTCCTCCCTGCTGGCCACGGCCGGCCTCAGTGCCGACAACAAGAACGTTTGTCTCTGGGACACGCTGCTGCCCAAGCGGAAGGCCCAGGTGGCCGGATTCTGCAGTCACGAGTCGGGCGCGTCCGCACTGCTCTACTCACCGCAGCATCAGGTATGGACGAGGTCACTTCAGGTCAGTGCTCCTCGCCGCAGCACCAGACACAGTAGACAGCACCTTGGGTCACCGCTGAACCAGGTGCATTGGAGGATGCATTGGGCCAGCTCAGGTCACTACTGCACAGGTACAACAGAGGCCATCGTGGGTCACTTCAGGTCACTACCGTACCAGGTGCAGTAGAGATCACTGAAGGTCCTATTTACTCGCAGCAACGTCAGGCATAGTTGTGGTAACCTGAGAACGTCATTTGTGGCTACCAACTGATTATCAGCTGCGTCGCTTGATAAGACGTTATCATTATTCTCTCCTCTCTTTCTCTCCGTGTGTGTGCGTGGGTGTACGCGTGTCGGCGACTGATCTGAATTTGTCTGTGCCTCTGTGTCGGCAGCTGCTGATCTCGGGCGGTAAGCGGGGCAACGTATGCATCTTTGACGTGCGTCGAAGGCAGGTGCGGCACCGGTTCTCGGCGCACGAGGCGGCCATCAAGTGTATGGCCCTGGACCCGGCGGAAGAGTACTTTGTCACTGGCAGCGACGAGGGAGACATCAAGGTGGGCGGCTGGGCAGGCTGCACTTCCTAGCCTCCACAGAATGTAGCGCCCTTTAGTGAGAGATAGCGAGAACGAGCGAAGGCTTGGTTGTCAGACTTTGAAGTCAAGCAATAGGTGTGGTTGTGTTTGTAATAGATAATCTGGCACTGCTAGATATGGAATACGTAGTAGCTTAGTTGCAGTGTCCATGCGTAGTGACTGTACCACTATATCCAGCATTGGCTGCACCCTTTTCTGCATGTTTTTTCTACTCATCTCCCCAAGTGTGAATTAAGTCCTCTCCTAGACTTGTACTCCCTTTCCTCTGACGTGATGAAAATCCTGGAGCCCCACCGTACCTTAGGTGCGACTATGCAATCAGACCTGACCGTACTTCAGGTGTGGCTCTGCCTTGGGACCGGATCTCATCCCAGGTGTGGCTATGTCGGCAGGCTTGACCGTACCCAGGTGTGGCTCTGTCCCAGGGTTAAAATAATGGTTTTTCGTTAGGTGTGAGATGTCGAAAAGACCACAATAGGATGTCGAAATTTGGCATGAAAATAGTGTTATTTAAAATGTTTCTCATGCCTCAGACTCAAATTCGAGCTGATGGTGTAGGCAATTCGAGCTGATGGTATAGGTTCCATGGAGCAGGATGTCGATACTTCTTGGAGAAGGATGTCGACTGAACGTTCAGAAAGTGGTATATTCCACCCTATTTCACGAATAATTTATCATTGCTCTGTCCCCAAGAAGCGAGGTTTTAAAAATTGGGTTTTAAAAATTGAAAGACCTCTTTTTGAGGTTGGATGGCACTGTTTGTCAATGAACTGCTCGGTGACAAAGTTGTCGAGCTTCATTGGGAAGTGAGTTTATAGTGTCACATGTTTGACGAAAAATATCCTCCGTATTTGATTACCCCACCCACAAAAAAAAATACTTTCCGCATCCAGGATTACAAACCGCAAATCCAGTCCTGTTCTGGAGTGACTATTCTTTTCTTCTTTTTTTATTTTAAAAAAAAATTTGATCTGAATTGTTGCTGGGTGGCTTGAGGAACCAGGGTTCTATTGCTAAGCAGAGCTTGTTGCGTGGACCCTGGCCCCACCACCCGATCCATGAACTCCAGCTCAACGGCAGAATTTAGACCGAAAGTTTAACGTGCCGCCAATGCACCGACACGGCCGCCCGGTAGCTGGTCCCCGGCCTTATCGGGCCAGCTGCCAACTGACACTCCCGGCCGGGGGCTAAATGCGAGCGCGCGAAGCGACTCCAACCCTGTGTTGCCAGTACAGGGGAGACCAGTGCAGGCCAGCGCTCTAACCAACTGAGCTACCGGGGCGGCAAATTCTAACGCCATGCCTGCCTCCAGGTGTGGGGCCTCACGGTGCGGGACACATTCTTCTCGTTTCCTGCCGAGCACGCGCGCGGCGGCTTCTTCAAGAGCGTGAGCCACGGCGTGACACAGCTGCACATCGACGACGACCATCGCCTGTACTCGTGCGGCGCCGACGGCTCCATGAAGCTGCGTGTCGTGTCGCACAGAGACACGGTCGTCCAGACGGCCTACTAGCCGCACCCCGATATCCGCGGCACAGGGCCGCTGCAGGAGGGGCCGGGCCGCTGTCGAAGGGGCCTGGCCGCTGTCGAAGGGGCCGGGCCGCTGTCGAAGGGGCCGGGCCGTTGCAGATGAGACCGTGCCGCTGTCGGACGGGCGGGGCCGCCTGTTGTTGAGACGACAGCAGCTACAGGCCTGGCACCGGTGCAGGCCGTGGCCGTGGAATCCATTGCAGTCGCAGTAGTCGTAGTGATGTGTAGACGGTGTTAACTTGTGGTCGAGTGTTGCGGTGCCGGGTGCGGCTGTCCGTTGGGTGTGTGCCGGGTGGCGGTGCTCTCCACTCGCTGTTGCGCCGCGGCCTGGTTAGGCGGCGGCACCGCCAAGCCGTCGGGATGAGGCTGGCGGCGCGTGTGGCGGCCACCGGCCGACTGAGGGGCGGTCGGCAGGTGGGAAGCTGGGCGGTGTGTGTGGCGGCCACCGGCCGACTGAGGGGCGGTCGGCAGGTGGGAAGCTGGGCGGTGCGTGTGGCGGCCACCGGCCGACTGAGGGGCGGTCGGCAGGTGGGAAGCTGGGCGGTGTGTGTGGCGGCCACCGGCCGACTGAGGGGTGGTCGGCAGGTGGGAAGCTGGGCGGTGTGTGTGGCGGCCACCGGCCGACTGAGGGGTGGTCGGCAGGTGTGAAGCTGGGCGGTGCGTGTGGCGGCCACCGGCCGACTGAGGGGCGGTCGGCAGGTGGGAAGCTGGGCGGTGTGTGTGGCGGCCACCGGCCGACTGAGGGGTGGTCGGCAGGTGGGAAGCTCGCGCCGCCGCCGCCGCCGCCCGTTGTTTTCAGTGTGGACCACCATGGGTGCTTGATGTGAACACCTCTGAGGAATAGCTGGCGTCCGTGGGTGTCCTGGTGAGCGTGAGTTGTCCGCCAAGGGCCGGTGTCCTCGGTGTGGTACGCTATAGGTACTTGATGTCGACACTTGTGAGGAACGACTGGCGTCCGTCGGTGCAGTGGTGAGCACGAGGCTTCCACCAAGGGCCCATTGATTAAGGACGATTTCTCCGAGGACTGCCGGGTGGAGAGAAGTCCCGAGAAGTTGCCAACCGGGCCGCTGCAATGTTCCGGATGTTGAAGCCATTTTGTCACATCAGCATGTAACGTGCGCATGCAAGCTGATGCTGTGACGGTAATAAACTGTGCCAACCACCATGTCCTGCGTTCCGCCCTTGGCTGGTGGCGTGGTCGACCCGGCCAGTGGTATTGTGCCACGAGCATTTCTTGAATAATAGCGCGTATCGTGTCTCGTTTTTAGACGTGCAGCTTTACTGCTGGTCCCGATATATTCCGTTGTAATACTACACTGGTTGCATGGAATTAATTATTTATTAAGTGATTATCACCGCCGAATATGTCCGTAATTACCGTATTGTAACATTAGCCGATGAATGGTGATATGCTATACGTGGTGATGTGATTTATATTTGAGTATGCCATCGATCGCCGCGACACAATGATTTTCTAGTGTGACACTTCTCGGCATCAGTTGTGTCGGGTTGCCTGTGTAGTGCCGAATAGGTCTTCGTAGATATGTGGTATATGGTTGTGATCTTAATGCGCTAATACACATTTCCGTCAGTTGAGATGGTGATAATGGTGCGGCGGTCGAGCAGTGCGTGCTCGAAATTGGATATCCGCTGGCGCAAGCGCATATTCATGACGTTCATCGCTGATTGGTACAATCCCTTGTATATATATATATATATGTATGTATTATAACAACGTAGCTTAGAGCAAAGGAAGCGTGAACGAGTCTATTAATGTAATGAACTTGTGATTAGCCGTACGAAAGGCGAATGGTCAACTCTAGTTGAAGCGCCCTAAAGCTCCCCCCCTCCCCCCAATGTATAAAAGCATACCTGCCCTGGCCTGCCCCGCGTAACCATGCAGTGAGTGAACGCCTACACGGCTATCAACGTAATCTTGGTTTGAAAAATTAACCCTTTCTATTGATGCACCTGTATTTCGCTAGGTAAAACTTCTCGAGTCACCTGCGTTCATTTGCCCGCGGCGCCACTTTTGGGGCTTGTCTCGTGCAGGATGTTTGATCGGTTTGCCTGGCTGTGCTGCAGGCGATGTGCTGGGGGTGTAATAAGGTTGCAGAATGTCAGGCGCTCAGACCGTGCAGTTCGCGGTGCTTTGGAGTCGAGTGACGTTGAACTGTGGTGGTCTGGTTCTTCCTCTCTTGCACACGCACGCATTGCGGGATATTTTGTGAGCTAGAAGTATAATGCTGCGACGAATGTAATCATGGTAAGCTCTTAAAATATTATTGCAAGCCATTTTAACCTCCGTATTGCAGCCAATCATTCGTGTCGGAGTGGTGGCTGTACGCTGCAGTCACCACTCGTCACTCCTCAGCATTGGTTGGAATTATAAAGGGCCTGACCGGAACTGAAGCGCTTAGGTGGGATGGGAATTGGTCGGCTGGCACCTGGTCTGGAGAAGTCAGATGTAAGCTGGTGAGTTGACACTTGGGTCAGAAGAACTCAGATGTGAGCTGATGTCTGACGCCTGGCCTTGAGAGGTCGGGTGTTATCTGGTGGGCTGACACTTGGATCACAAGTCAGATGTGAACTGATCGGCTGTCATCTTGTCTGGAGAGGTGAGATATAATCTGGTCGGCTAACACCTGGTCTGGAGAGGTTAGACGTGAACTGGTGAGCTGACATTCATTCGGGATAGGTCAGATGTAAACTGGCCTGCTAACAGTCCATCTGGAGAGGTTAGATGAAGTGCTGATGTATTTGTACGAATAGTAGCTGCACTTGGTGTCTGTCTGGCGTCGATTCGGAGGCGAAGAGACTGATGGGCTGAATCCGACGATACCTGATGTTAACTGCTCCCAGCGAAAGGTGCCTTAACATGTCGTATCTTTACCGTACCATACCGATTCCATTATCGTACCATACCTTATACCGTATCCTTTACCATACCATACCTTACCATGCCGTATCATTTATCATACCATACCTTACCATGCCGTATCATTTATCGTACCTACCTTATCACTCCATATTCTTAGCCATACCCTAGTGTGCAGTTCAGAGAGCTACTAAATCTCTATGGTGACTATAGTACGTTTTGAACGGATATCGTGTTGGGGGACGAGCGGTCTAGGGGTAAGTTGCTTGTCTCACAATCGAAAGGTTGTGGGTTCGAGTCTCACCTGTCGCTACTCTTCGCCCGCGACCAATCGGCGTGAGAGGTTGGCGACGCTACATGACTCAACGGTCGAGGTGTCGTAAAGCCAATAACCGACCGACGAGTATCGTGTCAGGTGCGGGGCGTGGTCAGGGGGCTCACCTTTCAACCTGCGGCAGCGCGCCGTCTCACCCGGCCGTACTCACTCGTTACTGTATTGACTTAGAACACAATGGTGGATGCGGCAGGTTGCAGAGGCATCTGCAAGGAATCTGCCTTTGGCTGGAAAAAAATCAAACAAACCGGTAAGCTGTAACTCCGGTTACTGAACTAGCGGAAACTAGCATTGGTAATCTTGCCTTGTTTCTAAATGTGTGTTTTTTTAAGTCTTCTCCATTGTCATCGGCGCAGGTAACCAGAAACGTCACGTTTCTTGTCGATGTCGATCATTCTAAGCTGAAAATAAATTGGAATCGCGTCGATCGGATTCGGATATGCACGCAACGCGCATTGCGGCGGTTGACGGTACGGTCAGAGGGAAACGCAGTGTCGCATACATTGCCGGCTATGCGCTGCAATATTCTATATACGACGCACTGCATGACGCAGTGACTTCGTGACGTATGCGTCTGGGGTGTGCGGGGAACAGGCAGGCGTGGTGGCAGCTCATCACTGCCAAGCGACTCAAACGTCACAGTCCGTCTTTACGACTGCAGGTGCCCTTGGCGTGGGGAGGCAATAGAGACAACGCCCAATACCACAGACACGCCGTTCGTCACACTGTCCGACCGTCTATCAAGGTGCTCGGCCGGCCCTCGCAGCTCCCGACCGTCCGTCAGTGTTCAGCCGCTCGTCACAGGCGGTCGGTCCCGGACGTCAGCGGTCGGTCCCGAACATCAGCGGTCGGTGTCGGACGTCAGCGGTCGGTCCCGGACGTCACCGGTCGGTCCCGGACGTCAGCGGTCGGTCCCGGGCGTCAGCGGTCGGTCCCGGACGTCAGCGGTCGGTCCCGGACGTCACCGGTCGGTCCCGGACGTCAGCGGTCGGTCCCGAACGTCAGCGGTCGGTCCCGGACGTCAGCGGTCGGTGCCGGACGTCAGCGGTCAGTGTCGGACGTCAGCGGTCGGCGTCGGACGTCAGCGATTGGTCTCGGACGTCAGCGGTCGGTGTCGGACGTCAGCGGTCGGTCCCGGACGTCAGCGGTCGGTCCCGGACGTCAGCGGTCGGTCTCGGACGTCAGCGGTCGGTCCCGGATGTCAGCGGTCGGCTCGGACGTCAGCGATTGGTCTCGGACGTCAGCGGTCGGTGTCGGACGTCAGCGGTCGGTCCCGGACGTCAGCGGTCGGTCCCGGACGTCAGCGGTCGGTCTCGGACGTCAGCGGTCGGTGCCGGATGTCAGCGGTCGGTTCCGGACATGGCCGCCGGAGCCGGGCCGAAAGGTTTGGACACGCCCGGCTGAGCGACGGCCCTGAGCAGCGCACTGCCCACGGTCGGCCGACCGTCGCTCCCCCCCCCCCCCTACCCGCGCGACGGGGGGCACTGGAAAGCGAGAACGTCAATGTGCCTAGATAAAGAGCTAGAGAGAGAGAGGACCTGTTTGTGCAGCAGCTGGATCTCTGTCCGAGAGCGGCTGGCGACATGACTCAGTCGCCACCGTGGCAGCAGGCTGTAGCAGGGCCGCAGACTGTCCGGCGCCAGTCGAACGCACCACCGACACGCCCCGCCCTCCCAGCTGTCTGTCCGGAAATGTTGTCAGCTCTTACCCCGCGAAAATCTGAAACTTCGCACATGGCCTCTGCTGTCTTCCAAGTAGACATTCGTGCGTACGCTCGCTCTCGAGACCACACTTGGCCCTATCACTACTAGTAGTACGATCTCGCCTCGCCAGTCCACATAACCATACGGTCCACCTACGTCGCGCAGATCCACCAGGTCAGCTGTATATCCATCAATTTACATGGTTGACTAAGTAGAGGCTTTCAGGCCTGCTAACTATACACAGATCAACTGAGTCCACTCTTTATCCACAAGTTTACCCTATCAATCGACTAACTACATATCCACGGATTCAGCTCGCTAGCCACGCTTCCGCGGTCGTAGTCGCCATTCAGCAGCTGGAGCCGTCTCCTCGATGTCCACAGAAGATCGACCATGTCTGTTCAAGGAGTGTCGATTTGGTATCCCGAGCGCATTCCCAACTCGGCTCTCGCTCACGACGCCGACACACCGGACGACTCGGAATGCAACACTGACACAACACTGACACTTGCGTCCGTAACGTTTGGACGGGTCACAGTGGCCGCGCAAGTCTCGTCCGAGGCGACAGAGGCCGAGGCAGTCTCACCCGAGGCGTTAAGAGGCGACACAGAGAATGAAGCAATCCTGTCCGAGGTGATAGGAGCCAGCACTGATGCTGAGGCTGGTCGGTAGGACTGTGTGGATCTGACGTTGCCATCGGACCTGCTATAACCGTGATCATCACTGAATGCGCTGGCCCGCGACAGACCCGATTGCCGACCGGTCTGTCTCGACCTCGGCATCACCCGCCGACCGGTCTGTCTCGACCTCGGCACCACCCGCCGACCGGTCTGTCTCGACCTCGGCACCACCCGCCGACCGGTCTGTCTCGACCTCGGCACCACCCGCCGACCGGTCTGTCTCGACCTCGGCACCACCCGCCGACCTTCAGTCTCGACCTCGGCACCACCCGCCGACAGCGCCGGAACCAGCCGGGACGACGAGACGCGGGGCGCGTGTTGACCAACCTCAGAAGCCTGCTCTTCGGCGGCGTCGCTGCCGATTCCGGCTCCGGCTCCAGCTTCAGCTGCGGCTCGGACCCCGTCGTTGGCTTCGACTGCGGCTTCTGCGTGGTCCGGCGCGGCGGCGGCGGCGGCAGCTGTGGTGTGCCACCAGCCGGCGGGCGCGCCAGCACGTCATCACGACAGTACTCCTGGCCAGGCTGGCTGGCTGGTGGCGGCGTGTGGTGCCGCACGGCTCTGACGTCACGGCCCGGCGCGCGCGCCGCCGTACACGGTGCTGGAGTGGCCGGCGAGCACCACCACGGTGGGCGTCACCAGCGTGGTCAGCGTGTCCAGCCGCGTGGCCGTCAGCACGTGCGTCACCGTGTGCACCTGCTCAACGGCGGTGGGCCGACCAGCGCGCACGGCCGTCACCGTGGTCGTGCGGCTGACGAAGATGGTGGTGACCAGCGTGACCGTGCTGACCTCCAGCCTGGTGGTGGCGGGCAGCACTCGACTGCTGGCGACGGCCGGCTGCGGCTGCGGCTGCGGCTGCGGCTGCGGCTGCGGCTGCGGCTTACCGGGCGTGTGGATGACAGTCTGAGAGTCGGCGCCCTCCGGGAACCGTCGCGCCGTCCAGCCCAGCTCTGGTGTCGGCTGCGGCGGCGCCAGCTGAGGATCGCCTGTCGCGCCGACCACAGCGAGCACGTCCGACTCTGAGTCGGCCGTCAGGCCCGGGGTAGATGGCGCCACCGGCAGCTGGGCCTTCTGCCCCTCGACGGTCGTCTGCGCCCGAACTGTCGACTGTCCTGGCGAGGGCCACCGGTGACCCGCGCCCTGACCGGAGGTGGCCTGACCGTCGCGGATGGACGCCAGCAGCATCACCAGCCGGGTGGTGTCGCCGTCGGCCACCTTCTGCAGCATGGCTATGAGCGCCGCCTGGCCGGCCGGCTGGCTGATGAGCGTGGGCAGCGGGTCGGTGCCTCTGGTGCGCAGCAGCGTCAGTAGTGCGGCCGCCATCTGATCGGCCTGCTGGTGATGCTGCGCCAAGCCCGTCTGCGACGCCACCAGGTAGTAGTAGAGCAGGTAGTTGAAGAGGGAGGTGTCCGGGCATGCGCCACCTGCGCAGCAGAGCGTGTCAGATATGATCTGGCTGGGGAGAGCTTGTCGAAGATGGTCGGATTGGATCCGGGGAGGGCGTGTTAGAGATGGTCAGGTTGCACTTTGGGTACATGTCAGAGATGTTTGGCTTGGGGGACATGTCAGAAATTGTCTGGTTTGTGGAAATATGTCAGAGATGGTCATGTTAGAGGCGTGTCAGAGGTGGTCGGGCTGGGAAGAGCAGTGAAGTTGGTATCCTCTCCTCTCCAAGTTACACGTACACACACACGTGCGCACGCACACGCAAAGCATACACACACACACACACACACACACACACACACACACACACACACACACGACAACAGCAACGCACAGCAAGCAACAAGCACACGCACACGCACACACACGCACACGCACACGCACACGCAACCACACACACACACACACACACACACACACACACACACACACACACACATACATGTATATTACATATACATACCGCAAGCAAAACACTGACATTCCAGAAAACGTGCAGTTCTTCTTGTGTGACATAGTAAATGCATTTCAGAAGACCTTCACCAATTTGAGTCAATGCTGCCACTAGAATGTATGCAGACTTATAGCGACTAAAGTGTTACTATTGTAGACAAGTTTGACTCCAACTGGAGCCCAGAGGTTTCTAGCGGTTTGAGCGATACCCATTGAGATGTTTTCTGGTCCACGGATCACCCGGTTCAATAGAGCTGCTCCTACTGCATTACCGAACTCCAAAAGGGCAACAGGCATCGAGTGGCCGCCGAGAAGCACTCTTGCGTGTCCCACTACCTGGTGCCAAACCAAGCATGACTGCGCTCGAGAGTAGCGCCACAGTCTACGTTCCTCGGCAGTCCGCGAATCCCAAACGCCGCGGCCTTCGATCATAGCCATGGGGCTATCATCCCCAGAGAGGAGGAACCGCCCATTTACGGCCAATGCAGATACGAAAGCCAGTGAGGCGTCGCAGCCTGGCGACCTGGCACAATCCAGACCCGTCGTCCCCACCCGATCAGCCTGTACTGCGGAGGGCGACCGACCGGCACCGACAGGCGGGCCGGAAACGCCCGCTCGGAGATCGGGCCTCAGATGGGACCCTGACGAGACAGTAAACACATACATATATATAGGCACAGCTATAGTTAGGTGCCTAGTTTGAGTACGGAGGTGACGGCCAGAAGTTCCTTTTCTCACACAGTCGATGTCCTTGGATCCCCAGCCCGTCTTCCCTGGTGGCTTGTTTACCTCTGCTGTTTTCTTGTTTGTTTGTGCGTAGTCCGGTTTTGGACCGATATTCCGGAACTGGACCGACATCAATGATTTCTCCCCAGAATGATATAGAGCTTTGTAGACTGTTTTCATTCTGAAGCACAACACATCCCGCAGCTTTGGATGCACGTCTTGGGCTCAGCGACTACCTGTGAATAATTCACGACTTTTATCTCATTGTATCTAGAATAGATGGGGGTTAAACATGTTCGTGTATGTTTGGATTGTTTTATTGCATTGGCACTTCAGCCTCCTCAGGGCATTTCATGCCATGAATAAAAGGTGCCATGTCGCATACTTCAGTTGATGAATATTGAAACAGATTTTATTTGTGAGGAAAATGAACAGTAGTTCGATGAAAATATGAGTGATCGTCCACCGACAGTGTGGGCAAAAAAGAAGGAATTTTATGCTCATGTCAATAATCGATCAGTGCCTTTTGGGGACCGTGGTATTGCTGACAGCGGAGGAGTATTTGTGTGAATGTAAGATGGGTTTCATCATGGGCATAAAGGCCGAAGTGAAGCTGCATAAATATATCGATGTGTGAGGAAAGTATGTCTGATGCGGATCCGCGAGATAACTTTTTATTCACGTCGGCTGGTTTGAAAAGATGATATCCGTGGAACAATAATAGGGTTGATGAGTCGTAATTGTGTGTGGTTTGTGTTTTCAGTGCATCATTTGTGCCAACATTGTGGAATGCTCTGTTGCATTGATGACTTAATGGTTGCATGCTGTTGTTGAATTTCAGTGGTGTTTCGTAGTTGCGGGGATTGTTTAGCTAATTGGTCTAAGTCGTTTGCCCGGTATGCCACAGTGGTATGGACACCCACAGGAAAGGAATCTTCACACCCATTAGATGAAGTGGGTCTTATGGTTCATAAATGATGTGAGAGATGAGTGAAGAATCGGATTATAAAACGGATATAAATGCTGAACAAATGACGACATTCCACTTACGGTGAAAGAGGAAACGAATGCGAATATAACTGAGAACAATGAGGAGGGCACGAAATTCGGTGACGTAAGCTGAGGTTCCCTCCTGCGGACGATGCTGCTTTTTGTACGCCCCTGAAACAATGGCATTTCTTGCAAGGTTGGCGTCCTTAAATCCGCCAGTAAAAACGAAAGGAACATGACGATGGCGAGAATGAACCTGGTGAAATCTGTGTCGGCATCTTCTGGGATAAGGGTAGTACTGGACTAGGGGTAGATTGTTACTGTCAATGGGGTAAGTTGATAAAACGTAGGCGAAATAAACTATGTTATCCGTAGATGACATTAGTTCACGTCATCTGGAAGGTCAATATTTTATCGTTACAGTAATGGCATTGGTTTCAGTCCTGGTTAGACTCCTAACCCATGGTTTATGCCATTTATGGAATGTGCAAGCATTCATTATGTACAAGGATATGGATCGCAAGATCAGTTGGAGTTGGGGGAGGGGGCTCAGCCCTGGGTCGATTAACCTAGACTAATAGTAATTTCTCATCGGATTTGGGCCACTTCATCGTGCCATATGAAAGAAAGAAAAAATCATAAATATTATGTTCTTGTTCAAGTTTTCCATGAACTTAGCTTATCCGGGTACAAACTAATTAGGAAATGGTTGACCGAAAAACTACTACAGAGTAAGGAGCATCCACTTAATGTCGAAACGACTTCTTCCCCTTTCGCTTCGCATCGTGCACAATTTTATTACTGTTTTTATTATATATATATTCGTTTCTTAAAATTTCCTTCTACCAAAATGTATAAATAACTACGAAAAGAAATGTCTAGTGAGAAATGCCGGTACAAATATTGAATATGATCATAGAGAAACGGTTTTAGCAGACACATTAATAAACATAGGTAATTCTGTTGTTATTTGATTCCATTACTAGCAGACAAAACGTTAAAAGATGCTGGCAATGATGCGGGCTGATTACGTGGCTGCAGGCTGTGGCAGGTTATGCAACATTATGAGTACAGTGTAGCGGCAAATGACAAAAGCATTTCGCCGTTGCAAAGCTGAAAGAACAAGGTAATGATAATCAACACCTGAAAAGTTAGCAAATGGGTGACAGATGATAAATTGAAGGCGAGGCACAGACATTGATATTTTACTTTGGTTGCAAAAATGAATCACATCGTCACCATTCTGCAGCTTCGGGTCGAAAGGACTTGCGCTTCTTTTGCCGTGAGAGTAGGGTGCCAGTAGCAACATGTGTGGTAGTAATGACAACCAGCTTCATACTTTTGGAGAAAATGCCGTTGCATCAACTATCCCAATTAGACGCAGTCTCCCCTAATGCTTGATTTGGTCGGTAAAGTGTCCGAAAAAAATACCAATGTACCTTGTCAGGCCCCACGGAGGTGCTACGGGCGGAGGAAATGACATGTCCCAATGCAGAAGGTTGAAAAGCAGCATTGTAGGTTTCAGCATTGCCAGAATCTAATGGAGCGAAATTGGTATGGAAAGTGTGTTGTGCATTTACGATGAAGTCAGGTCTGTAATTGTCGTCGGAGCTATTGTGAGCTGTGGTGAGGTGAGCTATGGTGGTGAGCTGTGTTGTTGACTACTGTGCGATTCTGTGATAGTGACATTTGGAATTTTGATGGGCGGGAGTAATTTAAATGGGGAGCGTCCGCACAAACGTCGGATATATATATATATATATATAGATATATCTAAATAGTATATCGATATATATATATATACATATATATGTATATATATATATATATATACATGTATACATATATAAAGTGAGTCCACGAACGGCCCTTCGAACATCACGGATGATGCGATGTCCTTGAGCTTGTTCATGTTTGCGGTTAATTAATTTTTGTTGGTTTGGATGTCGTAGATATGTTCTAAATTGTTTTGATCTACCTGCCATACTTCGCCCGGGCATACCTGCCATACCGAAGTATAGCCCGGACCATACTTCAGGACACCACCAATGGACTGGGGTTCGTTTAGTGTACGGCTTTGTCAGTGGTAGTGCCGTAAATACTGCGTCTAATAGTGCATTAATGATAAAGTCAATGTTTTGAACAGGGGAGATACCAGGTTATATGGACCAAACTGTTTGGTGGAACCTCAAGTTTGCTCCAGTCAGCCTTCGAATGTTTCCAGCGAGGGATAAAGCTTACTGCGGCATCGACATCTGTTCAAAACGTTGGTATTACTTTCATGGGGCATCATTTAAGTTGATCGCTATCATGAATGCCAGTGTGAACCGTCCAATGAAAATAAATTGCCAGAGACGGAGGGCAGATGAATAAATCCATTACTATTTATGTGCTGTATACTAAGTCTTGGGAGGGGACGAGTAGCCTAGGGGTAAGTTGCTCGTCTCACGATCGAAATGTTGTGGGTTCGAGTCTCACCTGTCGCCACTCTTCGCCCGCGACCAATCGGCGTGAGATATTGGCGACGCTACATACTCAACGATCGATGTGTCGTAAAACCAAAACCAACCAACCAACTAGGTCTTGGGAGGGTAAGTCCTTAGGGGAAAATATATGTTTTCTCTGCAGTGGTAAGCGGTACTAAATTGTGTCGGTGTACAATTTGTTCCATAATGCGTCCGCGGGCGTCTGTACCTATGTATTGCTTGTGTTATCTCATGCTGGACTGGAAAACATGCTGGTTTGTTTGAAAAGATGATGTCCATGGTTAGACAACAGGTTTGATGAGTCGTAATTGTGTATTGTTTGTGCTTGTGTCCAGTTTTGGCTTAGCCAATGTGGAATTATCTGTTGCATTGATGGCAATGCTGTGGAATTTCTACAATATTGGGCAGGTGTAATGAGACTTTTTCTAAGCGGTGTGCTTCTTCGTTTGCCAGTGACTGTCCTCTACAGGGAACGGACCTTTATACCCATCAGTTGAAGTGCTTAAAATGTTTCATAAAAATGGAAATATACCGATGATGCGAAAAAGAAAGCGAAGAAAGGAACAAATTCAGAGTCCGAACAAGCCGGATGATGTGTTACATGGAGTGGCGGGGTAGACGATTACACACATAGTGCGGGACAATCAGCAGTGCCTGTAATTTGGCGATGAAATTTGAGTTCGCGTCCGATATAAGGTATTACTTTTTGGACGTCATTAGAACAACGGTGTTTCCGTGATGTTGGTATCCTTAGATCCGTCAGTAAAAGCAAATTGAGCATGGCGATAACGAGACCGAAATTAGTGGAATTTTTGTTCGGTAGCAAATTGTGTGGATACAGCTCTGCCGTTGGAACAGTGCTAGAATATTGAATTCTGGTTAGGTGTGAGATGTCAAAATGAGTGCAGCAGCAAGTCCAAATCGCTATGGAAATAGCAGTATTAATAAGGTGTGAAGTCCTGCAAACCCAGTTTTGAGACAATTTCGTACTGTTTTCGCTTTGTGTTTTGGAATGCACCTAATTTGGTACCCCTCGAATATCAACGATTTGAACCGATATCAACGATAACGATGTAAACAAGCATGCTATAAACTGGTATTTTATAACATAGCACATCATAGGTCCGGTAGCTCAGCTGGTTAGAGCGCTGGCCTGCACTGGTCTCCCGTACTGGCAACACCGGGTTCGGTCGCTTCGCGCGCTCGCATTTAGCCCCCGGCCGGGAGTGTCAGTTGGCAGCTGGCCCGATAAGGCCGGGGACGAGCTACCGGACGGCCGTGTCGGTGCACTGGCGGCACGTTAAACTTTCGGTCTAAATTCGCCGTGAACTGGTGTTCATGAATCGGGTGGGGGGTCAGGGTTCACGCAATAAGCTCTGATTAGCAATAGAACCCGGCCCTCACCACCCCAACAACAACTCGGATTCAATTATTTAATAAAATAAAAAGGCAATCCCTTCAGCTGGAGTTGCACTAAGAGATGTTCGTTATCACCATCCAGGATCCGTCATGGTGAGCATAATCATGATGCTTGTCAATGGGATATAGATCGAAACGAGGAATGAAGACTTCATAAACACGCACTAAGAAGCACTATGTCGATAATTCTTTTGGAGCGATGTCGATTTAATACTCAGTAAGTGGTATATTTCATCCTATTTCCTGAATAATTTATCACTGTGGTGGAGTGGTGGTCAAATGAGAAATGTGTCCGTTGGCCATCTGCCAGGGTGGGGTAGTAGATGGAGAAACATAAATTATTTGCAGGATGGTGAAATGAAGTTATGCAGAAAATGTTTTGTTCCGAGAAGCTATAGTGAGGCCAGTTCGTTTTGCCGCTGAATCTAGATAATTATTATTAAAATTTGGGAGGACCTGCAAGGACGAGGGTGTGGGGTAGTTTTCGTGAAGCTGTATTTTTGCGGCACCCCTAGGTGTATATTGTAATTGTATGAGAGCTAATGGGGATTCCTGCTTCAGTTTGTTAAGAGATGATGGGAGAGGTGTTCTTTATACTGAGTGCTATCCGGAGGAATTTGTTTCGACTGGTGTCAAAAATTGCCAAGGCGAAGGCGTTGGCACCAGCATAAACAACTGAGCCATTTTCTATAAGTTGGTAGCACTAAGGTTTTTTACGGTCGTAAAAGTGTGTGACGATCGGCACGAAAATGAAAAGATAAATTTAGCCCGTGAAAACAGTTGGTCTGGACGTGTTTGATGTGTCTATGCATTAAACAGCCTACGATCAAACATAACACCCAATTGTTTAAAGGAGTTCGCGAAAGACATGCTATTGCTCTAGAGGTGATGCTGTGTTTCGGAATTTGGGCAGGGAAACAATAGTCTTGCTAAACAATATTGTGGCAGATTTTGGGACCGAAAAGAAGAAACGATACGCCAGGGGCAATTCATACACGCCGTCACGTGCATGTTGCAATTGAACTAAACACTGTTCATGATTTATTGAATTGTGGAAAAGAGTGACGGGTGTCGCCCCACGAAAATGAAACATAAAGAACCGCGAAATCAGCATTTATTCACGCCAAATAGCAGAGCGGATTGTGTAGCTATCGCCACACCGGGAGTTAATGTCATGGTGACTAATACTAAATTGTTCATGACGATGTCCGGATGGAGGTAAGGAATTTTGGGTCTAGTTTAATTTAAAAAAAACCTATACATTGCCATTTCCAGCAGGTTTTGCCATACATCTGCTAGCACATTCGAATTAAACAAAGTCCCGGGAAATGCTAATACCAGGCGCTGAAAATGGCATTAAAAATTTGCCGCCAGCTCTAAGGTGGAAGGACGCCGAGCTCAGTTCAGATAAGTCGCAGAACAGGGCAGTACAGTCAAGCGTGGATAGGTGCTTAGAATACTCTTATTATATTTCATTAGGTTTTATCTTATAACATTTTCTAGCACGCAAACATACTATATTAACAGACGAGGACGCCATCTGGCTCGGCGTGTTCGACTCTCGATTTCTGTAGTAGGAGATATTAAAGTGTGTAGATTTGAAAGTACATAACAACATTCATACTATCAACATACTTATTTATTTTTGGTGTGCATAGTGTGTTTGGTGTTGAAGTTTAAGATAGTTTAATTAGTAGTAAGTGGGGGTATTCATAAGTGCTGTGTGACTGTTCATTTTCTGTCTAGCCATAAGTGATATCAAAGGGATATTTATATAGTTGTCTACTGTGAGGAAGACAATTAGATTAGACATCTGTTTAGTTATTTAATTTATTTAAAAAAACAAAACAAAAAAAAAAACAAACAATTGTTTAATAGTTTCTGCTTTTCTTGAGGCACTCAGATATTTAACTACAGTATAGGAGTAGCGCTTTATAGTGAATGATAGTTAGCTTTTTGTCGGTTGTTTAGCAAGTGTGTTTGGTGTTGAAGTTTAAGATAGTTTAATTAGTAGTAAGTTGGGGGTATTCATAAGTGCTGTGTGACTGTTCATTTTCGTCTAGCCATAAGTGATATCAAAGGGATATTTATATAGTTGTCTACTGTGTGGAAGACAATTAGATTAACATCGTTTAGTTATTTAATTTATTTAAAAAAAAAAAAAAAAAAAACAAACAATTGTTTAATAGTTTCGCTTTTCTGAGGCACCAGATATTTAACACAGTTAGGAGGTAGCGATTTATAGTGAATGATAGTTAGCTTGGTTGTTTGCAAGTTAATTACAAGTTAATTGAATCTAAATCAGGCAAAGCTGCAGCGTTTAGATGGTTTCGACAGGATGCAGGCACAGAGGAAGAAATTAGGACCCTAAGGCAAGGTTTCCAACCCAAGCTGCCCGTTGCAGGGTAGGCAAGATAAAGCAACAAGGGGTCAATCCGTAGCAGGGACATCATATCCCAAGTGGTCCAGGCACAGGTAGCGAGTTCTACTGTGGAGGTGGCTGGGATCTCCAAGAGGGGTTAATAGTGTTAATAGTGAACAGAGGAGGGTAGTTCTGGTAGGTCACAGGAGGGAAGTGGCATGAGGTCAGGGGGTGGAGGATTTGGAGACGCAACCAAGGAAAGGGTCAGTGAGTGGCAGGTGGCAGGTGGTAGGAGCGGGAGGAAGTGTAGCCGACCGGCCCAGCGGGCAGGCATAGTAACAACAAATATGTTCAGGCATTAGATGACTGCCCCCAGGATAGAGTAGAAGGAGTCAGTGCTGGTCAAGGAGACTCCGTGTGCGTCATTTAGACAGGTATTTGTAAAGGTAGAGGACAGGAGGTGCATCACAGGCCGGTGCCAAGGTGAAGGACCGGTAACGCGTGGCACAGGTCACCAGTGATCACCAGTTTAACACAGTCAAGTGCATGTGGGTAAATAACATAGGCATACAGGAGCAGGCTTGGGAGTACAGGGCCCTTCGGCCACCCGAAGGGTACCAAAGAGTGCTGTAACAGGAATTGCCTAGGGTAGAGCCCCTGAGTGGAGCTCAGGGCACGGCAGCAACAAGGGAGAAAGCCCCAGGAGCTAGGTTTTTGAGACGAGTGGAGCAGGTTTATGCATCGGGACCCTATAAAGGATGGCCTCATTTTCGAGAAGGGTATGTGTTAGGCAAAGTAATGAGCAGTCCTCAGGAAACAGAAATGGGGTGGGAGGATGAAATGCATTGCCAACCAGAATATTCCAATAGTGTCAGCCAAGGCAATAAACCCAAAGTCTGCAAAAGACACACAACCAAGGGACAGAGTTATAGTCATAGATAAAAACCTCAATAGAAAAACCAAAGGTGGTTAGGAGCATTTGTTAAGTGTATGATGTTTAATGCCAGAGTATCCGTTCCAAATTTGATGAGTTCAAGTGTTATGTTGCGAGGAGAACGTGTTTGCATTACGGAGGCATGGGTAGTGAAGGATATTGGAGATAACACAGGACTATGAGATCAGGATACAATATTTTCGTCAATAGGGTCCAGCAATGAAAGGGGTGGTGTAATGCTCTATGTGAATAGCTTATTCAGTTCTCAAAAAGAGCAGGTGGGGATAAAAATGTGTCGTGGAGTCCATTTGGCGATGTCACGTGGAAAAGGAAACAATACCAATAGGACTACGATAGGAACGCCACATCGCAACGCTTGACAAGGTGATTTGTGAGGAAATCAGTAGAAACTTTAAGAGGAAGTGCCTTATTCTCGGTGACTTTAATCTAAAAGGTTATGAAAATGCTGGTGTTGGCTCCCCATCATGCAAAATGTTCAGGAAATGCCTTGAAGAGGACCTGTTCTTACACCAGTTTGTATCGGAACCTACCAGGCATGGTTCATTCTTGGACCTTGTATTCTCGGATTTAAGTGACTTGGTTCAAGACTTGACTGTAGGCGAAACTCTGGGAAAAAGTGACCATAACATAGTTAGATTCAAGGCACATGTAGGGAAACTATCAAGGATAATTTGGTAAAGGTTCCAAATTTCAACAAAGCAGACTTTAACGGCATGAGAGCGGCTTTAAGTGCCATCAGATGGGAAGAAGAATTCTCCAATTTAAATGCCTGTGAAATGTGGGAAAAGTTCAAATCTTACTAAAGGAAACTCAGATTAGACATGTCCCCCAAAAGCAAAACGCAAAAGAAGGGTAGGAAAGCCACATGGCTTACACCAGACGTGATAAAAGCAATTAGGGCTAAGAAAACTGCATTTAGAGTTTTTAAAGAAGCCTCAAATGTCATTAATCTAAAGGCGTATCGAAAAGCTAGAGACACTGTGAAGCAAAACCAGAGCACAAAGCGAGCAAAGGAACTGGATTTAGCTAGAAACTGTAATGGGGACAGTAAAAGTTCTTTAGTTTCTACAAGCTGAGTAAAGTTTCTAACACAATTGGTCCACTGAAGTAAACGGGACTACATTGGGTGAGGATAGTGAGATGGTTGAGGAGCTGAGCAAGCAGTTCAATCAGTGTTTACATTGGAAGATATGACCAATCTGCCGACCGTACACCATAGTTCAGATACATGGGATCTGACAAATGATGTTGATTTCATTGGTAGTGATGTTGTTTACAATCATATCAGGAAAATAAAGCCAAATAAGGCAGCAGGACCTGATGATATTTATGCTAGGGTGTTGCGGGAAACTGAAAAGGAACTGGCATTTCCACTTAGTATAATATTTTGTAGATCAGTTTCACATAATGAAATTCCAACCGATTGAAAAGGGCAAATGTAGTTCCTATTTTCAAGAAAGGAGAAAGAGGAAAGTTGAAAACTATAGGCCAATAAGTCTCACATCCCTAGTCTGCAAGGTACTCGAATCAATTATCAAGGATAGAATAGTTAGTTATCTGGAAGGTAGCAGATTGATTCAAGATACTCAACATGGATTTAGAAAAGGACGATCGTGTCTCACAAACCTCTTGGACTTTTGAACTTCGCCACAGAACAATTTGATCAGGAAATCAGGTTGATGTAGCATATCTTGACTTTAGTAAGGCCTTGACAAGGTACCCCATAAACGGTTAATGATACAGCTTCAGTCCCATGGTATTGCAGGTAGCATCTTAAAATGGATAAGTTGTGGCTTTCAGATAGACAGCAAAGAGTGATGCTAAATGGTACAAAGTCATATGCAAAATGTTCTTATGAGTCCCAGGTAGTACTAGGCATTACTTTCATTATATTTTAAATAACATTGAAAGTGGCCTAAGCAGTAAGTTTAAATTTCAATTTTAAGGTCTTTAGGCAATAACAGGTAGATAGCATATTCTCAAACTAACACTTTAAGTGTGAAATGCAAATAAATTTCTATAAGTAAAATAGCATTAGGTAAGCAGCATATGAAGGCTCCATACTTGATGGTGGCAAGCCTATCAGTACTAACAGAAAGGATTAGGTTTATTTAACACAAAATGGCATAAACAACCAAGAACAAAAACACGAAATCTGCAATAAATAGAATTATCATACAAAGTAGAATATAGCTTACTCATCTTTAAACTACTATAAATTCTTTAAACAAACACAAAAATTTAAAGAAAAAGGAATATTAGAAAAATTTTAAAAATTTTATTTTTTTTTTTTTTTTTAATTTAAGGAGGTTAGGGGGGTTTTTTTAAGTTTTTTTTTTTTTTTTAATGGTTTGGGGGGGGGTTTTTTGGGAATTTTTTTTTTTTTAAAAAATTTTGTTTTTATAATTTATATTTTTAATTTTTAATTTTCCACAAAGAAAAGGAGTTTTAAAAATTTTTTTTCCCAAAAGGGGGTTGGGAACTATGAACCCCCCTACCAAAAAAACTTTGTAAGAAGAAAAAAATTAATTTTTAAAAAAAAAGAAAACATTTTTTTTAGGATGGGGGTTTTTTCAGTATTACAGGGGGCTGATTGGCTTTTGTGGGTTTTGGTTTGGGTTTTTTTTTTTTTTTTTTTTAAAAAACCTCTTTTAATAGTGGCCTGAAAGCTCGACACCGGGACAAAATTAGCTCGCTACGCTTGTTATGTACTTCGCTGGAATGCACGAATAAATATACACCTGTCGTTAGCTTTACCAAGTACCACCTTGAATGTGTTGCTTGATGCTTTGTTGTTATTTCTTTGCGAAAAGTACAAAGATTACGTTTGTCCTACCCCCTCCCCCTGTCATGAACATCAATGTTTGATTATATCAACATATGGCCATCAACATCAATACAAAAATTTGATTACATCCAGGGTAGTATATATCGGTATTTGGTTCCGTTGACATGGCTTCTGATTGCAAGACCAGTCGGCCCGGATCCTGCCCAGTTTCATATTGAGCAGCAGCTGGCGGTGGGACCAGTTTCAACACGCATTTTACGTGCACGCGATTTCCACCAATCGGGACAGGATCGCCGCCGCGGAGGCTCCTTGCACCAGCGAGTTCCTGAGCTTGGCGCTGAGTCCGTATTGCGGTACGCGCAGGTCCCGCTTGTCGACGGGACCGGTATTTTCACGTGGTGACTTGACGGGGCTTTGACGGGCCGGCATTTCACGTGGTGACTTGACGGGGCTTGTGCGGGCCGGTATTTTCACGTGGTGACTTGACGGGGACGCGGGTCGCCGCGCTGGCGAACAACGTGCGTGGTTTGACGAGAATGGAAAATGTTGTACGGCGGGTGCAATCACAACTTCCGCAAGATAATGCCGATGGAATATTTTCCATTCCACGAAACGGGATTCACATTTTATGCTGCGTACATGAGACATCTGGTAGCATAGATAAAACATCGCTTATCTACGTCGAACTTGAACGAAGATTTGATACATTTTTGGGCAGAAAGCTCAGCAGATTAGTGTTGGGGCCCTAAGAAGCACTGGAGAGGTTGATCCACAGAATACGGTATTCATATCCGAAATTATTTGCGAGGTGCCAGACCGGCTCGAGTCAATGCACAGGGTTAGTGACCTTAACCTATGTCAATTTGTTTTCCTGTCAATTTGTTCTGCAACTTTGGTTCGCCCACTGGTGTAAAAATGAGTTACACAGATAATTGCACACGGTATCTATACATGGCATTAATACGCAGGTCTACCATGTTATGAATGGGCGCTGTATGACCAACGCAGTCGATGCGCCCGAGAGCTCAAATAACCAACCTACCATGTTATGAAAATATTATATTTAGAACAGTGGGAAACCTGAACATTCTGAAGTAGCTTTAAATCAAGCAAGTCTAGGTGTGGTGCATTTGGGTTTAGCTGAGGGTATATTCATGTGCTATTTTCACATGTCCCTAATATTTCCAAAACGTGGATTTTTCCTTCAATATTTCGACACAAAGGCACCCTTTGTATGTTCGTGTCCCCCAATTTGGAAAGGCATAAAGTCTGCCTCCCGCGAATTGGCGTCGTATTCACAGGTTTCGAGGACAATAGGCACATCAATATGACTATCAGATTTTGCAAAATATATTTTTAGTTGAGAATAAAGTTAATCACATTGAGAATAAATGCGCTCTACATTTGGAAAAAATCCATTCCATTGTGCGTTGGTTCACCTTTATATTATTGATTAAGTAGATTATCACCAAGCGTGTGTGTACCGGCTCTTCGCAGTGGTATTTACAAACCGATATCTTTGCCAATCCGCGGGTCGGAAACCACAACATCGACTCGTTACCATCCGAGACCAGGCACAAGGGCATCCAACCATCAGATCGTGTAAATCACACACACACACATACATATAAGGCATAATTCCACCAAAACGTAGCGACAATATTCACAAAACATTCACACGATTCACAAACATTCACACGATGTGTGTTTAGCATTAGGCCTTGCACAGTATTAGTCTTGTAGGAATTCGTGTGCACACGGTGACGTAGTTTGGCCGAACACAGCCCTGCCACATTCCTGTCAATGTGACTTGCAAGTGCTACATTGCCTCGCTCCGGTAAAGACACCAGGCTTATCAAGAATTCCCATCGCCACGAAGGCATGTGCTCCCATTCTTCAGAAACCACCGACAATGCATAATGGCAAATCAGTTTTTCGTTCAGCACAGATAAAAAGATGAAAACTGAAAATTGCAGCAGGCGTCGTCAGATGGCAATCAGCTGAACACAACAAAAAAACACATTAGGCATGTCTGGGAATCGGAGCGGGCGACCAAGTGAAAGCTGCCGGCATTTCATTTCACCGTGTTTCCTGAAGTGAGTTTCCTGAAGGCAAAGTACGGAATGCATATGCACAACATGCTTGTACAGCTCAAGAGTTGCTTGGAAATACAACTCATAAGAGTTGCATTTTCATAATTATGCACATCAGGTCAGTTATAGTGCTCAAACCGTACGATACATTATTTAAGTAGGTATATATACACACATATTCCATGCAATTACAAATAAATAACTAGCATGCGCGCACATACTATGGTAAATATTCCCAACCCAAGTCAGAGCTCAGGAGGCTTTCCTATCCTGCTATCTATTTCCGTCAATCCGGATTGCTTGGGCTTTGTCTATGCACCCGAGGTTTTATACTGAGGAGTGGCAGCGTTGCCCTTGTCTGTGAAACGTTCAAGCTCCCTCACCAAACTCCCTTACCAAAATTTCCGCGACCTAATGATCATCGGTCCTCAAGCTTCACTCCATATGAATTTACTTCTGTCCTGTTAGCTGGGAATTGAGTGCGCGATCACCGTGCATGAGAACAGAATTGACCGATCACCGTTATAGGGGCAGAGTTGACCGATCACCGTGTATTGGGGCAGAATTGACCGATCACTGTGCATAGGGGCAGAATTGACCGATCACCGTGTATTGGGACATAATTGACCGATCACCGTTATAGGGGCAGAGTTGACCGATCACCGTTATAGGGGCAGAGTTGACCGATCACCGTTATAGGGGCAGAGTTGACCGATCACCGTGTATTGGGACAGAATTGACCGATCACAGTGCATAGGGGCATAATTGACCGATCACCATGAATAGGGGCAGAGTTGACCGATCACTATGTATAGGGGCAGAGTTGACCGATCACTATGTATATGGGCAGAATTGGTCGATCACCTTGCACAGGAGTAGAGTTGACCGATCACTGCGTATAGAGGCAGAGTTGACCGATCACCGCGTATAGGGGCAGTGTTGCATTCATCGCACTTGGGACCTGTCTGCACTCTTGTCTCCCGCTGTCAACATCGCTGTTCAGGCATCTTATGCTGCATTGCCGCTGATAAAATTATCCGGAAATCATACGCCCAAACGGAAAGACCACCAAATGGTCGGTTGGGTGACCGGCCCGACATTGGTTATCACATATTACGCTTGCGTGCAGCCAAATTGCATGCCGATATTAAGCACGTGGTGGCATTAAGTAGTGATCGACCGTGACTCAGCGCTTGCACACCTGATGGTCATCGATGGCGTACCGATGCTCACGTATCATGGAGTACGTTCTCTGCCTGCTGGCAGCAATAGGAGCTGCTCGTGCTAATATTACTGCATGCATTAGCAGCTGCTCGCGGCATGCGAGCAAGTTGTAATGAATGCTGTGCAAAATATTATCAATTATAAATTCAGCTCACGGGTTCGGTGGGTACGGTGTATTGTACATGCCACCGCCTCAGCAGGATACAGTACATTCACAACCAGTTAGATAGGTCGATATACACGAACCTCCAGTTCGGAAGCTCGGTACGCATGAAGCACTGGTTCAGCAGCCGAGAAACAGGTTCAAAATTAGTGTGGTATGACAATGAACCGCATTAGTTAACACATTTAAATGTCATCCTACGCTGATTTTGAACTGCTGTCGTTCAACGAGGAGAAGGTTGTTTACATTTTCTGGTGGCATCTGGTTGGTAAGAATGGCTAGCAATAGTGGTATTAGATAGTGTGCATAGGCCTCTGGACCGGACGTGGAAGGCCACTGGGTCGGACGTGCGGGGCCACTGGACCGGACGTGTAGGGCCACTGGGTCGGACGTGGGGGGCCACTGGGCCGGAGGTGCGGGGACACTGGGCCGGAGGTGCGGGGACACTGGGTCGGACGTGGGGGGCCACTGGGCAGACTTTTTGCTCTCGGTGATCGAGAGGGGCTTAGAGCTGACAGCGGGTCTCAGGCCGATAAAGAGGCCCCGAGCTACGGAAACGATCCGGATCGAAGCGAAGGATTCCCGGTGCCACGCAAAGGGTCCCTAAGCCCATCGAGGTGCCTTGGGCTGCTAAACAGCAGTTGCGTTTTCGAGGTGTGAAGGGGCACCTTCCCCTGGTGAGTCCGATGGGGCTGTAGGGACGATCACCCTAAGGGGAAGAGATATAGCCAGTGGAAATATCAAACGCATCTTACAGCTTGTGTGGAAAGGGCAATTGAAACCTAAAGACATCCAACCTGATGCCGGCATGCAGTTCAGAAAGGGCCCTCCCGAGAGCTTGAATACCCATGCCAGCTGGAAAGAGCACTTCCAGATGGAGTGGGACCTTTAAAGCTGAGAAATAAAAAGGAATAAAGGCTGGAATGGGATGACAGTCCGAAATGCTATCGAGAAATGTGTAGGGCCCTTGAGAGCTACCCCGGACCGGGTTGTGATGCTCCTGAGGCCTGGAAGAAACACCGAGGGACGAAGAGAGCCGCATAAGAGCTAAGGTGTGTGCCGAGAGCTGACGATGTTTGCTAGAAATTTTCGAGGCCTGTCTCAGAGTTGCATGATTCCCCTGAAAGCTAGACATATTTGTCGATGACTGGGAACTGCTCACGTAAGTTGGAAAGGGCACCTAACTGACGAATAGGTCCCATGTGAGCCAGAGAGGACTGGACTGCGATGTTCCTGACCTTTGGGATGGCCACTTGTGGGATCGGAGCTCCTGAGAGCTAAGAAACTCCTTGAAAATTGACGATCAGTGCAAGGAATACTGATGGCCAGCCACAGTGGTAAGGATATCCTTGAGAGTCATAAATACTGCAGAGGGCTGGCAAGATCAGCCATCGCCACGTCAGTGGCGGCGGCCGTCCCTGTGGCCACGGCCGCCCCTGTGGCCACGGCCGCCCCTGTAGCCACAGCCGCCCCTGTGGCCACGGCCGCCCGATGGCGACTATGGCAGCCTAGCGATAGCTGTGATGACGGCCGCTCCAGCGGTGCCAGCTACATCGCCTTGTACCGGGATGATACCGGTTGAGCAAAAATAAGGGAAAATATAATTTGCAGGATGCCGTGTATTTGGAATAGCAGATGAGGCATGTCGCTAGTCCTCCTCTTCACTCCAAATATTGCATTTTTATACTGGTATTTACGCCTCATTTTGAAGAAGCATGAAGGTGCTGAAGAGACGCAACAATGTGGGTCGCACCCTTATCATGAATATCTTCCCTATTAACCCGCGCCGTCTCTCCGGTCAGATCCTCATACACCGTCACGGGGGGCGGAGGTGCGGGTTAATAGGGAAGAAACCCCCACTCTAATATCCAAACTAAACGTCATACGAAAACTAAACAGGTGTCATCGGAAAGCGCACGACGAGTAAGGCCCGGGTCCATCCCCCAAAACAATTTTTCCCCAAAAGTGATGTCACTTGGGAGATAGATTTTCACGACTTTTCGCGACTTACATTACGTTTTTGGCTCTGGGGAGTTCATTTTGCGGGATATTAAAAAAAAAAATAATTATTTGGAATCAGGGAAGGACTGCGAAATAGACCAGGGCCATGCAATTCTTTGGCACCCCAAAAATAAAAATGCATTTTTTAGAAATTCCCATGTGAATGTGCATAAAGTGTGTCGTGAACCAACCAATAAACAAACAAACAAACCACCATCGTACATCCCGCTTGTTGTCCTCACTCGTCCCTGGCTCTGGGCTCCACCACCATATCAAAGCACGCCTGTTGTCCTCCCTTATTCAACGAGTCTAATGGATCTGAATTACGCTCATCATGCATGATAGATATAGCTATTTAAATAAATAACGCCTTATACTATAAATTGATCGCGCATTATATACATTCCTTACACTTACATTATGTCTATCTGAAGAATGCCAGATAGCAAATGGTTGGGAGATCAAGAGTGGATTTTAGCATTAACTAAATAAATTTCATCCTTGTGCACATTAAGCAAGATTTCTTCACACGCTTTGTTGGCTCATTTTGGATAGATCACAATATATGGTTTAAAAGTAAGGATTCTAATAATGCTCATAGATGTTATTTAAAAGCCTCATATCAATTACTCAATACACCTTATTTGAAGACATAAACCTAAGAAATACACGGCATTTGAAGAAACCGAAATGTACACCAGGTTTGCTTTCATGAAGGTACGAGTATGAGACAGGAATTTCTCCAGTGAATGTATGCGCATAATAGGATGTGTCGTCGATTGCAGATCCAAAATGCCAGGGTGGGGTTTTACGGGGGCGATGATAAAAACGATATGTAGCACACAAAAAAAACGATTTCAAAGCGACTTGGAGCTTGCCCTCACGGTCGGAAGGTTCCCCCATTCACTTACTACGGCACACTAGCACCATCTATGCACGTGTTTTAGGGATCTCAGCTTCTAGTGGGCGTACAAAGACGAGACAAAAACCATCGTATTGCCCATGATAAGAGCTTTCGATTGATACCAATTTTGATGACCTGGAGTCACTAGGTCGCCGTCGAAGGTCAGGTCACATATTTCACTCAACACCGGGACGAGTCTATTCAGAGACCATAAACATGTATCGCAGAACTAAGTCACTGAACACTGTTCACTTGGTCTCCTTGCCATGTTGTGGACTCTTAGGGTGTACAGTGAGGAATATTTAACCACAGTGACCTGCAAAAGGAAAAAGGTCAGATACCCAAGGTAGTGGATAATTATATCTCAGCTGGGTAAGTAGATGGTAATTCTCCACTACCTTGGGTATCTGACCTTTTACCTTTTGCAGGCCACGGTGGTAAAATATTCTTCATTGTACCCCTAAGAGTTCGCAACATCGCAATGGGACCAAGTGAACAGTGTTCAGTGACTTAGTTCTGCGATACATGTTTATGGTCTCTGAATGACCCGTTCCGGTGTTGAGTGAGATATGTAACCTGATCTTCGACGGCGGCATAGTGACCCCAGGTCATAAATATGGATATAAATGGAACGCTCTCAGCATGAGCAACACGATGATCCTTGTCTCTGTACGTCTTTGTACGTCCGCTACAAGCTGAGATACAAAAAAGCACGTGCATATATGGCGCTAGTGTGCCGTAGTAAGCGAATGGGGGAACCTTCCGGGCGTGAGGGCAAGCTCAAGTCGCTTTGAAATCTTTTTTGCAACAAATCGCTTTTTTTCATCGCCCCCGTAAAACCACACCCTGGCATTTTGTCCCCGTGACAAAAAGTACGAGTACGTCACACCCTAGTGCATACCCCATCGAATACGTTACAGGCCTTTGGCATCCACTTCAACAATAGACACTTTACTACGTTCCAGCGTGCTGAGCAACGTTCACATTGAGGTTCACGAGGCCTCGCAACGTGTGGAATATTCGCGCTGCCTGGCGCGGATTATCGTGTAGCGGTTTCGTTGTACACAGCATGGATTGAAGATTGTTGCGGGTGACTGACAAAAACGCTCTCTCCAGCCGACTCGGCAGCCTCGACACGATACCAGCTGATGGCGAAAGGTGAGTCGCTATTGCACGCAACGCTGCTCGCACGAGAGCCTTTCGCGACGTTTCCAGGCTGCAGCAGGCGTCGGAATGTGCAAATCTGTCCAACTGAGCTGTCGCCGGCGAAGCGTTGCAGGTGCGGAGGCAGCCTCCGCCTTACAGGCGTCGCCACTGGCGGCGTGGCCGGCGCGTCGGCCCGGATTATCGGCGGGGCGACGTGAACTTTTATGTGGCCCTCCTAGCCATGTCCCATTAGCCTTGACCTTCGAGCTAACTCACCCAGCTTCGACGAAGCTGGTGATTTCTTATGAAATCTTACACCGATTCCTTGGGCCTCTCTCGCGACAGATTACTTCTGTGCGTGTTTGTGTGTGGAATACATTTGCTTCGCTTGACTAGGGAGCATGACACTGATTCTGCAGTACATTGCCGGCTGCACCAGGTGCAGACACGTGGACGAACTTCTCTTCGATATACACTAGTCGCTAGTTGAACTCCCAGCCTGCGATCGCAGCCTCGGGGCTCTGTTCGTAGCGTCTGTTCAGTTTGGCAACCGAACCGCGCTGTCCCGTGTCCCGCGCTGTTGATTGCAGAGCTGTTGGTGGTCGCGACTATCCACACAGAGGTGCGATACAAGAGGCACGGATGCCAGGCCTGCCGGTGCAGTACTGGTGGCTGTCCTCACAAGAATTAAATAGCCGCATTTAATCTCGGCACCGGTTTTTAATTCCGATTCCGCGATATTTCAGATATCGCGAAGTCGGAACTAAAAACCGCGTCTTGTTCCCATTCCCAGAACTTGGCATGCGGTTTGCTAAATGAACCATTAACTGAAATGTAGACAAAATGTGAAAAGCACACCAGGAGAACGTCCGGAGAACATGGGCAGAACATCGACAGAGCATAGGTAGGACATCGACAGACACAGAGCATGGGCAGGACATCGGCAGAACATGGGCAGGACATCGACAGAGCATGGGCAGGACATCGACAGAACAGAACATGGGCAGGACATCGACAGAACAGAACATGGGCAGGACATCGACAGAGCATGGGCAGGACATCGACAGAGCATAGGCAGGACATCGACAGACACAGAGCATGGGCAGGACATCGACAGAGCATAGGCAGGACATCGACAGAGCATAGGCAGGACATCGACAGAGCATAGGCAGGACATCGACAGACACAGAGCATGGGCAGGACATC
Source organism: Imbricaverruca yamaguchii (assembly GCA_034440575.1). NCBI lineage: Eukaryota > Metazoa > Arthropoda > Thecostraca > Neoverrucidae > Imbricaverruca > Imbricaverruca yamaguchii. The sequence goes on along the minus strand of JAOTOL010001151.1, from coordinate 223,645 downwards.
GACAGAACATGGGCAGACATCGACAGAGACAGCACATGGGCAGGACATCGACAGAGACAGAACAAGGGCAGGACATCAACAGAGACAGAACATGGGCAGGACATCGACAGAGACAGAACATGGGCAGGACATCGACGAACAGCAAGCAGGATACAGACAAAGGCACCAAAACACATGGGCAGACATCGACAGGCACAGAGCATGGGCAGACATCGACAGACAAACAAGGCAGGACATCGACAGAACAATGCAGGACATCGACAGAGACAGAACAAGGCAGGACATCGACAGAGACAGAACATGGGCAGGACATCGACAGAGCATGGGCAGGACATCGACAGAACAGAACATGGGCAGGACATCGACAGAAAGGGGACATACAAGGACAGAACATGGGCAGGACATCGACAGAACATGGGCAGAACATCGACAGATACAGAACATGGGTAGGACATCGACAGACACAGAGCATGGGCAGGACATCGACAGAACATGGGCAGGACATCGACAGAGACAGAACATGGGCAGGACATCGACAGAGACAGAACAAGGGCAGGACATCAACAGATACAGAACATGGGTAGGACATGACAGAACATGGAGAGGACATCGACATAACATGGAGAGGACCTTGGCAGTTTGAATAGTTCCGTTGGTTCCGATTGGGGAACTTCGGCAGCACTCAGGGGTCCGCTGGTCCTGATCGAGGGAACTGGCAGGATTTAGGGCTCCACTGCTCCTGGGATCTGTCGGTCAACTACTTAACTGCGCTGTAATCAGCCAATAATGTCTAACTGACGACAGCACATCCCAAAACACCTGCCTACAATAGACATGAGGTAAGAAGACTCACCTACAACAGGCATGAGGTAAGAAAACTCGCCTACGACAGGCATGAGGTAAGAAGACTCGCCTACAACAGGCATGATGTAAGAAGACTCCCCTACAGCAGACATGAGGTAAGAAGACTCACCTACAGCAGGCATGAGGTAAGAAAACTCGCCTACGACAGGCATGAGGTAAGAAGAGTCGCCTACAACAGGTATGAGGTAAGAAGACTCGCCTACAACAGACATGATGTAAAAAGACTCCCCTACAGCAGACATGAGGTAAGAAGACTCACCTACAGCAGGCATGAGGTAAGAAAACTCGCCTACAACAGGTATGAGGTAAGACGACTTGCCTACAACAGGCATCAGGTAAGAATCTTCTGGTTTTACATAGCTGATCACGTATAGACATACATAGCATAGAGAACAGAGTGGAGCAATTAATTCAATGCCCTTCTAAAGTCAGGCGACCAATTAAATCAAGCTATTGGTAAGCATTGGGGCTAGGGAAAGCAAAAGGAACTGTAGACCATGTCATTCAAAGAAGCCTATCCCTAGCAATAACATTGGGGTCGTCGCACAATCCGTCCACGGATAATCCGCCCGCCCTGTTATTGCGACCAAATTGGCACAGTGCGAAAGTTCCTGTAGAAAAGCAGGGACAAACCCACACTAATTACGTGCCCCCCCATCCTGTCAGGCGAGGCAGACCTGAGTCCGCCCTCCCCGCAACGTCGTGGAGCACATGCGTTGTGTCTAGAGAGGAAGGGCTCGGACAGTCTGAAACGCTGCGAAGATTTCGCGGATAATAGCCACGATTCTCTCCGAGTCAAAACAGTGCTAAAACATATTATTATTGACGATTTCACCCAGTAAAATCGAATATGAGAAGCAGGGGTTGGCTTTGATGATTTAGGTCCCGAAATTAGGCATTCCTATATTGTACCCGTCAGTTATTAGGCCAAAAACTCTCGGTTCCGTAGCGGGTGGATTAAGAGTCGTCTACTATATATAGAGTAGACGCTGTATGCCGCTCGAAAAGCATTTACACGGCAAGGTAAAATCTTATTTTTAAAAAACTATCAGCTAACACCAGGTAGGCTAATTTGAGATCATTGGCTGGCAATCCAATGTCATGTCGCACGAATTAGTCGGCGCTGAAACCGAATTCACATATGACATCACCAAGAACATCAGCATTGTGCATAAGATGGTATTGCGTAGAGTATGCATAAAGCCTGGCCCTATACATTGAACGTTGACATATTTTAAGCCAGGATGCTTATCGCATGCTCTTTATCATCTTCGGCGTGAATTAAATATCGGAAATTCAATTTCCCCTTCAATGTGGTACAAAGACGAGAAAATTTAGCTGACCTCAGGTGAGTAAGCTCGTCTTTAGCCAACATTTCGAGACAACAGGTTTTCGGTTTGGCGAAAGAACCGCATGATCTGAGTCTGGTGTTGATATGTTGCAACTACTCCGAATGACGGCATTTCGTAGATATTGGAACATTACTCTTTGGTCCTAGGCCAATGACCTTGGAAGATCTTGACTTGAAATTGGCATGAGATATTCAAAATAGATACATGCGAAGATACTGAAGACTGCACAGATTGCAAAACACAATGCTGCAAGATACAGACTGCACATTGGCCAGAACGCCAAAGCTGCATGTGAGGTCAGAGCGACAAGACTGCACAGTGGCCAGAACGTCAAGGCTGCATGTGTGGTCAGAGCGACAAGACTGCACAGTGGCCAGAACGTCAATGCTACATGTGTGGTCAGCGCGACAAGACTGCACAGTGGCCAGAACGTCAATGCTACATGTGTGGTCAGCGCGACAAGACTGCACAGTGGCCAGAACGTCAAGGTTGCGAGTGTGGCCAGAGCGACAAGACTGCACAGTGGCCAGAACGTCAAGGCTGCGTGTGTGGTCAGCGCGACAAGACTGCACAGTGGCCAGAACGTCAAGGTTGCGTGTGTGGCCAGAGCGACAAGACTGCACAGTGGCCAGAACGTCAAGGTTGCGTGTGTGGCCAGAGCAGCGACAAGGCTGCACAGTGGCCAGAACGTCAATGCTACATGTGTGGTCAGAGCGACAAGACTGCACAGTGGCCGGAACGCCAAAGCTGCATGTGTGGTCAGGGCGACAAGACTGCACAGTGGCCAGAACGTCAAAGCTGCGTGTGTGGTCAGAGCGACAAGACTGCACATTGGCCGGAATGTCAAGGCTGCATGTGTGGTCAGGGCGACAAGACTGCACAGTGGCCGGAACGTCAAGGTTGCGTGTGTGGCCAGAGCAGCACAAGACTGCACAGTGGCCAGAACGTCAAGGCTGCGTGTGTGGTGAGCGACAAGACTGCACAGTGGCCAGAAAAGGATGTGCAGAACGTCAATGCTACATGTGTGGTCAGCGCGACAAGACTGCACAGTGGCCAGAACGTCAAGGCTGCGTGTGTGGTCAGAGCGATAAGTCTGCACAGTGGCCAGAACGTCAAGGTTGCGTGTGTGGTCAGAGCGACAAGACTGCACAGTGGCCAAAACGTCAAGGCTGCATGTGTCGACGAGATGGTCATAACTGCAGAGGTCAGAGCGTCAGAACTGTCTGTATGTCGGGACGATTCAGACTGCATGTGTGGTCAAAGGGTCAAGGCTGCACGGACATCCCAAGGAACCCTAATGGCAGACGCAGTGTACTACAAAAGGTGGTCCTTCCCAGGATTTGCCAACGAGCACCTTCTTTGAAATGGAAGTCTGTTTGCACCCAATATGTGACCAACTCTTTGCTGTAGTCTAATCGGATTGGAAAAACCGTGGACTTATCCTTCATGTTTTCCAATATGCTTCACATTTTCTACTGTCACCAAAAGATAAAAGCATCATGATGCGCGTCCTGATAATTCGCGGGCAGCATGCTTGTTGAAAACACCCTCATACCATCATTTTGGATCACTCTACGGGTGCTGAAGGCTTTGAAATTGTACCTTCGCATATGACAACCTGCAATACGTGTCCAGGCACGTTCACCAGGCAAAAGTTAAGTAAGTAAGTAAGTAAGCAAAAGTTATCGGTTTGTCTACGAACCAAAGAGCGGATTTAACTTCAATGCGCGTTCGTAGAACTTTAACATGGTTCAGCCATTTTCAACTGACCAAAACGACACTCGCAATGAAACAGGTACATTATGATTTAACTGTGTGTCACGGACATTTGCAAGCATCAATCAAATGAGGTGCAGCAGTACGCATAGTCGCTTATGTCGCATTGATATCTGAAACCGGTGCAGATACTGTTGACGCATGTTCACGGGCCGTAGCGTCGACCCCGTTGCGCGTGCGCGTAGCATGTGGCAACCAGGCGACTCTCACCAGTGAATGTCGGCAGCAGCGCCTGTCTGGCGGTCCTCGGCGGTCGTGGGTCCGCGTCGTCCGGCGCGCCGACGCCGCCGCACGCACTACCCGCCAGAACCAGCAGGGCCGCGCCGAGCCACATGGTGAACGCCGGCCGCGTCGCTCCGCGGCGGGTCTCGCGCCCAGAGTGAGTCGAGAGACACACGCAGGCGTGGGTGGGGATCCGAGTCGCCTCGTCGCGCTGACGTCAGTCCGTGTACGGTGCTGCGGCCGCCGGACCGGTCAGGTGATCATCGGGCCGATCATAGCCACACGTCACCGGCCCTGGCACCACTCTCCCGGACCGGTCAGGTGACCACTGGCCCGACCCGAGCCACACGTCACCGGCTCGGGCCATCTCTCGTCAGGTGACCACTGGTCCGACCCGAGCCACACGTCACCGGCTCTGGCACCACTCTCTCGGACCGGTCAGGTGACCACTGGCCCGACCCGAGCCACACGTCACCGGCCCTGGTACCACTCTCTCGGACCGGTCAGGTGACCACTGGTCCGACCCGAGCCACACGTCACCGGTCCTGGTGCCACTCTCTCGGACCGGTCAGGTGACCACTGGCCCGACCCGAGCCACACGTCACCGGCTCTGGCACCAGTCTCTCGGACCGGTCAGGTGACCACTGGCCCGACCCGAGCCACACGTCTCCGGTCCTGGTGCCACTCTCTCGGACCGGTCAGGTGACCACTGGCCCGACCCGAGCCACACGTCTCCGGTCCTGGTGCCACTCTCTCGGACCGGTCAGGTGACCACTGGCCCGACCCGAGCCACACGTCTCCGGCCCTGGTACCACTCTCTCGGACCGGTCAGGTGACCACTGGCCCGACCCGAGCCACACGTCTCCGGTCCTGGTGCCACTCTCTCGGACCGCGAGCTGTCATCCACATCCGAATGCCACCGCTCCGGCACTCTGTCCCTGCCTCCCACCGGCTGACAACCACTCGGTCCGCTCTCCGTCTGTCTCTCGGACACGGGGCCGCACCACCTCCTCTCCGGCGCAGGCTCGGCTGCCGACTGGCATTGGAGACCGACGTCGTGGTCGGCTCCGGCGGCCGCGGCGCTTCAAGGGCGAGCCGTGCCCCGCCCTGCGGCACGACGGCGGCTTGCGAGGCACGGCACGAGACGGCGGTCACCGTGTTACTAGAGCGCCACACCTCCCGCCTGCCGTCTCGTGCCATCAGGACCTTCAGAATCCACCTTCAGAAGCCAGGCGACATGCACCATGCAGCACAGCGAAAGGTGCTGATGCAATTGGTGTTGGCTAACGCAGACTTGTGTTCCATCTTCTCCGGGATCAGTGTTTCTCTGCCTGTTGTTGCGGGGCTAAAACTGGTAAAAGGCGCCATTAAGAGCGCTGGACAATAGAGGGCAAGAGGCGGGCTATGGGGCTCGTTTGTTGCAGGCATAGGAACGGACACCATACCGAGACTGGAAGATTGCTAACCGACAGCAATTGTGGCCCGAGACAGCAACTACATGACAGCCCGTAAAGACAAGAACCACACGGCGTCCAACCTTCGCAGAAATGCGGGAACTTCAGACGTAAGTGAAAAGTATTTTGACATTGTACCATAATGAATTCACATTTGAGATTCGCGCCTCATTTTTGACAGAGGAGCCTGATTGCGGAAGTAATACTTTCAACTTAAGCGTATGCGTCTTGGAAAGAAAACAATTCTTCTGAGCTTTCTGAGCAACAAATGTGGGTATCTGGAAGATAATGATTTGGTGAAGATTAGCACACATCAAAATAAAAAGACTAGGCTTAATTTTTAGTGCTTCAAGAACGACTTTATTTCGGGTTCGAAAGTATGGCTCGGCAGGTTACTCGGATGATCTTTTGTTGTGTATATACGAGAGTAGATTCGCTTTGGCTTCGCCCTCGCTCGTTGTGATAGGTGAGGTATTCGCCATACCACCAGCATGAGTCGCCTAAATAAGCAGTGGACGGGCGACGGCAAGTGTTGAAAGGGCAGCGTAATGAGCAGTAGAATATCCGTGCATATCAGTCAGTATGTACATTGCACTCAGTGGTTATACAGCCACTCGCCTTCGAGCTTCTGCTCATTGTGTAGAGCGAAAGTGATTTTGGATGCGATGTATTCACCAAATTGCATTGCTAAAGGCCCAACTAAGAAGCCCTATCCTCCTGGGAACGAACTCAGTACCCCGTAGTGGAAGTTAAGCACTTTATATATTTGTCATCTGGATTTCTTCACGCGTGCGCTGGGCGTTGTGCCGAATTTTGTGTCCATAGTTTATGCTTCCTATAAAATAATGCCGCATGGCATGTACTGAGCCGATTAACCGCGGAAATCGAGCCGAAACAGTAGCATTAGCGTATATATATATATAATAAACATTGGCCAAAATTACGCTGCTCCAGAAGAAATAAGGCCAAAATAGATCGTTCCCTACCAACCTAAAATCGGCCTATGCATAATAAATTACTACTGGGTTTCAATGTACAATTCAATTTAATTCAACTGAATTGTTAAATTGTTAAATTGTATGTATATATATATATATGCATATGTATATGTATATGTATATGTATATGCATGCATATATGTATATATATAAATATATAATTACTGCAAAATACCTCTACAAGTCCTCCCGTAAAATGCACTTACTAGGTTCCTTACTCGAACTGAACAAAAGATGTCTAATACATCATTTACTTGCGTTGGTGGGCCGTCAGTGCGTTAAGTGCAATCATCGGCTGCAACTGTCAGAGATGTCTTCCGTGTCGCTTCTGCCACGCTGCTGACACACTGTCTGGCCTCACTGCTGACACGCTGTCTGGCCTCACTGCTGACACACTGTCTGGCCTCGCTGCTGACACACTGTCTGGCCTCGCTGCTGACACACTGTCTGGCCTCACTTCTGACACACTGTCTGGCCTCGCTGTTACTACACTGTCTGGCCTCACTGCTGACACACTGTCTGGCCTCGCTGCTGACACACTGTCTGGCCTCACTGCTGACACGCTGTCTGGCCTCGCTGCTGGCACGCTGTCTGGCCTCGCCAATGACACGCTGTCTGGCCTCGCTGTTACCACACTGTCTGGCCTCACTGCTGACACGCTGTCTGACCTCGCTGCTGGCACGCTGTCTGGCCTCGCTGTTACCACACTGTCTGGCCTTACTGCTGACACGCTGTCTGGCCTCGCTGTTACCACACTGTCTGGCCTCACTGCTGACACGCTGTCTGGCCTCGCTGCTGACACGCTGTCTGGCCTCGCTGCTGACACGGTGTGCTTTGTTCCGTGCCAATATCCTGGTGAGTTAGCTACTGCCGTTTGTGAGACGAAGGAGATTTGGTTGTCACTTCATTTTTGAGCGCTAAGGTTAGTCCAGAAACGTTGCAAATGTCTAATATGTGTCCTTTGGCTGTCGTTGTTTATGAGGAACAGGTAGAGATGGAACTTTGCATGCTTTCTGGAGGCCTCCTCAAAGCTACCGTGAGCCCCCAACAATTTATGTTTTTATCTTGTTTGTTTGTTTGTTTATTGGTTGGTTCACGACACACTTTATGCACATTCACGGCTAATGGCGCCGCCCACACTGTTTCGCCGGTGGGCCGCTGGATTGGGAAATGTCCTGAGTGGCGCTAGAGTCGAACCCGGGACCTTGGTCCCATGGTCCGACACCTTAACCACTCGGGCATCCCCGCCCCTTATGTTTTTATCTTGAGACCATATGGATTGGGCCCCAAAGTGATCCTACAATTTCCTCCATGCATTCCCTGCAATAACTTTGGTCAACTTCGGCCCCCAAACACAGGTGCGCCAGGTGCCACTCGCAAGTCCAACTGTGAGCAGTGGAAGTGTGTTTGATAAAGGTGTGCTATATGACAAGCACGAGTTGATCTGGTGTCAGACACAGATGGGCCAGTGTCAAACACAGGTGGTCAGGTGTCACACGCAGGCGGGATAGGTGTCAGACGCAGGTGGTCAGGTGTGACACACAGGTGAGTCAGGTGCTAGGCGAAAGCGTATGACGTGCCGCTGTCGAAGCACGCCTCAGAAGTGAAGATCAGCAATCTAAAGTTGAGTTTGTTTCCACTAAGCACAGGTACGTGAAATTTAAAATGATCCAGCTGGAAAGAACTGCACGGATACGCCAGGTGCGTTTCGTTCGTTATCAACTTAGGCCAAAGATCAACGTAATCGAAGTCTATTCTTAGCAAGGGCGACTGCAGAAGTTTTGATCGGGCCTCATGTTGAAGGGATGCCATTTCATCGGAGGGCGTGACTGATTGAGAAAGTTGCGATTGGGTGCGCTCAATTGTGTCTAAGGGTGCGCCCTTTTCGAGTCAGAGAAGCGCCGCCTTTTAATGGGCCCCATGTCACCCTGTGCCCTCCCCAACCCACCCCGGTTCGATTCTGATCCCTAGCACTATGCTTAGCCGGAAGCTCAACCGCTGTCGCAATTAGTCCACTGCCCCAGTGAAGGTCGACAGCCTGGGCACGGGTGCCTAATTAGTCCACTACCCCAGCGGAGGACCTTGGGTACGGTGTTTAACTAGCTCACTTCCCCAGCGGAGATAAACACGCAGGACACGGATTTCCAATTAGCCTACTTCTCAGCGGAGGCAGACAGGATGGATGATGAATCGGTCCACTGCCTCGGCGGAGTTTGACGTCCAGGCCACGGGTGCCAGCTGTTTGACTGGCCAGCTGTTCGCCAAGCTGTGCCAGTGTGGAAGATTCGCACGTCTGGTCGCGCACGCGCCAGCCAGCTAACCAGCCGACCGACCACCAAGGACCGGCGTCCACACGCGCCGCAGGCAATGAAAGTGCCGCCGGCGGCAAGGTCAAGCCGGGAGAGTCAGTCACGGACTCGCCCCGGCAGACTCGGTCACCTTCCGCCGAAGGTGTGCGGCCCAGGTCCCGCCGACCTATTGCATGCGTATCACACACGGCCAGGTCGGGTCGGCCACCTTCCCCGGAAGGCATGCGGTCCCAGGTCGGGTCGGCCACCTTCCCCCGCAGGTATGCGGTCCCAGGTCGGGTCGGCCACCTTCCCCGGAAGGTATGCGGTCCCAGGTCGGGTCGGCCACCTTCCCCGGAAGGTATGCGGTCCCAGGTCGGGTCGGCCACCTTCCCCCGCAGGTATGCGGTCCCAGGTCGGGTCGGCCACCTTCCCCCGCAGGTATGCGGTCCCAGGTCGGGTCGGCCACCTTCCCCCGCAGGTATGCGGTCCCAGGTCGGGTCGGCCACCTTCCCCGTTTCCCAGGTCGGGTCGGCCACCTTTCCCCGGAAGGCATGCGGTCCCAGGTCGGGTCGGCCACCTTCCCCGTAGGTATGCGGTCCCAGGTCGGGTCGGCCACCCCCGGAAGGCTGCGTTCCCATCACCTCCCCGTAGGTATGCGGTCCCAGGTCGGGTCGGCCACCTTCCCCCGGAAGGCATGCGTTCCCAGGTCGGGTCGGCCACTTTCCCCGGAAGGCATGCGGCCCCGGTCCACCTTCCCCGTATATGCGGTCCCAGGTCGGGTCGGCCACCTTCCCCCGCAGGTATGCGGTCCCAGGTCGGGTCGGCCACCTTCCCCCGCAGGTATGCGGTCCCAGGTCGGGTCGGCCACCTTCCCCCGCAGGTATGCGGTCCAGAGAAGCAAAACACCGTCAGCTGGTCGCATGCCTTGGAAGATTACCTCCTGTCTGTCATACGATATTTTCGGGAGCGCTATAACATTATCTAACATGTTAGGTGGAAGGGCGAGCGTGCCGCCACCCCGTCCACAGTTGCCTTCCACCACTGCTAGGAGGCCGCCACCCCGTCCACAGTTGCCTTCCCCCACTGCTAGGAGTGTGCCGCCACGCGCCACCATATTCTGCTTTTTGTTTCTAGGGTTCTTAAGACATTTGTGCCGTTCCTTTTTAGACTGTCACACGTGTCCTCTGCCAACTAACCGCCAGCTCTCCCGCCTCCCATGGGCGGTTAGAAGGGCGCCGTGACTGTGAGTTCGCTTAGTTTCTCCTGCGAGGCACACTGATGCAAATCAATGGTCTGATGGCGATGTAAAAACGTCGTAGGGAACATGTGGAATATGAAGTAGTTCTAACACAGCCAGAGGCGCAGCGAAGGGGGATGGTCCGGGTGCCTGGGCCCCATCTCCTTAGCAACTCCATGTCACTTGATGGAACGATCAGTTTTGAGATTTTCACCATGCAAAACCCTGAATGTGCGGTGCGCTTCGCGCGCCACAGGATCCGTCTTTTCAATTATATTTTGGGGAGTTGAACCCGCCTCAGGAAAATCTTAGCTGCGCTAATGAACACAGCTTACCATTTCGCCTCCTGACCTATTTTACACCCAACTCTATCACATACCCTGGACGGTGAGTTGGCGGGTTTTTGCTTCTCTGATGCGGTCCCAGGTTACGCCGACGTATTGCGAGACGATCACCCTCGGGCAGTCGCGTCGACCACCTGGCCCCGAATGTGTCGTCACCGCTGTCGCATCACACCGCCTGGTGTCGCCCGGTGGTGCTGTGTCTGAGGAGCCCCGAATGTGTCGCCACCGCTGTCGCATCACACCGCCTGGTGTCGCCCGGTGGTGCTGTGTCTGAGGAGCCCCGAATGTGTCGCCACCGCTGTCGCATCACACCGCCTGGTGTCGCCCGGTGGTGCTGTGTCTGAGGAGCCCCGGATGTGTCGCCACCGCTGTCGCATCACACCGCCTGGTGTCGCCCGGTGGCGCTGTGCCGGGGAATCAGGTGTCCCTACCCGTCACGAGCTGTGCTGGGGAATCAGGTGTCAAGACTCCCCACGAACTGTACCGGAGAATCAGGCGTATGGACTCCCCACCTGCTGTGCCGGGGAATCAGGCGTACCTACTCCTGACGAGCTGTGCTGGGGAATAAGGCGTCTGGACACCGCACTCGCTGTGCTGAGGAATCAGGCGTCCGGACTCCCCACGAACTGTACCGGAGAATCAGGCGTATGGACTCCCCACCTGCTGTGCCGGGGAATCAGGCGTCCCTACTCCTGACGAGCTGTGCTGGGGAATCAGGCGTCTGGACACCGCACCTGCTGTGCTGGGGAATCAGGCGTCCGGACTCCCCACGAACTGTACCGGAGAATCAGGCGTATGGACTCCCCACCTGCTGTGCTGGGGAATCAGGCGTCCGGACTCCCCACGAACTGTGCCGGGAAGTCTGACGTGAGTACTCCGCACTTCTTGTCATCTCTATTGAATGGCCCGTAGATGTAGCCAACAAGGGAGATAAACCCGCCTTTCCGGGCAGCAGCTACACATGCCGGGAAGCAAGCTGGATGCATACACGTTTGTTACACGTTTGCCACGTTTGTGACGATTGTTAAGGTCACCAATGACGCATTGCAACGGGAAGTCAGACTCAGCACTGACTACGTCGAGATTCTGACCAAGGACGAGAAGATGAGGCAGTTCTTGCTGCAGGGGATGAAGTTGTACAGACAGAAGTTCCCCGACTTCAGGAAAGGGGCGCCCACCCCCAGGTTCCAGACGCCAGGTTCGGTGTGTAACATACATTTGCATTAACACAGTGTGGCCACTTCCTATCCTATATATTGTCATGTAGTGTGCACCTATGTGATGACATGTTATGCGAATTTAAGTTTTCCTATGACACTGCGTACAAATATACTACGTAATGCATCTGTTGAAGTTTTTCTTTGCACGGTTGACTGGAACACAGCCCATTGGAAATGAAACAGCTGGCTATAAACAGAAGGAAAAACTTAATAGAGTATCCGATTTTGGCTAGATTTGGCGGAATTTCAATCAATTTCTGGCAACGGATAGTGCGGCACCAGTGATTCCAGAGGCACCAGCACCAGCGGCCGCGTCACCAGCTGTTGACACCGACACGGCTTCGACAGAGGTGACAAGCCAGGGAGGCGATAGCGCCGCTCACCGATATGGTACTATGCCCAATTTGTCCTTCAGATTTCCAGACCCTGGGGAAAGATATCCACTTCCACACAATGCGAACTTCCACACAATAGGTCAACATGGGAAGCTTAGATCTGATGTCGTACGGACATACACAAGAAAATCAGGTGCTGACAACGTGACACCAGATGAAATGCGTTCACTTTATGGCTTGAAGACTAATCAGGCCATTGTCGTGAAACAAGCGACAAATGTAAGGGTTTTGTCGTTCTGGATAAAACTGAGTATGTTAGTAAGGTCAAATGTGTCCTGAATAATGAGGATAAGCATGATAAACTATCTAGGAAGCCGGTACCGAGGATAGAAGCTAAAACATAAATGAACCATTAAAGCAGTAGCGAAGGGAAAACCAACGGGAAGTAAAAAGAAGAGAACTCACCCCGATGCATAGAGCAACACCTGTTTTTTACGGTCTACCAAAAGACCACAAACCTTCTGTTCCTGTTACACCAGTTAGATGTCTCAGCATGTGGCGGTCCAACAGGAAAAACTTACTGTTTGCTTGAAAAAAAATCCTACATCAACTGTTAAAGTTTGTGCCGATTCATCTGTGCAATACCAATGATTTTATAAAACGTACTTCGAGTTACATGAATTCCTGGGCATTCCTGATAATGCGATATTTTTGCAGCATAGACGTAAATCTGTGCGGCAGTATTCCGATATCTGAAGCCATAGGAGCTGTACGTGAGAAACTCCAGGACTACATCCGGGACGTAACTACTTTTGGCTGAACAAGAGACGACGTGTGCACCCTACTTACAGTGTCTCAGCGACGCCGTTTTCTCTTCCGATGACGGCTTCTACAGGAAAAAGCAGGGATTAACAATGGGAAACCCGTGTACACCTGCACTAGCTATGATTTTTTGGGGGGGAGGGCAGCTTGGAGCAAACTGCTTTCGACAATGTCGCAGAAAAGCCCAAGCTCCTATTTAGATGCATTGGTGACTATGCAGGATTATGGACGCTCGGTGAGCAAGCCCTGATAGGATTCCTGAAAATTATGAACATCAAGTTCACTATAAACCACTCAGGGGATGGCGCCTGCTTCAGTGCTACCCATGCAACTTATTGGTGCACAGTCTACGCACAAAAGGAAGTATGAGCTGCGATTTGCACATCACATTTTTAATGGACAGTTTCTTTCATCCCCTGATAATTCAAATCTCAGCGCGGAACATCTTCATCCTCATTGTATCCACCATGCTTATCGCCAAGTCTTGAAGCTAAGACGAACACACTGCGACGTGGCAAACGATTGGACCCGAGTTACAAGCAATGCTTAGCACTGCCCAAGCCCTCCTACACTTACATGTGGCATTCAGGGCAATGCCATTCCCAGCACAATGGCTTAACCCGTGCCGTCTTTCCGGTCAAATCCTCACAGCCCGTCTCGGGGGGGGGGGGGGTCAGTAACCCCCTCTAAAATCCAAACTAAGCATTGCACGAAAACGAAAGAGGTGTCATCGGAAAGCGCTCGACGAGTAGGGTACGGATCCACCCTCAAAACAACATTCCCCCAAAAGTGACGTCACCAGGGGGATAGATTATCACGACCTTTCATGACTTACTATTATTCTTTTGGCTCTGGGGAGTTCATTTTTGGGATATGAAAAGCAAAACAAAATGTATTTGGAATGAGAAAAGGACAGCGAAATCGAACAGGGCCTTATTTTTTGCCCCCCCCCCCCAAATATATTTTTTAAACTTCAAAACTTGGAGTTTTCAAGTTTTCCATAATTTTCATTTTCCAGTGGGTAGAGCAGACCGAGAAACGTTATGGGAAGTCAACTTCCCCTAATAAAAAATGCTTACTTTAGCCAGAATCCTCGATTTGAACTGCGATTTGGCAAATATGCAAAATTTATGCAGTCACAAACGAAAAAAAAGAAAAATTCCACTCGTACGCTTTGTTGCATCCCTAAAGATAAGCAAACGCTGAAAGTTTCATTAAAATATCTGTATCCGTTAAAGCGTGACAACTGGTTGAACTTTTTTTGGAGGTGACCTCACTTGACCTTGACCAACTCGCTGACCCTAGATGACCTGACTTCAAAATTTGGATACATCGTGCCAAATTGATGTGGGGAAAGGTATGCCAAATTTGGGCGCGCTGCCGCGCGCCGATCGTCCACTATCCGCGATTCCGCGATAAAAAACCTGAGGAGAGGGAGGGGGGGTGCGGTCCAAGACCCCTCCCCCGAGACGGGACGCGTTCAAGAATGTTTGATGCACTGGCGTAAGAACATTCGGGCTGGAACTCGCATATTCCCACTTTTCGCACACCTCAATGCCTGTATTGCATTGAATGGATGTTGCATACAAAGTATAAAACTAAGTCACTCCCCACACTTTGTTTTGCATGTGCCGATACTTCATCCTTTGTTAGCCATTTGCAGTGTAACTTGAGAGCCACTCAAGTTGTGGAAAAAAATGTGTCCGATTCAATACGACCATGTATTGCGAGATACGATACGCAGGACCAGCCATTGCACTGCGGCAAACCCCCGCTGGGCACGAGGGGCAATGTTCGGCAGAACACGGCGCGCGCACACCACAGCGACGCACGACTCTGCCCTGGGTGCGCTAGGCTGCCGAAATTCCAACCTCAGCGCATTGTGGCACACCGCGCGAGAGACACATGGCAAACGGGCATCGTGCTGTCAACTACCCGCGCGACGCCTTCAACATGGGCGACACACATGCCATTCTAAGTGACGTACGCATATCACTATGAACGGCATGCACCGTATACCAAGTGACACACGCATATCACCATGAGTGACACGCATCGCATACCAAGCGGCAGACGCATATATTTCTGCCACATTAGTTAACAGATGGCAAGGCAAAACACATAATGACGAAAGCCAACGGCACACCTACGTTGGACTATGCGGCACACCAGCACAAGCTTTTGAGCGTCGTTTTCGATCTTGTCAATCTCACATGGGAATTCAAAATCACTACTAACTGACCATAAATATATTTTGGGACAGGCATAGGCAACATATGCCATAAGGACAGGGATACACAATATAGACCGGAAGTCACCAATGAAGAACGGATTTTCATATAAAATCGACTTATACCAAGGATATAAAGTCGGTGAATAACGTACATGTTTGTGCCCAAGACGTTTGTATGACGCGCTTTGCTATAAAAAGTATGCATTTCAAACTGAATTGTCGCGACGACTTAATATTCCCGTCGCGGTTCCAGCCTGTTTCTCTGGTGTACAATGAGGGACTGCCATAGCATGTTATATTATATTGTTGTATGTTATATTGATGTTATATTCTAGGAAAGTGCACCAACTTTTCAGCTCAATGCCTTAATCAGGGTTACATGAAGGCATTCAACTTCATGAGGGCACTAAGCTGAAACGTTGGCGTACTTTCCTCAAATATATCACCTTGTGCCATGACAGTGTGCATTTAACCTGTAAAGTTAACTAACAAGGTATTACGTCACCAGGATGCCAATATATCGGTGTTAGATTACGAGCATGATCTCGGAAAGACTGAGTAAGTTTAAGTTAACTGCTTTTCACAACAGACGCCAAGACATGCAAATTCCTAGAATGGTTACGCACAGCTCCCTCCCGTCTCCTTTTGGAGAAAAAAGTTAAATTTAATTAACATATGTGGGTTCACAATTGATGTGCAATCGAAAGCATGGGCATATTATGTCAAGAATGAGACCAAGAATGTTTGGACAAAATGCGGCATGAATAAGGTAGGTGACATGCTGTGTGACCGGTGGTAGCGGTACATCTCCACAGAATATACGTGTTGTCCACATCATTCATTCTGCGCATTTCGCAACTTTACAAAACGCTCCGAATGTCCTTAACACTGTCTTACTCGCCCAGATACACCCATGACGAAAGTACTAAGCTAGATTTTACCTTAATCAAGATGCCGAAAAGCGATAAATTATTACTACCCTATTTATAAGCAACCGGAGACTGAAGTATGATATGACAAAACATAACTGATATGGGATGCTTACAGATATTCCGGTGTGTTCCTCATACTTCTTCGTATGACAGCAACACGATCATTACATGAGCGTGCATGGAGCCAATTGGCGAATATTGTGCACCGTCGCATATGATATACATTCTTTGTTCACAGCAGCACGAAGGCCAACGCGAGACGTGCAATTTACCCGGACGAGCTAGCAACAGTCTACAATGGCCTGCGTTGCGTGAAGTGCAATCCGGGAAAGCCGGAGCCGAATGCCGCGCCGTGATGTCATCGTGGAAAGCCGGGGCTAACCGCCGCGCCAGTGTCGGCCAACTGTAAGCCGCGATGAGCATATTGGACCAAAACAGGCAGCTATATCGTGTCATGCAGACTGCCTGCTATATATACATACTGCATGCTAATAATACACATGGACAGGCTCAAAAACGTCGATCAACCATCACGTCAGCAATATACATCACTTCATTAGTCGCACAACGTGAGTTCGAATTTCATTTTGTCCCAGGAGGGTCATGCAAAAGACCGAACATAGTGTGGGCGAGTGCCGAGTAGCGTGTGGCGTGCTGTTGTGTGGCCGCATCGCGCCGGGCCGCAACAGACCGGACACGTTAGCGCGCACGGTGCGGCACGCCAACACTGACACAGGCTGGCTATATCACATGGATCGGTCCATCCGGAGACGCCGACGGTGCTTCGGAGGTGGCCCTCTCTAGCCACATTTGCTCCAGCTGAAGCCGCCGCAGGCATACGTGATGATGCCGTACAGCACCAGCTGAAAAAAGCCGGTGCCACCACGTCACCCGACGGCGCCGCTCATCATCAGCACCCACCCGACAGAGCCGCTCAAAACACCCACCAGTCAGCGCCGCTCACCATCAACACTCACCCGACAGAGCCGCTCAAAACACCAATCAGACAGAGCCGCTCACCATCAACACCCACCGGACAGCGTCGCTCACCATCAACACCCATCAGACAGCGCCGCTCACCATGAACAACAATCACCAGGGGGAGCAGCTGATCAACAACGATCATTAGACAGCGGACACACGAAGTGATTTAATCACAGCATATGGAGGCGGATGGGGGTGGGGGGTGGAGGCTGAACACCTATCACTACTAGGCTGGAAATAACAGGTGCAAAAGCTTCCACCATATATTTCATCTTCCGAGGTCATGTTGATTCCGCCAAGCCTGAGTCCGTCATCTGCTCCAACGAAGACCTTGCCATTGCACACCTTGCTACATATATCCATGCATTCTGTGAGGTAATCAGCATGTCTTTGTTTCTTCAATGGTTCAAAGCACACAGGCATAAAAACACACATTGAAAATCGCGAATAATGGTCAACAAATTTGTATTACCTAAATCCACATGGTCGGCCTACGAGAACCAGTGCACTCTGTTGTCATATACAATTGAATGGGCAGATACAAAATTCTACCATTGTGCACAATGCTTTCGAAGGTAGTCCAAGATAGATTCCAGCCTTCCACTCCTATTCCCATCAATGCGATGTGCCGTAGGACACCAACCGCAAAACAGCAGACTGGGTTGATTATTTTCACGCAACACCACACCACAAGTTTGTTCTTGCAGGTTTCACGGAACGTCGCACATCGCTTTGGCTTTTTAAAAGGAACACCGCTTTACCGGCGAGGTGCAGAATCGTGGCATTGGTGGATGACTTCGACTATCACCACACATGCACCAGCAATGCTTGAAGTATGTCGCGGTGGTGGATTGGAGTTTAGGGGCGCGTCGACATCTAGGGTCATTTTGCGCCCATAGCTGGCTCGAAGTATGTCGTCTTCCTTACCAGACAGACTACAGCGCAGACTACGATGATCTTCACGTTCTTCCACCACATGGCACGAGCGAGGTTCCGACTGGTAGAGCGGAAACTGACACTCTGAAATGATAGATGCAAGATTGGCATTTCAGTTGCCTGAAATTATTTTCTAGCTGGCTGAAATTATTTTCTGTCACTTGCCAGTTTTAGTCGGCTATCAACTTCTACTGTCCATAACTATCAATGTACAGTCCAGTTCCGGACATTATAGAACTTCTTAGTTGCTTTAAAGCTTGGTGCTACAAAATGGTTTATATATAATACTGGCGTCAAACATAGCTTGGAGAACAGGACTGTGCAGGCTGGAACTGGGGCTCAACTTCTCCACTCAATGTGAGCTCATAAACTGTCGGAAGGGATGTACATTTTCAAAACGATGGTGTGAACGGTTCTGAAGTTATCTCTGAAAACATCAGGATGGTCAATTTTAAGATAAAATGGTAAGCATCCTTAAAAAAGCGACACCCTTGCAGTTCAACTTCAAAGTGATGCGTCAATGACGAGTTGAATTCGGTAGACAAAGCGTTGCCAGGGTCATATCAATTGTGCTTACGACAGCACAATTGATGTGACCAGATATGGTCATGAGACTTATGGTAACTGCTCGTGTGAGAATCAACAATATTTGCCAGAAAATGGGCATATTCATATGCTGCAATTTATATTGATGAGTCAATGGTGGTTAGCATATTACAGTTTGGTGTAGTTTTCTCAATGCGCCTTTTTCCCGGATATCGAGAGTATTGATGGAAACGCTCACTTCACAATAAACGAACTTCTCGCATGCGCATGGCGAAACTCGCAACAAATTTATCAAGTGAATTCTGGGCTGGTGTCGTCAATACATACTTTGAGGATCTCAGCGTCATCACAAGATTCGCTCTGGCTTTGTGTAACAAACTATGTATGTAATCCAATTTCTGTTTTTAAAAAAGCTCTATTTTCACACCGAATTTCACTGGTGGGTGAAATTTGCATTCGGTTGAAAGGCCTCTCCATCCAAAGGCAAAGCTTGACCACATCGGACTCTTGTGACATCTGTGGAGATGCAACTTGACCATTGGCTACACTCAACGACAAACATTTCCTTGGAGTAGACGGCGAAAATTTAGCGAGGGTTTCACACTTTTCCGGTGGAGAGCCTGAGTTTCCATGTCCTTGTCGTTTGTACGCACAGCTGAACACATTACTGCCTTATGACTGCACGGTGATTGCTCTAAATTCTCTTCAACATGGCCTAATGCATGCATGCACACAAAGCCAAGCTGGATCACGCTCCACATGAACAAGTCACCACCACTCACATTGGCGCTGAGGTTTTCAGTCTGCCTGACAAGTAGGTCCAGCTTCTCTCCGCGCGATGCAATGCTGTCTGCAACAAGGACACCACCATCAGGTCCAACACACCGGTACAGTAGAGTGCAGGCATGACAGTACTCTCTGTAGTAGAGACGCCACAACGTACGGTACAGGTAGGGTCGTACTGTCCGTGGTAGGGGCGCCGCACTAGTACAGTACAGGTATGGCCATACCGTCTATAGTAGGAGCGCCACACCAGTACAGCACAGGCGAGGCAGTACTGCGTGCAGTAGGAGCACAATATCAGTATAGTACAGACGTAGCAGTGCTATCTACAGTAGGAGCACCACATCAATACGGGACTCGGGGGGACGCGGGCGGTGAGTACACTGGAACACCGTTCCGCCGTATACCGGCCAACAATAACACCTCGTTCTCTTGACCGGTGTAGACGGGCTGGAATTGCATGCATGAACGACGAGCCAAACATAAACTATGTGAGCTAAGCGTAATGCACGCATTGTTCAATCAACGCAAGTCTTTGCCAAAAGACCGTGAACAGAGCCCTTAACAAAACTGCGACATCAAAACTGCAGACATGTAAGAAATACAGCAAGGAATGGGACACGCGAAACTCGACTTCCAGGTTCAGGCGAGATAGCATAGACGACGGCCGATGTTGAATTACGTACCGATGTTCTGAACCATGATTTCCTTTAACTCGTCCAGCTCACTCTGTGCTCGGGTCAGTGTGCTATTCGTCTCCGAGAAACGTTTCTGAAAAGACGGAACATTGTGTTAGGTAAGGGAGATGGAAGCCATCGGACGTCGTCTGAAACACAACATTTTGTGAGTACCCATATACGAAATTGTATTTTAGAAGGATTCATAAATACATTTTACGACGCACAAACACCATTCGTCATCCACACTTTCAGGTTAACTTCGAAAGATTGAATACTGTGTCTTATTACAGATGCTACATGCTGTGGTAGCTGTGACAAGGTGCGACATGGGAAGCTGTTCACAACATTGATAAACGCATTAACTACGACCACCATCTAAGACCCTGGTGGTGAATTTGTGCTTTAGGGCGAGTCGACTTCGTTGGTCGACTAGGGCCATGATCACAATAATTTACATTCGCACGCTACGGCTACAATTCAATGAGCCCTCCAGAGACGGGATACGAGAGACGAGAGACAGACCAGAGACAGACGAGAGACGAGAGATGAGAGAGACGACAGAGACGAGAGACGAGAGAGACGAGAGACAAGAGGCGAGAGGTGAGAGAGAGATGGATATCAGGGACTTCCATGCTCTCAGGGTGGGGATTATTTTACGCCCAGTAAGGTTTTCCGTTGATAGTAAAAAAATTATGCGCGGTAGTGCGCCGGAATTTGCGGCAGCCTTTTCTCCACATCAATTTCACATGTGTGTAAAAAAGATTAAGGATTAAAGTCAGTTCATCTATGGGACCAAGTTATTCAAGAACAATTGAGGTCACCTTCAAAAACGTTCAACCAGCCGCCACGTTTTAACTGACAAAGACATTCGAATCAGCTTCTAGGGTTTCATCATCTTTAGCGGTGCAAGAAAATGAACCAGGATTTAAACAATTTTACTCTCATATTTGATGCTTATTTGTAATGCATATTTGCCCACTAGGGCTAGGATAAGAGATTCTGGCAAAAGTAAGCACTTTTTGTGAGGCTATGTTGACTTAAAACAACGTGTCATAATGCGCTTTACCCAGGAGAAAAATGAAAATTGATGAAAATTGGGAAGTTGAAATTTCGAGAATTATAAATAAAACATACTGACTTCTGGGTGGGCAAACAATTTGAGGTTGTGGTGAACTTTGCCCTCCTTTTCTGATTCCCAATAAACGTTATTTTTAATATTCCCCCAGAATTAACTGAGCTGAACCAAAAGCATAATGTCAGTTTTGATCCCATAGCCTCCTAGATTGAGTTGTGATCCCATAGCCCCGAGTTATTATTGATGTCATTATCTTGTCATTATCTTGGGGTTGACTTCGGGTCCGTCAAGCGCTTTCCGATGACACTACTTTCGTTTTCGTGCTAGGCTTAGTCTGTAGATTAGATGAGGCATAAAAGGACGCCCCGAAACGTGGTTGTTATGATCTGACCGACATTGCGACGTGGGTTAATTGTGGGATTCAATATACGGTTAACTAAAGGTTGGAATTTCAAATATTTCATTCACAACATCGAGTAACCGCCAATGTGTATCTAATGATTGGTAGCTCCACTCTGTCTGCTGCATCCTATGTATGCTCCTCACAAGTCACCATACCTGACAGCGAATCCACTCACCGTGCATCTAAAAATATACCTGCATCAGCGTCTGACCACCGAGCCTCCCTGAACTTTGCTGATTATTGTCGAATGCTCTGTCTACTGCAGTGTCACCTATGAGCCAACTTATGAACTATCAATATACTATCGATTCCGGTGATGGACACCGAGAGCGGTAGATATCTGCAGCACCAATACACCGACATATCCGCTGTGTTCAGGAAGGAACGCCGCCCCCGATGGAAGTGATAGCATGGAGATGATGTACGCCTGGATTGAAAAAAAACGGGGGATAGGGGTCAGGGCAAACCAAAATAAAAGGCTCATCGCGAAGTTGAAATAAGCGGGGGGAACCAAACATTCACGCGGCAGTTCCCCCAAAGGTACGAAAAACACCAAAGCGAACGACGGAAAGTGGAGCGAATGGCGAGCGGTGGCGTGCCAGCAGACTGTGCAGGGCGATCCGCGGGGAGGAAGCGAAAGTGGGCCCAACCGGAAGGACGCCCGGGTGTACCCCCCTCAAATCACCAGCGCAAGCCCCCGGCCGGGAACGCCGCCCGGGAGTCGAAGATAGCGATTTTTTGGCAAAGGTACCCCAACAAAGACAAAGCCCCCGGGAATCGGAGTGTATCCCGCCAATGTAGGACCAAGACCCGGTCGGGAGAAATACACCCCTTGGCAAATCATAAATCCGTCAGTGGTATGGTGTGGGGATGGGCTTAACCCTCAATGAAACTTCCACTCAATCTTCTCTGCGGATTCAGTTCTCCCATTCAGTTGCAAACCACTCTACCAGAAAACACAGCCACGTATCTAGAGATAAGAGATGGGCGGAAGTAAACTGCCAATTCTTATATTGAGGGGGAACTGCCCGTCCATGCTTGCTTATCCCCCTCCCCCACCAGCAATAATTTCAACTCCTAACATGGATCCTATGGAATGTCGCCCTCCAATTCAATTTGGTCTGCCTATTGCCGCCATGTACTTTACCCCTCCGATAATTTTAAGAAATCAAAATCGGCGGGCCGAACCTTTCGGCGAAAAAACCCCTTCAGATGCGTTCACTTCCACCCACAACTTCGGAACGGAGCGTAATAACTCAATAAATGAAGAACGCAGGTTCCTTATCAATGTTAAGTCAAGACCGATGTAATCCTCCTGGATGTCGGAATGGAATAAAAACTAATAAAAATGCGTACCCCTAACACCTACACCCTTAATTTTTTTTTGGTTTTTTTTTTTTTTGTTTTTTGGGCTTTTTTGTTCCATTGGTTTTTTTTTTTGTTTCCCAGGGCCAAAATATTTTTATTTTTTCTGAGGGGGGGAGGGGTGGGACATAAAAGGGGAGGAGGGGGGGAAAAGGATCCGAAATACTAAAAGTAAACAACCATTTAAAACCCAACCAAGCATGTGCTATCGTCACACAATATTTGTCTTGCTGTTGACAGACAGTACTTCAAGCATGTGTTTGAAACTGGTGTGGCCTAAACAAGCAATATTCACTTCTTGTGCAGAATAGATCGATAAATAGTAAATAGGCAACACGATATGCATCACATCCCGTTAGTTTCCCGGAATTTTACATTCCGGCATCATAAGTCAAATGCGATAATCCGGCATCAGTGCCGGTCAGCAGTCATATTAGAGTCCGATAAAGCCTGGGATATTATGACCATCCTCAAAACCGGCATTCGATAAATATAAGGAAAGTACTGAACCTAGCTGATAGAACACCGAGCAACCCAATCAGATTCACCATTTCGCTCGCCATCAGTGGAGAGAACTCGCTGTTCATGGCGTAGGGGAGGGCGGAGTGCAGCCGGTGACCGTACACAGTCGTGAAGCGCTTCTTCAGCTCCAGCAGGAAACCGAACGCCCTCGATCGTTCAAACGCCTGAAAGAGATGAGTCGTTAATTCGCGACTTGGACAAATCGACGCCCATAGATGAGCTGAATATCTGATTCAAATGAACTAATGTACAGTGGCGGATCAGGAGCGAAAAGCAGCGATCGTCTGGCCGAGGGCAACACCCTAGTCACATAGGGCCAACATTTAAAAATCCCACAGAAACATCTCATACATATTGAAGTTTAGAAGAAGAACCTTGGGTTCTTTTACGACGCATTCAACCGCTAGATTATATAGCGTTGCAAACCTCTCACGCCGATTGGTCGCGGGTGGAGTCGGTAAATGCCGTTGGTTGAGATTCGAACCCACAATTTTGCGATCAAGAGTCCGACACTACCAACTGATCCACCACGGTCCCTCACACCATATTGAACCTTGAATATCTTCAGCACCCAAGCATTTGCTATAGTAATACGCATGCGTGCAAATACGCATGTAGAAACATATGTTTTTTGGGTAGAGATAAGTGCATCTGTCCCCTCCCCTCCACTACCATCGTACCGGCTCCATCAATATCCGTTTCTCAATATCCCATAGCAGCCTACCAGCTCCCATGTGTTTACCCTGGACTGGTCTGGCCCCTATATGATATTATAACTCTGTTAATGAGTAATACCATCTCATACCAATATATTCCTTTGGGCCTGCGGTCATTGTTCAAACCCCATGCATCACAACAAAGGTGTGAAAGCCCATTAAACATTCTCCAGCTTCGACATTCCAGGCCAACAATAAAACCTTTCTTCGTTGTCATTAAATTATAAACTGCGATACCATTAACAATAATATTATTAATGAAACATGCTTATATTTCCCCAAAATGCGAATAAAGACCAATTTTATTCGAAGCAGGATGTCTTGGGAACCCATGAACGCATTAGTACCATGGATCCACCACTAGACCCAGCATACACATGAAAAGACAAGAGTTGTGTCCTGCCAATACAGATGTTCTGGTTAGCTTACCTGGTTAACTCACATGGTAAGATAATGGTCAGATAATGGAGGAGAGGTACCGTGTTAACGCTCAGGTAATATAGGGGAGGTACCGTGGCAACGGTCAAGCAACAGAGGATAGGTAACATGTTAACGGCCAGGCAATAGAGGAGAGGCACCGTGGTAGTGGTCAGGCAACGAAGAGGTTCCGTGGTAGCGGTTGGATATTGGAGGGAAGGCAATGCTGGTTAACCTGAAGCCAGGGAGGTCCTGTCGCCAATACACACCCGTGAAATGCACAATCTAATCGTAAGTCCACCTAAGTGTGCCTGAGATTACATCTAAGTGTGGCCAGAAAGGTGATCCCAAACTCAGAGACACGAAATGGGATATCTTTTCACTGGCATGTCGGCACAATAGGTAGCCACGTCGCCCAACAGAAGGGGCCACTCGCGCACACCAGTCGACCGGCGAGCACGCTGGTGCGCTCCGCTACAGTTACTTAAAACCATTGTGGTGCCTTTCCGCACACGGATTCGTCTCGCATCTTGTACTCCGTATTCCTCAAGTCCATCCACAATGTCTTTTAGCTGACATTCAATTAATAGCAATTAATAATGCCTTTCACGGAGGTTTTGGTTTGCTGTGCT
Organism: Imbricaverruca yamaguchii; assembly: GCA_034440575.1. NCBI lineage: Eukaryota > Metazoa > Arthropoda > Thecostraca > Neoverrucidae > Imbricaverruca > Imbricaverruca yamaguchii. Next base: position 198,506 of record JAOTOL010001151.1, on the reverse strand, counting down.
GACACTGAAATTGGGATAACTAAGTCGCGCCTCCGTCACGGCCTCTGATAGTGTACGCGAATTCCGCAGCTTCCAACACCCTTTTCACCTCCTCCCAGCTACCTAACCCCACCTAAAGCACACCATTCTTCAATCTTTCACAACCTTGGATCTCTTGGAATTGCATCAAATTTGTTCCAGCCACCCTGCCATTGAAACGGCGACAAGCTCGAAAGTTGCCTTGATCTCTGCACATCTTAGACACAAGAATGTGGGGAACATAGGGTTCCACTTCACTGTTCTATTGTTTGTTAGCAGCAAACCACATTTGAGGGGGTTTGCCCATCTGGCTCCTACAAGAAGAGCCAGGAATTGCATTTTTGGTTGTGGTGTGTCATAAATGTGTGCTTTGTATTTGGCTCTTCATGGTACCCAACCACATATGGGCCCAACCAGGGGGATGCCTGTATCCCACAATTTGGAGGATGTCAGACATCAGAGGATCTATATGGGACAGGTCACGCCATCACCCAGCAGGGAGAGAGGCTCACCAACCCTGACTGGGATCCAGTGTCTCCCACCCCTTAACTCATGCCAGCCATGACAGCAGGTGCTGAGGCAGGGCCCAGACCCTCAGCCTGAGGAAACATGTCACTTTGCCTGCTTAGGGAGGGCCCTATGGTCCCACCCACCCATCTGGGATATTGGGACCAAAGAGGCGTGTTGGTCCCTAATTACAGCTAGCACAGTGTAACAGGGGACCTTAGCCTTCAGGACTTTGTTTAAAAAAATTGGGGACAAGTCGAGGGGGCGGCTACCGCGCTAAAACTGGGCTGACAGGTAGGCCAGGGGAAGCTGACCTAACTGATTGTGACAGGGGAGTTGTTGTTGCAGGGTTGGATGAAAGACTTACATGGGGATCCTGGTGCATGATGGACATTGGAATGGGAAAGAGGGATGAACCAGTCCCCCAAATGTTAATGGTTCAACACATTCTAGTGCAACATGTGGGACAGTGGGTTAGAAAATAAGGGCATGTTTGAGACCACCATTTAATTATGGATTGAAAACCATCATTTCCATAACAAATTGCCAATTAGACATTTCTAAGTCCCTAGGTTTTCAAAAAATACAAAACAACATTTGGTAGAAATGTTTGGACTGAATTAATTTCCTATAGAAGGAAATATACTGTGCAAGGTGTCAGTTATTTCCACATATCAAAGTGTTGGAACTATGTAATATGAAATCCCATACACTTGCCTAACTGTACATGCAAATTCTAAATTTACTTAGTTATGTTAGTTGAGTTTAAGAGTGCTTCCACCAAAGCATGCAAATTCAAAATTAAACTCACCCAGAAAAATAACAACTTGTAACCAGTGACAATTTTCTTTGATGAAAAAGATGCATGTTGATGTGGTCTTTTGGATATTACATTGAAATCATCTCTTCATTGATACTCATTGTGCAAAAAGCAATTTCCAAGAAATTGACAGCATGTCATCTTAACCAAATTTGATGCCCTGCTATGCATTGTAGCTACCAGAAATAACAGAAAATAGCCTCAAAACATCCTGCTGCACATACATTGTAAAAACACTATAAGCCTTAAAAAGACTGTGTTCAGACTTAATAAGAGCTGCAAGAACCTCCTCAGACTAAGTCTGTAAAGGCAAGATACCATAAGCCTGGACAAAAAGACACTCAGCTTGCCAACCAATACCACATCCCAAATTACACAAAACCATCCACCAACATCCCACACCCATCATTGCTCATCAAGCTTACCTATCCAGCCACTTTCACTTGATTCTGCATAACACACCCTTAGATTGAGTGTTTTGATGTCAACGACTTTTTACTTTACCCATGCTTGCCCAAAGAGGCCTGTACCTTGCACATCTACTCAGCACAAATATCACAGCATCAACTACTAATTAGAACTAAAAAAGCAAGATCTACCAGCCTAAAAAACTGTCTATCCTATTTGTAAATGCATTCAATGGAACTTCCCACATCAGCAGGCAGCCTATTCCATTGAGCAACAACACCTTGACTGCAGACCTGTTATTACTCAACTGTCCTACACCTCAACTTACCTAACCCAAATTGATGGTCCCTGTGTTACTCTGAATATAAGGGGATCATTCAAATTGACCTTTAACACTAAAGTACTTTAACTTTTAACTTTGTCCATTAACTTTCATTCTTTTAATTTAATTTAAATTCAATTTAACATACTTTTCAATCTTATCACTGTTTAATCTCACATACTTGAGTGAGTGCATACATAAGTAATACAATAAGCTTTTGTTCATATTCTAAGTTGCCTAGTCCACTGATGAATCTAGTAGCTGAATAATATAAAATGACAAAATTAAAATTATACCAAAACACTCCAAACATCAACTTAGTCCATATGTGTAGAATTTTAGTTGAAGCCAAGAATGACTTGAACAGATCTAGACTCAGAGTGGGAAACTTACTTTTCGGGTTTGGAGTCGGAATGCAAACAGACTTCTCCTGGAGTACATTTTCATGGACATATTATTTTTGTATGCATGGAATCTATTTGCCAGTAACTGATGGGGAAAATCATATGTACCTAGTCAGTACCTACATAATATGCATAAAAATACACATAATTCTTGGTCACATCAAAGCATGGGAACAAAGAAGTAAGCAATGGACAGCACCACAAGACAGTGAGTTGTGATGATCAGCCCAGCTTTATCTCTCATAATTCACAGGAGCAATGCTCTTTCCTTTTCACTGTTGGTCTCAGTATTCATGCTTCACCCTCAGCTCAGAGTGCACATCTACCAACATATGCAGCCAATCCCTGATGCTATATGGATAAGGACCCACCACACATGCCACAGTTGGATGTGATAGCTCTGTGCAAAGCAAAGGATAAGTCAAGGCCTTGTATTTGCAGTATGACACTGTTAAACATGTGTTCAAAGTTGCTAATGGTTATGACATCATTAAAAAAATACCTTGCATCAATTGGTTGAAGGACAGTTTTCAGGACAGAAAATGCTAATGAAGCAAATTCTGATTGGCAGCCTCCAGGACTCTGGAAGACATCTCTTAAAACTGTCAGTTTTCCCACAAAAGGGTGGCTGGAAAGCAGGGTTCTGAAGACCAGGTTTCTGGACACATCAGCCAAATGTGTAGTGGCCAGAGGCTACTGTTCAGTGCATAGGCATGAGGTTTGACATGTTTTCAGCATTTCCATTGGTTGTGGTTTGGTGCAGTGTATTCAGATGTTGTCTGTGTGCTTGATGGTATGAAAAGTGGCTGGTTTATTTGGAAATTGTAAGTAGAATAACGTGTTTGGTGGATGTTTTCTTCAATCTTGTATTAGTTTTTAGTGGTATTTTTGTTCCTTCTGCATGCTTGTATCAGAGTACATGTGGAGCCCATTCTATCCAGTATTAACCCAGAGTGCAACAATGTTTTAAGAGATGAAATCTCTTTAGGAAGTGCCTTAATTCCCACCCTGCCTAGACTACCTCAATGGGACAGCAAATTCCTGCTCATAACCACCTATTGTTAGCCATTCCTACAGGCTTGACATCAGGAAATTTAAACAGGCTGGTGCAAGTCACAGAAATTACCAAGAATAAAAGCCATCATACTCACATCATCAGTAATGCACATGTAAATTACTCCTGAATCTGTCACATAGTGAAACAGGTATTCTCCATGTGCATAGGTCATTCTTGAGTCCTGTAGCCCAATTTTTGGAATTATTTGGGCGACCACCTCCATGAAGTTTCCAGGACATGTGGCACATTTTGCCAAGATAGTTGATCCTCTTGAGATAATGCTGAAGAGTATTGTCATGCTCTCCTCCTTGGAATTACAGCTTGAGCAGGTAGTGCAAAATGTCGCTGTTTCCAACACAAGTTGAAGTGAAGGAAGCCCAAGTTCTACGGACAAAATTCAGTTGGATAGTCCATGGAGCATATCGTCGCTGTAGTAGGCAACCGTTGGTTAAGCGCCTTGTACGCAACCGATACTGGTAGCGTATTACAAGCTTGATAGTGGAAATTGAACCCAAGATCGAAGCTCCGCCGTAGCCCGCTCACGTAGCTATTAAGATGGGGCACAAACTGACCCGATAGATAACTAGAGACAACAGGCACTCCAAAGTCCGCATATCTAGTATAGTTGGTTTAAACTAGACGAAACCTAAGCCACGTGACGTCATATACCAGAAGTGCCCTTTTATGCTAGAATACTGCTGAAATATATTCCCGTTTGGGATTATACAGAGAAATCTACTGAACATGGTGCTTTTCATTTTCCCTCTATTATGGCGCTTTTCGTACGATATATTTCCCTGTTGCTTGAAGAAAATATTGACTGAATATTTAAGGTTTCTGTCGTTTTTTTTTACAAGTGTACTTCCAGAATGAAATTGTATTTTGTTAAGATGGCAGTTTCAGAAAGAATCGAAAAACGTGCTTCTGAAGGGGTCTAAGATGATATGCTGATTGTTCATAGCACAAATGCATTGTTTTCAGTCGGCAAGCAAAGTAATGCCAACATTGTGGCTTTGAGTGGAGTAGAAGATATTTGAGAATAATGGTGAATACAAATAACAACATAACCAAACCAAACCCAGCCTTTGAAAATTTTTGATATAATATGTGCAACAATGTTCCTCATTATAAACCCTGATGAAACCAAACCTAATCTAGCATATTTTTAGGAAAAACACTGTGCTGTTTCTTTTTAGCCTTCGATTAAAAAAAAACAGGCATTCATGAATAAAAGCCCAAATGAAGATACTTTGGAATAACAAATGTAATAACTGGACTTGTTCAAAATTACCTTAAAACTTCTTCCCAGCGTCCTAAAGGTTCCTTCCATTAACTGTGTTAAATAAATAATAAGGCTACTTGGGAATAGTGAAAAATGGAAAGAAGTCGGGATATGCAGTAAACAATGAAAACCAAAGCCACGGTTTAGTAATAAAGCAAGAAATATATTTGTATATTCCAGTATTTAACCTTATTCATCCGGTATGCTAGCATAGCAAAATGATGTAAATCACTTTCAGCCTGGGATGCAAAGCCTAGGATGCAAAACATGTATTTTAATCAACTGAAATTCCAGATCACGTGGATAATTAATGTAATATTTGTGGTGCATAATTGGTACAATGGTGCATGTAAAGTGCAATACCTTTACCATCTCTTTGGTAATCACATTTATCATCAAACACACATACACACACACACACACACACCAATTTTTTACTTCATATTCACATGAATAAAAAACATTCATAGAGTGCTTACACTTAGTAAGAGTCACAAGGGCCCATCCAGATTAAGTCTGTAAATGGAAGATAGCATAAGCCTGGTAAAAAGACCCACCCGAACCAACACCACATCCTCAAGAAGCCATTCACCAACATCCCACACATCTATCATTCCCTATCTACCCTAGCTATCCAGCCCTATTCGCTTGATCCCTCTTAACACATGTAGATTGAATGCCTTACCAATAATTTTCAAACTGCATCCATGCCTGCTTAAAGGGGTCTATGCCATGCACACTTACTTAGCATAAATCCCACCCCATCCACTACTAATTAGAATTAGAAAACAAGATTTTCGTGGTTAAAAAAATTGTTCTCCATACTTTTAAATACATTCACTGAGGAACATCCCAACACTGTGGACCTGCTGTCCAACACTGTGTTTGACAATCCAACATCAGTATGTGTGTGACACTCCAACATCATTACGTTTTGGACGATTAAACATCAATACGTTTTAGGCGATCTAACATCAGTATGTTTGGTTATATTCAGTTATTTTTTTTTGGCGGTAATCTGACATCAGTATTCCTTATTAGCCACTCAAATATCCATTTTCCATCCTTCTCATATTTATTATGGTGCGGGGGACAACATGTGCCTGCATTGTCAATAAGATGTCTTTGTAGTCTTTGAAAAACTGATTTTGATTGATATTCATATTATTTTCTCGGAGAATGTTCTGCTTTTCTACATCAGCACATTAGTTTGAACTCATGATACCTCAAATGGTTTTCAGTTCCCATAGAAATAAGCATTAAGTTCCTTCAAATCACATCAGAAAACACCAGAACAGTTGACATATTTTAACAATCATTGGCCTAGGGGTTTCTTTTGCATATTTTCAAAACCTAACTTAACCCGCCTTACCGATGCTTCTTTGAAAGAGCCAAAGCTTGTGATTAACATCTTGCATCAAACTAAGCTGTAATAATATCCATTGTTTTTTTCATAATATATCACCTCATTCAAAACTCCTTTATGGAATTACTTTCCTTGCCAAGTGAAAAAGAAATATTTCTAACAGAGCTGAGGGATCACATTAACTTACTCACATTCATCTGCATGATATGTGAACACAATACAAATCCATTAACACTCACCCATTCATATAAGTTAATTAGCACATTATGCACGCTGCAAAGTTATTGTTTTTGGAACAAGGCACCTATGCCCCTCCTCTCCCCCCCCACCACCACAAAAGAATGTTGAAAATGTACTATGGACGTCAGTAATCAAGTGGTGTACGTTTTTATGCCCATAGGCATAACAACGTAAACCACTGGAATGGAATGGTACTGCCTCCCCCCACCAATGTTGGCTGTGCCCTCACCATAATTTCAACTTTTAACAAAAGACCCTATTTGGTCCTCCCCAAACCAGAGAGTCACATGGCGTATAATTTATACATATCACCTGTACTTGCTAGTCAGAAATACGCTCGGGAAGTACTATTTCTTGATGTAGTAACAGGCTGAACCAGAATCGACTCCTAGATGACGTCACCGGCTGCCAATTGACATTGACAGTGGCCGGGTCATCACATCCTTGCTCCGTCTGATGTCTGCTGGTGTTGATTGTGATGAGTTGAAAGTTATATTGGTGCAGAGGGGTGGGCCCGTTTTGTGTGTTGTTTCTGTGTTGCACATTCGTACCCACCGAAGCGTGGATGCAGTGGAAGAGTTCAAGGATAAATAACTGTTTAAACTTGTGACACAGACACGCCCCTGCTCGTGTTTTTATTTTTAGAGGCAACCGCCGTTTGAGGAAAAAAACGCCCAGCGGTCTTCGGGAAGGGTGAGTGCAAGCAATCTGCATATATTTATATAGAGCCCTGCAGATATTGGTGCCAACACTTTGAGTGTTGCAGCGGAAAATTAGGTACCTACATAGTGTGCATATTTTTACAGATCAAATTGTAGGTATTTGCCCACCACACCCACTACCTAGGTAAATAGGTAGGACCTACCTACCTACCTACCTACCTACCTACCTACCTACCTACCTACACACCTCCATATATCATACCTATGTACCTACCTATCTACCCAGGTAGATGTATCATTGCAAAAACATTTTATATCATTATAATATTGGTACATAAGATGCAATTCAGTTAGGTATTCTTCAAGTATTACCCCTCACACTTACACACACATCTTCCACATACATTTGCCAAGTTGGATATTCCTGTGGGATTGTGGCCCATGACAGTGCTAAATATGCCAAGTTTAACATTACTAGCATATTTGTGTGTATGTAAGAGCTGCATGACCAATGTAGTTGATGTGCCCCTAAACTCTGTGTGAATGTAAGTGTTGGATGGGTGTGTTTCAATGATGGGAATATATTAAGTCAGTATGCTGACATACAAATGACCACACAATCAGTGTGTGTGATGAAGGCAGCTGCCATACTTTGCAACTATTATGATTCAGCTAAATAACTGGATGATTCAAGCTTTGCTATGTAAGGTCATATCAATCTTAGATTATATTATAGCACTGCTACCCCACAAATTAATGGAATGAAATAATTCAGATTTTATTTATGGTTTATATGAAATGGTAATTAATTACCTTGTTCTACAATTGCATATTTTCAGACATTGGTAAAGTATGGTAGTGCCATGTATGGGCTCTAACCAGTAATTGACACATACTGTCCATCAAAATGATTCTTTAAGAGGTTGAAGAGTTTATACAGGTATTATCTATGATAAAGACAGATGACTACATGATGTTTGAGTCATTGCAATATCTTATTCATTCTGAGTTCACTGGTAATGTCTTATTCTATTTATCACCTTTTGTATGCTTAATGTACTAATTTCTGTGTACTCATATATATGGAAAAATCTGCTACTTCTGGCCACATTATCATGGGTCTTAAAAGGGTTTGTTTCCTGCTTACCTCAGCACAATATTCAGGTCTTATTTCTGATGTTTAATTCTGGGAGTTAAATTTGTATAATTATTTCTGCATAATTCATGTCAGAATATGTGGTGACATGAAATGAAGTGAAGGGTATTGTAGGTTCATGAAAATTTTGATGAAAATAAGCAGAAAATGTCATTTTTGTCTCATCAGTAATATAAATTGATCCTAGAATGTTGCTTGTGATAGTCAGGTGTATGACAAGTAGTTTGGGGTGTCATTTAGGTTCTCTTTGCCCTTGCTTGGCAATGCAAATTGTTCTGGTATTATTCACATTTTTTCGAAAGCCAGGTATACATTTAGCTATGTAGATGCATCTGTACAAGTGCACTGCTTTCCTATCCAACTAAATACCTCCGGACATTTTGCGGACATTTTGCAAGGCGTCGGGTGAAGTGATGCAGACCAGTATGTGGCGGCGGCTCCGTGGTCGGGATCGAGACGTCTTGAAGTGGCGGCCAGTCTGACTGACGACGCGGCCGGTTTTCAGATGGCCAGCTACGGCGAGCGGCTGCCGCTGGCTATCGACGATCTGAGCGACACGGACGAGGTGGAGCTGGGCGAGGCTCCGCTGGTGGTCCGCGACCCGACCACCACCCTGGACAGCTGGATCGGCCCCGAGCTGTCGCCGTCCGGCCGGCCGACCGCCACCCTGACCGACCAGTCAGACCTGGAGGTCACGCCATGTCAGTCGCGCGCCGCTCTCCCGCCGGACAGGTCTCGGCCTGCGGAGCCGGCGAGCGCAGGCTTTCATTTGTGTGCAGCTTCGCTGACCACACCGTGGCTGCTGTTTTCGCGCGATCGGTGCACCTCCCTCCCGGCTGTCGCTTTCTGCAGCATCGCCAATCGCGCTCGGTATTGCTTGTATAGCACTGATCCACCTTGACGTTCTTTAGCACTAATTTAACTATGTGGTTTGGTGTGTGTTTATTACTACGTACTTCACGTTGACTCACGTACTCGAATTCCTTCCTTTGGAATGCCTCCATGTATTCTTCCACATCCAGTGATCCACGATGGCCAATTCTCGATGCGTTTTGTTGCACCTTGTTGTGCTATCTGCGTTAAGATTACCCTTCCCTTCCGGTCTCTGCGTTAAGATTACAACGTGAGATCGACATCAAGCTGTCGTTTTGCCACGGTGCGTCCCAGGGAATTAATCAATGTCCTGAAGTTATCAGATTTAGATTGAAACGAACGCCGAATTTGACCACCGATGCATACAGTTTTGGTTTCATGACATGATATCCATCAGACTTCGCAGCATTCGACCGTAATTACAGTTGTTTTTCACCACTTGATTCCTAGAATACAAACTATCACAAGCTTCCCAACACACGTCTTGCACGCATAACAACATAATGTTTTGTTCATTGAAACTGGTTTTGACATGGTCACGCTGTACGACGCCTTCGTTTGTTACACTTCGCTCTACGAGAAATAAAGTACAGGGTACTGATTAATCATCGATTTCCCCATGCCTTCACTTGGGCAGGTCTCGCCGCTCGCCATTCACCACCGAGTTTCAATCTGCGCCTGACACTTCACTCTTGGTGTGCCCACCTCGGTGGTCTGTGGCGGGTCCTTCCCCCACTCGAATGGTCCGTCCCCGCCAGTCTTCAGTCTGTCTGGTTCCTCACTCTTGACGTGCCTTCCTCAGCGGCGGTGCCGCGTCCTGTTCGGTCGGCCTCTCCAAATGGCCGCCTGCCCACCGTGCAGGACCGCATCGAGTCCATCAAGGCGTGGAGCATCTCCACCTACAAGTGTTCGCGGCAGCTGATCGCCGAACGTCTGGGTCGGTCGACCCGCACGATTGACGCGGGTGAGATATTTCGCTCGGAATACCACGTGCAGTGTGATTGTGGTTTAATTAAGTGTTAATTATCATGCTTGCATTCAGCTAGGCACAGACAATGGCCGTGATGTCCGAAAGCTTGTCCCGTGACCATTCTCTGGACGTGCTTTCGATCTTCCGGTTTCAACTTTGTGTGGACTGATTGGATCTGAGATGGCCTGTTTCCACTTCATGGACGATGAGCGATGGCGAAACTTGAGCAGTAGTATTTTGGTGTTAATGTAAGAGAGTTCACACTGTATGACCGAGCCAAACGCGACCCTCTCAACCCAACCCGACCTGACCCGACCCGACCCGACCCGACCCGACCCGACCCGACCCGACCCGACCCGACCCGACCCGACCCGACCCGACCCGACCCGACCCGACCCGACCCGACCCGACCCGACCCGACCCGACCCGACCCGACCCGATCCGATCCGATCCGACCCGACCCGATCCGATCCGATCCGACCCGACCCGACCCGACCCGACCCGACCCGACCCGACCCGACCCGATCCGATCCGATCCGATCCGATCCGATCCGATCCGATCTAATCTGATCCGATCCAGCCCAATGCGATTTGGCAAACATATCACGCTTTTGAAACCGTAATTGTTGTCGCACCGTGTTAAATGGCACCTCTTCGTTCATAGTAAGACTGTGTTCAAATCTGGACTTTTGTCGCAATGCTTAGCCAAAAATACTCGCATTACTTTTTCAGAGAAGGGGCTTGTGCTGGCTTTTCCTCCCCGGACCTTGCTGCAGCGTTATGTATGAACCCCGTGACCACCGGATCCTGTAGATAACTGCGGTGTCACATCCTGTGCGTGCAGCTCGATGGGATTCTTACATCCCATCTACTGCCCGTGCCATCTACGAGCCCCACGACCTTACCACCGCCGGCTTCCCCAAACAACTGCGATCTCACATCCTGTGCGTGCAGCTGGATGGGATCGCCCACAGCTGGCCTGGTCTTGTCCACGCTCCAGCGTCAATAATAAAGCATCATTCCGATTATCTTGGTTCGTATAATGCTAGCTTTGGCTTGATGGACCTATGTGTCGCATTGTTCTCTTTGTTTTCCTCAGAGCTGGATTCGCAAATTGCGACGTTGAGAGAGACCCAGGCACAATACCGTAGCGTGATGCGGGTAGCTCAGGCACTTTCTACACACCTCGACACAATGCTGACCACTCAGGTAAGTCAGCCGGCCACGCTCACTGGCGTCGGATCGATGATCACCCGTGAAGCGATCAGTCAGAGACATCCGCCATATGCTGATCAGCAATGTACAACATATCTGCTCTCCAGTACATATTTGCATTTAAAGCAGAGTCTGTAGCTGAGTGTTCATGAGTTGATTCTCATTCGGCTGATAACGATGTCCGAGTGGTACGTTCGGGCCTGCACATCTGAGACTTGTCTTGCCAAACACACGACACCCAAAATACTCGCACCAAATACCGCTTTCGCAGTTGTATTCGTGTCGAATAATTATTCTGTTCTTTCGATAGAAGGCGCAAAACTGCGGGAAAATGCAAAACCATCAAACAGATACCACCAATTCCTCGATTGCTGATAGATAACACTTCAACATCAAGCTTATGTCATCCAAATGCTCTTTTCATGATCACTTACTCTTAGCACATCACTGTTCATAATTCTGGATGGCAATCAGTCTTGCAAGTTTCAGCCCAGGGAAGTGCGTGCACGTGTTGTTATGCTATATTGTGTGCAAAACATGCTTCAAGCAGTCATTGTGTTTCATCTGTAATCTTGAGGACCGAATTCGCACGCTAATTTCATTTTGTCGACGTATCTGTTACAGAAAAACTTACATGTCTTCTCGTTGGTTATTTGAGTTTTAGGGCGCATTGACCAGGTTTAGTCATTTAGCGCCCTTCTTCGGTTTTTCGCCGGCCCATTTGCGGCATTCATATCCGGTGTTAGTCTCATGTCCGGTGTTGTTCCCGGATGTGGTCCACGTCTAGTAGCGTCACGTCCGCCGGCCAATGTCGCCAGCCTCCACCGAACTCCACCAACAGCTGCATCTGTGCTCTACACGCAGATGAAGCTGGGCGAGCTGTTCAACCAGCTGGGGCAGCGCAGTCCGGAGCTGCGGGACGAGTTCGGCTGCAACGCCAACTCGCAGCGCGCGCTGAACGAGGCCGGCAAGCCGCTGCTGGAGACGCTGGTGTACTTCACGTCGGCAATCGAGACGCTGTGCGACCAGACCATCGAGGACACCCTGATCTCTGTCAAGCAGTTCGAGACCGCACGGTCAGCCGGGAACGTGGGAGCTGGTCCGCGTGCACCGGTGGTGCCAGGATGTCCCTGACTGGTGACTTGTGGTGTGAGCATGTCCCTGACTTGTGGTGTGAGGATGTCCCTGACTTGTGGTATGAGGATGTCCCTGACTTGTGGTGTGAGGATGTCCCTGACTGATGGTGTGAGGATGTCCCTGACTGGTGACTTGTGGTGTGAGGATGTCCCTGACTTGTGGTGTGAGGATGTCCCTGACTTGTGGTATGAGGATGCCCCTGACTTGTGATGTGAGGATGTCCCTGACTATGGTGTGAGGATGTCCCTGACTGGTGACTTTGGTGTGAGGATGTCCCTGACTTGTGGTATGAAATGCCTGACTGGTGGGGTAGGATGTCCCTGGCTGGTGATGTTAGATGTCTTGACGGTGGTATGAGGATGTCCTGATGGTGGTGTGAAGATGTCCCTGACTTGTGATGGAGGATGTCCGACTGGTGGTGTGAGGATGTCCCTGACTGGTGGTATGAGGATGTCCCTGACTTGTGGTGTGAGGATGTCCCTGACTTGTGGTATGAGGATGTCCCTGACTGGTGGTGTGAGGATGTCCCTGGCTGATGGTGTGTGGATGTCCCTGACTGGTGGTGTGAGGATGTCCCTGGCTGGTGGCGTGAGGATGTCCCTGACTGGTGGTGTGAGGATGTCCCTGACTGGTGGTGTGTGGATGTCCCTGACTGGTGATGTGTGGATGTCCCTGACTTGTGGTGTGAGGATGTCCCTGACTTGTGATGTGAGGATGTTTCTGACTGGTGGTGTGAAGATGTCCTTGACTGGGGTGTGAGGATGTCCCTGACTGTGGTGTGAGGATGGTCCCTGACTGGTGGTGTGAGGATGTCCCTGGCTGGTGGCGTGAGGATGTCCCTGACTGGTGGTGTGAGGATGTCCTGACTGGTGGTGTGTGGATGTCCCTGACTGGTAGTGTGAAGATGTTCCTGACTGGTGGTGTAAGGATGTCCCTGACTGGTGGTGTAAGGATGTCCCTGACTGGTGGTGTGAGGATGTTCCTGACTGGTGATGTGAGGATGTTTCTGACTGGTGGTGTGAGGATGTCCCTGACTAGTGGTGTGAGGATGTCCCTGACTTATGGTGTGAGGATGTCCCTGACATGTGGTGTGAGGATGTCCCTGACTTGTGATGTGAGGATGTTTCTGACTGGTGATGCAAGGATGTCCCTGACTTGCAGTGTCCTAAAGTTACTTCACCATTAACTGTGTGGATGAAGGAAGAAGTTGCTTGGGAATAGTGAATGATTGGAAGAAAATACAAGGTTTGCCACATAAGGATTCAAAAGCGGAATGCCTTTCGCTTCAGTCACATGCATTTTACATTATTAAGCAGTTGTGTGCATGACTGCGCATACATCATGTGGCAAAATGGTAAAAACCGAAAACGAGGATGAAATACCACAACTCCATTAACTGTGCATTTCCAGGCCACATGGTAAATTATTTTACACTGTTGACTTGTGGTGTGAGGATGTCCCTGACTTGTGGTGTGAGGATGTCCCTGACTGATGGTATGAGGATGTCCCTGACTTGTGGTGTGAGGATATCCCTGACTGGTGGTATGAGGATGTCCCTGACTGGTGGTGTGAGGATGTCCCTGACTTGTGGTGTGAGGATGTCCCTGACTGGCGCCGTAGGAACTGCCACGGCTGCCAACGTCGGACTGTCGAGACATATAGCTTATGACGGGGCCTGCCACGATTGGTCACGTGGAACTATGGGACAGATGATGTGACGTTATGGCTGAGTGACGCGAGACACACAACCAGTCGTTTGGTGACACCTGGTGAGACCTGCTGACACCTGGAAACACATTTGGGCTGCAGTGTCCGCAAGGGACAGCACAGGGCCTGCTCGAGTCGTTGTCGACGGTGTGTGACGGTGTGCAGCCGGAGCTGTGCGCACAGCTCCATGGAAGTTAGCGCAGCCACCGCACGCACACCTGTGCGATGTGAAGCACGTCGGCGGGTGTATGGCGAGTGTGCACTGCCTATTCCGATTGGTATGATGACGTAGGCGCGGCCACCTGGGCACGCCACGTATGCCAGCTACACAAGTTTGAGCACACTCGTGTGCCGGCGCCACAGGGTGGAGTACGACGCGTACCGAGCTGACCTGGAGTGGGCCCAGCAGCAGCCGACGCTGCCGCCGGCCGCCGTGGCCGAGGCGCAGCGTCAGCACGACGCCCGCCACGCCCAGTACCAGCGGCTGCGCGACAAGGTCGCCGTCAAGCTGCGCCTGCTCGACGAGAACCGGGTGAGGACTGAGGAGCGGGGACGAGTAGTCTAGGGGTAAGTTGCTCGTCTCACAATCGAAAGGTTTTGGGTTCGAGTCTCACCTGTCGCTACTCTTCACCCGCGACCAATTGGCGTGAGAGATTGGCGACGCTACATGACTCAACGGTCGATGTGTCGTAAAACCAATAACCAACCGAGGACTGAGGAGCTCGGCCTGAAAAACAATCGTGTCCAGGTATATACGACGAGGCCGTATCCTGACCCTATTATGGCATCCGATTACCTCCTTGTCGACCAGGATGAAAATGCAACTTATTTTGGGGATCTCCATGACCAGGGCTTTCTAATGGTGTTTTACATTTGATCCAAGCTCACAGAGGTCGGAAGAATCCAAGCTATCCAAACTTTTCACTCTCTCTCTCTGTCTCTGTCTCTCTGTCTCACTCACTGTCTCACTGTCTCACTGCCTCACTCTCTCTGTCTCTCTGTCTCTCTGTCTCTGTCTCTCTGTCTCTCTGTCTCTCTGTCTCTCTCTCTGTCTCTGTCTCTCTGTCTCTCTGTCTCTCTGTCTCTCTCTCTCTCTCTCTGTCTCTCTGTCTCTCTCTCTCTCTCTCTCTCTCTCTCTCTCTCTCTCTCTCTCTCTGTCTCTCTCTCTCTCTCTCTCTCTCTCTCTCTCTCTCTCTCTCTCTCTCTCTCTCTCTCTCTCTCTCTCTCTCTCTCTCTCTCTCTCTCTCTCTCTCTCTCTCTCTCTCTCTCTCTCTCTCTCCCACTATCCCCGTGTCCGTGGTGACGACCATGCATACACTGGGTTCTACCATACCCCATCCTGGTGACCAAAGATCATTTGCCGCACGCAATCCCGAGCTTCACTTTTTCACTCCTAAGACGGCCCTCTGCATACAAAAGAAGCATCTCTGGAGACATCGAAGTATTTCTAGAGTCCTTGAATAATCTTTTGTCTTAAGCCAAATAATCAATGTCCCAATCAGTGGCGACTCTCCAGACGAGTGCCCACCCCTCCCCGCCATAAATGTTCCTTCATTATCCCGTGCCTTGACCTATGAACTGAAAGATAACATCTCGCGTCGTTGATATCCATTGATACTGAGAAATGTGATGGTGAACATTTGAATTGCTCATCGGTTGCCCTTTTTGTACGAGGAACTAATAAATTTGAACAATTTTTACCTTCTAGACTTGCTGACTGATCTGAAAGGTTAGCCCGTAGCGTGGAGGATGAAATTGGAATATCAATCGCAAGACCTGGCCACTTTCAACATGGTGTTCTTATTTCATATCGCTAGCACCCTCGGCTTCGATACGTTATGGAGGCGCAACAACCCCACCCATCTGCACAAGTGAAGATGACGTTTACGTTGATGTGGAAGCGTGCCCGGTGCCGTTGCCCACATGAGCGCTGGCATCATTTGGCGATAATCAGCGATGACCAAAACCACTGGGTACTAGCCAGGCAACCAGTCAGCGCGGGGAGACTGACCATAGCTACTCCCATCCCGCCAGGTGAAGGTGATGCAGAACCAACTGATACTCTTCCACCTGGCCGTCAACAACTTCTTCTCGGGCAACGCCTCCGCGCTGAAGTCCACTCTGCAGCATCTCAGCGTCAGCAGTATGGCGGCGGGCGATTCGAGTAGTGCCGGCCACTCAAATGCCGCGTAGAGGTTGGCGAAGGTCAGCAAAGGTCAGCTAGTGACGACTGTGTCCGACATGGGTCGCCCGCAGTCGCACACCACAGTAGCGCACGGGGTTTCACCGCGTCACACCAAGATTGTAGAGGCCACCGTCTCACAGAACGGATCAGTGTCCAGACGGAAGCTGTCCAGGGTTCAGATGTGATAGAAGTCACCTGACAGCGCCGAGATCACGCCGAGTCTGGCGGGAACTGCTTCGAATGTGCCAGGAAGAAGGTCGGGTGTTAAAAATGAAGGAAATGCTGGCAACATACTTCCTTAGCATGGTCTGAGGAACACTTATGCCACGTTCTGAGGTTATGCCAGCGGTTCGAAGGATACTCAGTTTATTGATAAATTGTAGCGAATTTTGCTGTCTGGAGATGTGACGAAATATCTGCATAGACATTCATCAGATAATCAAATAGTTGCAGTTACGGAGCCGATTACTGGCGCCAATTTGATGGTTGACGGTTGTGGCAAGTGTCGTGGCCATGTAATGTGGTGTGCTTTAAGCCGCTTCATTGATACAACGAATTCGGCGTCTCGGCTTTCGTCAGCGGTGTGGGGTGACATAGGTGTGAATATTAGCGTAGGGTGGTGTGAGGCTTGCCAGCGTCACAACTCACGCTAGCTCAATGTGATTCACAGTAACGCATGTGTGTGTGGGGTGCATGGTACTGTGATCACCTCAGCAAAGGACAGGGACACTGATGATGAATGAAAATTAGTTGTAACGAGTCATGATATTTTGACCGGTGATGTTGGTGACCCTGGATCAAATTTTTAGGCAGTCGGACTTCGCCTGTATTACTTACGGCAATTACGGCAATATATTGTTGAAACGCTGCTAAAATAATCATGCAGCAGGGTTCTCACATTCCTGCAGTTGAGTGCAAATTGACACCTTACACAGCTTTTTCTTACACAACTTCAGATATTTTGTGTACATCCTTATACCAAGATGCCCGTTATTTGCGTAAGGGGATGGGATCATGCAGGATGCAGTTTTTCATATCTATATATTGCATCCAAAAATGTTTGTCTGTGTTTCCATTTAATTCACACATGAAAACAGCTTCATTTTATCAAATCCAAGCAGTTGGGATTCAGCATTTCATGTGCCCAAAATGTACATTGAAGTACCTCTGTTTGGCATGTTGTCTTCATCCCTGACATTTTTTCTTGCATCGGACACCTAACACAAAATGAATTTGAGAACACTAGCATACAAAATGTGGCGCTTAGACGTCTACATTCCCCTTGTCTGCCATTTTTATCAACGTGCATGTGTATGTGTGCGTACAGCTGTGGGCAGTGTTGGCAGCTACATTAGCCCTGCTTCGACTGGCGTCGCGACTGCTCATGATATGCATCACATCCAGACGTGATGTCATGTACTTAGCGCCTGTCCATGAGTTCTGTGGCAGAGCTTGATTTAGTACGGTTACGCCCACCAATCAGTCACAAGTGCAGGGTGCGTGGATCTCGTGTTTTCTCTTGATGGCCGTGGGGAGCACTGTGAAGAGCACCGTCTCCAGCTATGGAGACGCAGAAATGCCGTGAGCCTGACACTTCGCACCGCGGGGCCATGTAGCGCTACCAGTTCGGTGTGCCTCTTGAATGTCGCACTCGTGCTGTGATTTGTATATGATGCCGGGAATTTAAGGAATATGTTTCAAGCAATGTGGTACTTGGTGCCCTTGCATTTGTGTTCACGTTGCAATTTAATTGAACGTTGCAATTTAATTGACTGCTTTACTGTTATGAGGCCGAATTCCGTGTGATGTCTCGATTGCCAGGTTGAATGCCTCCTATCCTATATGTTGTACCGTCATTGACGCTGGATCGGTCATGCTGGCGTATGTTTGCGAGAGACAAGTGTTCGCAAAGTAGACGGTTGGTGTTAACTTGTTCTTACAATTGAGCTGGTCAATGACGCGCGCCACAATAGTGAATGCACGCCCGGTGAGGGCGAGAGCCGGGGTGCGGTCAACTCGGCAAGTAGTCCTGGCGCGACGCAAGCCGACTCTGAGCTCAACTTGCACAAGTGTCTGCTGAAGGTCTGCTGTGTAGCGAGAGACCCGAAATGCAAGTAATTGGGCATCGGTCTGGCAGGCAGTCCTTGCTCATGCACATTCAAGCCAACATTTTGCATCGAATGTCGATTCTGCTTGGGGCGACGCGCACGCTTATGGGTTTCTCGACACTCCTGCAGGTGTGTACGTCGGTTGAAGTTGTTCTCTGTGGGGTGTTGATTCAGAGCGACTCCGTGACGTGGGGTTCCTGCACTCCGGTGATACTATATACTTGCCTCTCATATGCAATTGTGATCTGATTTGCTTAAGTTGCACAAATATATTACTAATGCCTTTCGGGGGTGTGCGTGGAAATGAAAGAAGCCTAGATTGTGAAGCCTGGCTGAATTGCAGGTCCTTATGACAACCTGTTCGGTTGGATAGTCCGATGTCTGACTGTGAATGGCAGACCTGGTCAAGTTGTCCGCGTTGGCCACACTGCACTGAGGTGTGCTGCGAAGGAGACAGATACGCTACCGCGGCAAACGAGCTACCGGTAGGACCAAGGCATTTCCCCACCAGACTGCATGACCAGTGATAATAACCCGTGCATGTTTCGCTCAGTCGACATGCTTTGCTCGCCATTATCACCACGGGTTTGGCTTACTAACACTGATAGTCAGTTTTCAATTCGAATATACAGCATGGGCGGGGGAACTAAATTTCCGTTTGACATTGCTTGGACATAACTTGTTTGTGTTAAACGTCGCATGTAAGGGAATGCATATGCTTATCTATGCTTCCTAAGTGACGTACGTAGTTTAGTAACTACTCGAGATTCGGTACGTTCCACGTTCTCACGTGATGGTTTGGTGTTCCACGCACGTTCTGTAAGTGACGGAGTTATGTTTGGCCGTACTGGACACACCGTGCGCACCGCGAGTCGTACCGTTTTTCTGCACATGTTTCGAACTTCCTGTTGTTTTTGTTTCATAATTGCACGAATAGCATTGACTCCTACATCGCGCACATAATGTGCTCTGTTAGGTGCTTGAACGTGAGCAGTGTTTTGTAACGCCTTTTTCGTGTTTTTTTTTTTAATCCCGTCGATTCGTGTGTCGGCGGTGTCAGTGTGTGCGGCGCACTCGGTACTCCCAGCTCGGCTGGCGGCGGTGGACGCGCCTGTAGTTAAAATGTATTTGTCAGAAATATAAACGTTGCAACTTGGCACAAAGGCAGCAAAATCCACACCAAGCGACTGGTGCCGATGAACCTCGCGCTACCTGCACCGTAACGGTCAACAAAGGCATCCGGAGCTGCCACCTCTGCAGTACAAGCGGCACTGCAATCCAACACCATGCACGCCACGCAACGCCAGAGTTCGCATTTACAACTCTGACTAGTAGAACCTCCGGATCATCAGGCAGGAATTGGTCAGATCTCTACCAAGCAGCGAGTCGTGTCTGTATTATCTACCCTGTGGGGCCACATGCAGCTCGGGGTGGGCCCAACAGACCCGCAGAGCGTTCATCGACGCCGCTACAGCTCCGCGTGTCGGGTCAGCGCCTCGCCGAAGTCGGTCGCCTGCGAGCCGACGAACAGCTCGTACTTGTCGAGGATCTCCTGGCGGCTGAGCGCGCCGTCCCCGTCCGCGTCCGCCTCGTGGATCAGGTGCTGGCTCTCGGCCGCCGAGTGGTCGTAGTCGGACGGCATGATCCAGGCGTGCACCTGCGGACGGGACGGGGCGCGTCGCGGACGCCGTCACGTCACGGCCGATCCAGCAGAGCCGCCGGTCCGGGGACCGCTTACCAGCTCTTGGTGCCATTAATGCCGCCGATAATGAGCACCAATGACGGAAGGTCAACCCACAACGTCTACGCATTGTCGGACATCTCGACACCAAAAAAGAAACAAAACCCACTACACCAATAGTACGCACACGATCTTGTTTACTTCGATTGGAGCGCATTGTAATGGTATTGCACTGTACGCTGGTTGTATGAAGCGCTCATTAACATGTTCGCAAAACCAAATGATTCAGACTCGCATCCAGTCATTCCGTTAAGGAAACTGACTATTCGCATATTCACGGAATTACATATTCACGTATTCATGGGAAAACCAGAGCGGAATTACATACCGGAAAAGTTAAATACCACGTCGCTTTTTCATGGCCCCGCCCGGTTTTCGAGTATCAGAAATATTTGCAGCTTCGGTGTGATGTGAGGGCCCCAGCGCGTTTTGATGGCCTCATTTGTCCTAATAAAGCTTTGGGATGTGCTTATTTCGGGCCAGGTGCATATTCGAAAACCACATTGCTGTTTTGCAGGGCCAGGTGCGTTTTGGAGACCATGTGAGTTTTAGACAGTTAGTTAGGTATTAGGGTTTTAGGGCGCATCAACTGCAGTGGTTATACAGCGCCCATTGAGTTTTAGACAGCCCAGGTACACTGAGGAGAACCCTAGTACGTTTTCCCGGGCTTCTCAGTGTGCTTTGAGGACCACCGCTGTGTTATTTGGGGGCCACAACGCGAATGCGTGAGTGGCCAGCAACGTCTATTTGTGGGGTTCCAGCGCGACCTTTGGGTCTCCAGTGGCATTTTTTGTCAGAGCCTTGGCGTGAGCTTTCGAGGCCCTGACGAGTTTTCGGGGCCAGACACGTTTTTTGGGACCCATTCTTTATTTGTCGAAGCCCGGCCGCTGTTCCTGTTCCCGTCATGATTTTATGCCCAGGCTCCACCCTCACCCCGGCGCGATATTTTGAGGCTCGTGATCTTTGGAGTAGTGGCGCGATTTTTCAGGGTTCGGCACATTTCTTAGGAACCTTACGTGCATTTTTGTGCCCTGGCTTAATTTTTCTACTCGCAATTTGGTTTTAAGTCGCATGCGATTTTTTGCGTGATATTACGGCGATTCAACTTTTTGGAGCTCAGACGATTCTTGAAGGCCCATTATTACTCGGAACGGAGGAGGAATTGCCCATTTTGCCCTCCCCTTCGGCACGCCACTAGACTGTACCACTACATGATCGTGCTCAGTGCAATGGTTTGCAATTATTCAGCCATGGACGTCAGGATAGCACCCACTCTAGTGCACGAACTCCTAAGCAACGTTCCTGGACACCAAACATGCTGGTTAGTTGGTTTCTTGGACACCCGCGTCACGCCTGCACGTACCGACTCGGCTCTCTCCGTCGCGTCTGTACGCCGAGGAGCTCGTTTTCCTCGTCTGGCAGTGTCGTTCTTACCTCGTCCGCGTTCAAGAAGCCGTCGCCGTCCGTGTCGCGCTCCGTCTTGAACAACTCCCGTTCGTGCTCCACCCACTCGGGCTCTTTCCCATCCTCCTGCTCCTCATCATACATGTCCCCTGGAGACGACCAACAAATCGGCGTTATATTAAGCATAATATGGTGGCCGGCAAGCCGTTTACGGATTGATGGAGGTGAAAGACCTTCCGTTGCAACCAGTATAATGTTCAGACTACAAAACAATGTGTGAAACATGATAATCTAAGGTCGGCAACTTTAATATTTAATACAGCATTGTGAATAACTATCCCAGCTCTTCTTCTGGTGAAGCTGAAGACACCCTTCAAATTCCTAGCGTTTCTTCTGTATACGGGAGCTATTTATTTTGATTGAACAAAAATGACGGGAAAATAATGATCCGGCTATTGCATTTGGAAGTTGTTCAATGAATGTACGACAAATCGTTCAAGTCGATAAGACAGCTGATACAATTTCGCGGTGAACTGGATACAACTATATAAATTTGTCAATACTCAGTCAGTTTTAGCTACTGTGAAAAGCTTGATCCAACTGGCTTAAACTACAGGCTTAACCATAAAAATGCAGCGGCACATAGCCTAGCCTTAATCTGAACCATTATATTATGGTTGTAATAAATTGATTCAAGAAAACGACATATTCGCACAAAAAAGAAACACCACTCTTAGCTGCGAACACGAACTCTTGCGGTATGGGTAACTCCATTCGATTGGTGGCTTGCGCATCAGGTTTATTTCATCAGTACGCTCACCAATATACTCGTCAATGGAGAGTTTTCCATCGCCGTCCTTATCCATGTCTTCCATCGTCTCCAGCACGAGCACTCCCTGCATGTGCTTGACTTCGTCTGGGTGCAAGAACGCGCTGAACTCCTGTCTGGAGAGCTTGCCGTCGCCGTCCTGGTGGCCAGAGTAGAACACGTCATCGCAAAACGCCATCGCAACACATCATCGCTCCAACGCCATCAAAATGCTTCGTCAGTCGCTGTGACGGTTCGATATATCATATCAGATCGACCAATTTACGAACAGTGTATTTCGAGATTAATCAATTAACAGCCACCCGGCAGCTTGCAGCATTCCTGTACTCGCCATATATATATATATATATATATATATATATATATATATATATATATATATATATATATATATATATATATATATATATATATATATATATATATATTATGCATTTACGGTTTTTCATAAGATGCTCCACCGAAGTTACACACTCCATATTAACAAAGATTGTACGGGTGGTAACCTATACCTTTCAAATGGGAACCGTTAATTCACCCATTTAAGATGCTGTTCAACACTACCCGCACAGTTCACAAACACATCCGGCGCGGTAACTAATGCACCACCTATCGTCGAGCAGCGGGCGGGGTCGCCCACGCCGCACCTGGTCGGCCGTGTCCCAGCGGCGCCGGTCCCGCGCCAGCGTGCGCTTGTGCTCCGCCACCTGTTCGGCGTCGACATCCTGCGGCTCGCCGACGAAGCCGTACGTGGTCTGCTGATAGTCGTCCCAGCCGATGTGCTCCAGCTGTTGGGCTGACTCCGGTGCGTGCGCCTGTCGCGCACACGTCGTCCATCAGCACTACCTCATGGGCACCGCGCCGCGTCAGCAGGTAAGGCGCCACACACCTGGTCAGCACTACCTCATGGGCACCGAGCCGCGTCAGCAGGTAAGGCGCCACACACACGGTCAGCACTACCTCATGGGCACCGAGCCGCGTCAGCAGGTAAGGCGCCACACACTTGGTCAGCACTACCTCATGGGCACCGAGCCGCGTCAGCAGGTAAGGCGCCACACACTTGGTCAGCACTACCTCATGGGCACCGGCCGTCAGCTAAGGCGCCAACACTGTCGCACTACCTCATGGGCACCGAGCCGCGTCAGCAGGTAAGGCGCCACACACACGGTCACTACCTCATGAGCACCGAGCCGTGTCAGCAGGTAAGTCCCCACACAAACGGTCAGCACTACCTCATGGGCACTGAGCCGCGTCAGCAGGTAAGGCCCCACACACGTGGTAACCAACCACTGGTCACCACGCGAACACTGCACATGACTGTCCCACTGCCTTAGCACGAGCAGCGGAGAGGTGGGGGGGGGTCCGCCCTCCCCTATTGTTATTCGATCATAGCTGATGAACGGACAAGGGTATCGTAATGAAATCTTGTGACTGTTGCAAATTGATAAGCAAATCGTATGAAAGGACTTTTGAAATCCGTTGGTAAGCATAAGAACTGCAGGTTGCAAAGTCGACCGATCGGCCGCCAGCCGGCCACCGCCATGGTTCGTCGGCACGCGAGCCTATCAGACTATCTCATGTGACCCTAGCAGCATTGACCTAGGGCCATGAAATGCACACTGCGGAGAGTTCACTACAGCCGTAATCTCCAGTCCAAATTTTATGTCTCTAGCTTTCGAGATTTTGGGAGGGGGGGAGAGGGCGGAATCTAGCCCCACTCCAGTCCGCTGTGTGCGAGGACCTCCGGTGCGCATGTTAAAGGCACGTTTTTCCGTGGTGCCCACGGTGGGCAGAGGGACGTCTGGCTCGGAAAAGGCAAGCAGCCGATATGGGACACCATTTTTTATGGCCATGGAAACAAACAGACGCAGATAAAGCGGAGCGATCAGAGATGATGATGATGATGATGAATTGGGTTTAGGGGGCGATCAGAGGACGGTTTTCATGGAGGTACTGATAACATGCGTCATGCATAGCATAACTAGCTGAGACAGACGTATAACGTTATAATCCACGCATTTATAATCCTAGATAGATAATTCACGAAGATAGATAGATAGATCCTAGATAGATCACGAACTGTTGTGACAGACAGACCACGACCTGTTCAGGATTTGTAATAGTATACGTTCTGCAATAGCATACGAATACAGAAGAAGAGTGCAAACGGAGAATCATATGTCCCTTTCATAAATATCGAAGTCGCAATGGTAAACTCCCCAAATATGAAGAAAAGCACATGTTCCCCACCCGCTCTTCTACAGGCGGCGGTATTTACACCAGCAACAAATCTCCTATAAGTCATGCCATATTTGTATAATAGTCCCACCTCCCATTGTCTCTTCACTTCTTCATCCATGTATCGACCTTGTGCTTTTTTAATCCAATCCACCAGTTCTTCCTCCGAAACCAAACCGTCGCCATTCACGTCGATCTTGTCCACAATCAAGCTGCAAACATGAGAAGACAACACGTGTACACACAATATGATACAAAAATGCGGCATGATATAACCATACTTTCAGATAACTCCGCGATGCGTCCGCAAGCCAACGTCCATGTGCAGCCCGAGGCTCTGCCTACCAGCCGCCACCCCAAAGCGCCAATTCAAGCGCGAATAGAGAGAAAATGGTCTGTTTATGAAGCATGATTTACAACTTTTGTACCTTCGTGCCGGCCATGTTGCAGACCTTCGCACGCAGATTGTGAGAAGCGGAATCTTCGCATCGGACATCATCGAACACACAGTTTCGTGTGTACGATGTTGTACGCACATGTCTGTGCGTGCAATGCTTTGCATAATCAAAATTGATGAAACGCAAACCTGACATGCGAAAATATTTGTTTCTGGAAGTCTTTGCAGGCACAGGATCTCGTATATAAACCTTAACATTGCACTTCCAGATAGATGTAGTTTTACCAAATTGTGAAACGTAAAATACGTGATATGCATGCGGTTAACTTTCGCCATGAATCAGCATAACAAGGCAGGAAATATGCTTACTTTCCAGGAATATTTCGGTTTTTTCTAATCTCATTATAGAAAAGCGGTGACAACCTATATCTCCGTGCACGAATTAATTTTAGGTATTTCAGCAAACTGTAGATGGCTCTAGATACTTTGATAAGTGCATTCCATAGTTGATGACTTAAAGGCTTGTAAGAGAGACACATGTCTACCATATCAATTTTCAAGGTCCTGATTTTTTGTTGTATGGTGGAGGGGGGAGGGAGGATGTGAAAAATAATAAAACAGATGTCTAAAAGTGGTGCAAATGGATATAGATAATGCCTATTGACGAGTTGCTTTCTGTGATCTCCACTGATTCTTTGATGATGCCAGTAGTATATCTGCTGCCTTCACCAGTGGGCAGTGTTGCTTCCAAAAGCTGTATGTGCTTTTAAAAATGCAAATCACAATCAAAATGACACTTAATGTGAAAGAGAAAAAAGTGATATAAAACAATTGTCATTAAGTATGTGTTTCCACTCAAATCTATGAATTTCATGGCACTGTTCATTTTCTAGCAATGTATTTCGTTTTATATACTCCAACACTTACCATTAAGAAAATGGTTACAATATCTTATATAAAATGTTGGCTTAAGCTTGGCCAAATTTGTTCGATTTATGGTGGTTCAAGCAGGTGCAAAATCTCCCTTAGCCACATGCACAGTTTCACTTGCTTTCTAACATTTTGTATTATACATTTATTCATACCAATTAAGACATAAGGACATAAAAAATTAGTGCAACTATGAGCCACAAGGGCCCTTCTTGGTTCCACTCTATACACTCAACCAGTTGCCCACCACATCCGTCGATCAGCCCTCCCTGTAATACTGAAAAGCAAGCCCTCTATTCTTATAATGACTGTCTAAGCTGTTTTTAAAGACTTCAATGTGCTGCTATGTACAATGGTTTCTGGCAGCTGGTCCCAGTGTTCTACTACCCTGTTGGTGAAGAAAGACTGTCTTAAACTTGCTCTGCTGTGGTTAACTTTAATTTTGAATTGATGACCTCTGATTGCATCATTTCTGTTAAATTCGAACAATTCCCCAAGATATCCCCTCTCCTGACTATGGACAAATTTAAAGACGTTGATGAGATCTCATCTCAGCCTGCTATATCTAAGTAAAAACATATTCAATTTCTTCAATCTTTCCTCATATGCCAGGTTGCTTATACCATTAACCATTTTTGTAGCCCTCTTTTGTAGAGATCACAACAATAAATCAAACTGAAGAAGATGATAAGCTTAAGGGCATATGCATGCACATTAAAAATATAGCCTAGGGCATATGCAAGCACATTCACAATGCATTGAATAGGATAATTATCAATATTTGAGGTGTCACATTTATAATGACACAAGGCATAATAAATTGAGTCCATTAATGTACACATGTGTATATCATTGTTTGCTTTGAACACAACACAAGAAGCCAATGCCTGGGCCATATCTACAGCAAGACATAATGCAGGTCAAACAACTCACCCCAGACGTTCTTTGCTTTCCTCTGGACTAAGTTTACTGAAGTCTTCTGCATCATCTCCGAGGAACGCATCATGGTCATAATCCACGTTATGTTCGTCACCATCGAAGTGCTCTTGGTCGCTTAGTTTCTGCCCGGCAAGAGCACATACAAATGGGAATAAAGGAGGAAATTAGTGTAGGCTGCACCACACACATGCGATTCACTTGTTCAGGTAATGGAGACAGATCATGTTTTCAATCTGAAATTGGTTCACATATTTTGGCCTCAAATAGTATTCACTATGAAAAGAAGCAAGCTGGTTTCATCTTTTGTCCTACTTGGGCATTCAAACTGCATACTAGACAGATAATGCTGGCAAGGATATAAGGCTATGCTGGCATATACATGAGTTGGCACTGGTGATCTGATGACCATATGAATGGCCAGTCAGTGGATGGCATGATGAGATGGAGAAATAACACTTACAGTGATATCGCTATTTTGGTCACCTATTTGGAATGAATTTCTTGTATTTGTAAACATTATCCATGTATCAAATTAATGGCCCGTTGAGCGGGCATGTGCCCCCTGGCTTCTCCCCTGTTCCTCTGCCTGCATTCCACACCTTATCCCAATCAAACAAGAATGTAGTTCATAATTTTTAGATTGGCATATAACATATCCCAAACCTTCCCTAGAACTCTTGGATCCTTCACATGGTTTAATGTGCTAGGCCCTTCCAATATATGATGAAATTATCTATGGATTGCCCCTAGGTAAGTAGGCAATAGGGTCATTTTAAATAATTTTGATCAGGGGGAGGCTGTTTGGAAGGATGCCACATCCCATTTTGTAGGGGGGGCTTCTCACTTTTCCTAGTCTGAGGAGGACCATCTGTTGAGAAAAAATAGTTGAGGGGAAGGAGTGCACCTGCCTGTCCAAGAGATGCAGCACATCTCCATGAGGGAGAGGGTGCACATACCTATTCCACCAGTGCTAAATTATTTGTGAAATATGGTGGAATATACCACTTATTGACCACTCAATTGATATCCCTCTCCAAGAAATATCAACATCCTGCTTGTTGATGCACACTTATGAAGTTTTCATGCCTCCTTTCTTGCAGTTTTTTCTCACTTACATGCATCATATCCATGCTCTTCATAAGGAATGGTAATACATGAATATTTTGCAATGCAATTTCAGGTACAGATTATTTACAATATGATATGGCATACACTGCCAGTCTATAGCATGTTATTCTTCCCAGTATCCCGAAGGTAGCTCTTCCTATATAGTGAATCTCCAAACAAACAATAAAGGTGTAGTCATAAGTACCTACAGCATTGGCTAAAATATGAGTCTGGAAGACACTAAAAGCATGTTAAATGACACTAATTCCATGACAAAGTTTGACATCCTATTGTGCTCATTTCAACACCTCACACCTAACAAAAAAACATTATTGTAACCCTGTTCCACCACCATCGGTGTTATCAGCTGTGTTTTATGTGGTGTCATCCCCACCATGGCACCTGCATGTGGTTTTGATGTTGTCTCAAAACACTATACTATCCAGCATGTACAAGCAAGCTGAATGCTATGTTATGAAAATATTGTGAAGGTGAACAAGCTGAATGCTATGCTATGAAAATAATATGAGGGTGAATGAGCTGAATACATTAAATAATATACAAGACATACCTTCTCCTTGACCCTTCCTTCATGATCAGAGTCTGAACTTCCCACAGCAATGGCTAGGAAGCACAACACCACCACAACAGTCTGCTTCATCTTGAATCTGAAACATGGTAGTACCTTCATATGTAGGGCATAGCAAATGATTGTCAGTGAACAGCTTGCCAGATCCACAATTAGTATGCAATACTGAAACCATAGGCACCATAGGCACAGGTCTGCTGCTTATAGCCTTCAAGCTTCAAGAAGGAAATGTACAAGCAGCTTCAAGGAAATTTTGAATCTTGTGGCAGTGGAGTTCATAAAAAATCAAACACTGGCAGACCTTGAAACAATGTGAGCAAATAACCCTACTTCAAACAGCTCTGTGTTGTAAGAAAATTATGAACTTGTTTGTCCTAAAAAAGCTTAATAATTACCTGAGATACTGGACCACACAACTGGGTCAAAACAATGCTAAGCTCACACTGATACAAGTGGTGTACATGGTTGAAGAACATGGTTGGTTGGTTGGTTATTTGGCCTTAGGGCACTTCAACTGCTTTGGTCATACAGTACCCTGTTGAATATGGTTTGTCTGACTACTAAATAAATAAATCAGGATAAATAGAATAACCTAGTCTGACCTATCCTGGGCTAAGATAATGTAGCATCATATATAAAATATATCACAGCATAATATAATCCAACCTAACCTAACCAGAAAACCAGAATCCTGCCAAACTAACTTTTATACTGTAACATCATCAAAGCTTGCAAATATTGCTAGTGCTGCCATCAATGGTAACAGCATCATGTCAGATATGAATATGGAATTCAGTCAGGAACTTAAGATTTTTCAACATCAGTGAGTATTGAATCAAGTTCAGTGTTGAATTTTGTATCATGTCCATGACAAACAAGGTACAGATTAAAAATTGCTAAATCATGGTTATACCAAGGTATCCAAATTATCATTTTCGCCAAGAGATGCTCCTATTCATATTACCTAGCACCTCTTCATTTTCAATTAAAACTGACAGATTAGATTGCTGAAATGCATGCCGGGGGAACACATGCACACACACACATATAGGTAGGTAGGTACCTACCTACCTCTGCATACCATGCACACTTTCACCAATATGCATCGACCCAAAGCACACCCAAAAGCACAGCCACAAAAATCCGCAAAACCGGTTCTGTTCCATGCCCTTTTCCCTGCCGTTCCAAGCACTCCACGCACGTACATACCTACCCACCTGCCTACCAGTTTCACTTACGGCCTGCAAAAATACTGTCCCGTACTTATCTCGTACCTACGAAGTCAGTGAAGACGCATATGAGTGCCTTCCAAACGATGCCACCACAAGCTACATAGAACAAGTTACTTTCGTGCAATGCCGACGAAGGTATCAGAGGAAAATTTGACAAACCGCTTCGGCCTGGGCACTTTAACACAGGCACGAACTGCAAGGCACGACCAGTTATAAAAATCAAACGCCACATGTGCGCCATGATAACCCTGTGACGTGTTTTAGCGTTCTTGGGTAGTAATGAAGGAATATCGTAGTAATCTCACAAAATATGCTCGGATTTAATGAAGTAATTTTGGAATTATGCAAATAATTCAGTAATTTGTGTACATCACATTACCTGTAATTTTCCGTCACGGATTCGGAACATTGATCCCTATATATAACGTGATATATAGAGGTAAATGATTCTGAGGGGAACAGAAGATCGCTCGAGGAAACAAAAAGCCTATCCCGCCCCAAACCCTGTTCTGTTCTGCTTAACACGTACACGGGGTGTGGTGGGTGGGGAGGGGAATCCTCCCATCCTCCTCTTCTGCTTCTTTGACGCCATATCATAAACCGGTGGCGGAATTGTAATGCAATCTTGTGAGTTATTTAACGGTAAGTGCATCCTAAGAACCATAAATCGAAATCCCTTCGTACCTTTCGGAACTGCGAGGTTGCCAAATAGCCAAATAACGGATGGTTGCGCCCTCTAAGCATTCAAGGTCACAAAGGCTTCTTCGGTGCGGTAGCGGTGGGGAGGTGCGGTGGCCGATCTCGACTTCATGTAACCCTGAAGGCATTGATCTAATGTTATGAAATTCGTCCTGAAGCGAGTTCACTACATTCGTAATCTACCCTCCAAATTTGGTGTTTTTGGCTTCAGTAGTTTCGGAAATCTTAGGTTCAGATGTCGAATCCTCCTTCCCCTCCTGTGAGAAGTATGTGAGAAGCCCTCTGGGGCACGTGGTAATCGACCTTGTCCTCAATTATGCTTGTTTAGCTATAGGCTCCTGAATTATTTTTAGGTTAAATAACAAGGAATAGTTTGGCGATGGACATCTCATCAATAAGAAGAGGAATGAGTAGCAGATGATATATATATATATATATATATATATATATATATATATATATATATATATATATATATATATATATATATATATATATATATATATATATATATATATATATATATATATATGTATATATATATATAAAAAAGCATAAGGATCGACTAAAACATTCCCGAAATATACTATCAGTGTGTCTTATATTTGACATCGGGACCTCATGATCTTGTGGCCTCGTGACCTCCCATGACACATAGCCCATCGAAATTGACAAATTTGACTGTGGAAATAAAAGTGGCATTGATTTCGCTGGGCAGGCAAAAAATATATCAAAATGTGTTCTTCATGTAACTATCCGATATAACCGTCCGCTCTTCAGGACTTGGCGCTTTTGCGATTTCCGGGTAGGACAGATTTCGTGAAAAGCTTTCTTTCATTGGAAAGCTACATGGGGTAGAACAGTGGTATACGGACAATGGCTTGGAAAACGTTTTTCTAAGAAAAAATACTCCTACCTTTTTAAGGTAGATCTCTTAGGCTCCCTTAAAGCCATCACGAATTTCAAGGTAACGAGTTGCCAATAGGTCACTGCATATTTATCATGGGTTTATTTAGCGTAGCGACTCAATTGTACTTCAGAACAACTGATGCTCATTCAATAACATCAAACATGGAAATAAGGCAACCCGACCCAATTGAATCAGGTTCTGTCACCTACATATTGCATCTGGTGCGATAGGTAGGTACCTATAGCAAACATATAGATCACTTTGTGTCAGAGATCAAGTGGCAGGTTTATCATTTTGTGCTGAAGAAAAGCCCTGCGTCCCTGTGGACTACTGATGACTATGTATGCAAGGCAAATACAATCCTGTATGTTTATTTTGCGTATGTCTTCCCTCCCACCCCATCCGTATTTCTTAGATATATCCTTGCTTACCATCCGCACAGAACTCAATACTCACTATCCAGTCTAGTGGCGGTTCCGAGGGAGATAAAGGCGTCAGCTTTGGTGCCAGAGGACAACAGAGGGGTTGACATCGGTAAGGAAACGATGACAGATTTTGCAGAGCCGGCGCAGTGTACGAATCAATTGGAAAACGCACGGTGGAAAGAGGGCGTAGTTAATTTTTGTCCACGTACATAAACGCCACAGGCAAATGTGGTAGACACCGTGCCGATTCTTATCGTCGCCACACACAGCGAATAACAAAAAATATTGCTGAAGTATCAGTAAGCCCCATTGAAAACGTGAGTATCCTCACATTACCAAATGTATGGCTCTGTGCGTGAAATTTCTAAATTTATTTTTTTATTCACAATTTACAGAAATATTTCCTATTTCTAAGCATTTGTTTTTTCATTATCAGCGTCAGAAATGAAGATAATTAAAAAGATACATCTACGGGAAACTTGATGTAAACAAAATTCGGAACTCTGACATGATTAGAAGAACAAAATATGCCACAAACTACAAGCATGTAAAATTCATTTTTCGGAAATGTTTGAACACGAAATTGACTTTCCATCAAAGAAAATATGTTCCGTTGGCTGCTGGCTATCTGCACCTGTTCAGAAGTCCCTGAAATATTACATAGTCCAAACTCTACAAATCCACATGAAATTTCAAAATGAACTCGTTAAAAGCCTTTTACAGATTAAAAATAAATATTCTGGACTGAAGCGATGTGCCAGGACGAGCTGATTCAGATGCCATCTTAAAATCATCCGTCAATTGATATTTACTACCTCAAAAAGCCATTTATGGAAATCCAAGCTGTTTGCCACGCTTTTATTGCCAGGTGTGATGCCCTGCTAGGCCTTACAGTGACCAGAAATCACAGAAAACTGCTTGAAACCGTTCTATGTCACCCATCGCCAAAACATACAACTTTCAGAATGTTCTTTTTTTAAGTGGTAGCATCGGGAAATTTCAGTGTGGATGTGATAATCTGCTTCAAGTGAATAGCAATGTCGTATATATTTTCTTTTTTTGGAGCGCCGAATCGAGGGTTTAGACCATGCGACATTGGAGGGGTGATTTAGCTGGATTGCTGTTCTGAAGTAGTATCTAACGAGTTGTAGTGTTCTGCGGTGTGGTAGTCTAGGGCCTCACCCCGGATACTGGTGGAAGATCGAAGATAGACGCATTGTATTCCACGATTGAACGAATCAGGGCAATGTACATTTTGTTAAGAGTAGTTCTGTCTGCACCCCAGTCGTGACCGGAGATGGAGCGCAGGAGATTAAAACGCACAGCTCAGTGCTGTTTAATATGAGTAACGTGGTGGCCAAAATATAGTCCTTTGTCAAGGATAATATCACAAGATATTTGAAAGAGGCTTGGAGCGGTATAATGTGATCGCGATAGCGGAGCGGTGACCTAGGTAGGATATGCCTGGGAAGCCGGGAAAAGAGCATGGTGGCCGATTGTGTGGGGATTGAGTGAGGGAGATCTGTAGCTCCAGAGGGAGCACCATGAATAAATATGACTTATGGCCAGTTGAACAACGTGATAAGCTGAATCTGCCGACGGGTGGGTACACCAAATAGCCAAATCATCGGCATAGAGGGAATATTTTAGGAGAGGAGAAATTAGAGGAAGTTGTTCTAATACGTCATTGATCATAATGAAAAAGATGGTTGGAGATATGATGCTGCATTGCATCGAGAGTTTGGGTCCGGGATTATATGTTGCCACTGCGGACGACGAAGTAACGATTTTCTAGAAGTTGGCAATATAGGTGGCCTTTTCTACCAATTCGGTGTAATTTAAATAGAAGGGCAGAACGGTGTACTTTGCTAAAGGCGGATTTTAGGTCCAAAAAGGGCGACAGTTTCGGATTTTTTCTTGCAAAACCATGCTGGATTGAAAAAACAATTCCGATTAGGTTGCTAGCGGCGCTTTGCCTTGGTCAGAAGTCGCTCTGAAAGGGAAATACAATTTTGTTGTTTTCGAGAAAGACTCTGATTCGTCCATTGCACATGCGCTCAAACTCAAAGATTTTGCAAGCACAACTTGTGAGGGAGATAGGACGATGACTAGAGGGAAGGTGTCGAGGTTCGGAAGGCTTAGGGATAGGGATGATAGTACTAGTAGACCAAGAGGGTGGGCAAATGCCGTCAGTCCATAGCTGATTTAGTGTCCAGAGGAGAATGTCTTTATCTGAGTCAGATATTTTGCAAGAAGTGGTATGTCAATTGACCAGGCCCAACAGCCCTATTGGATACCTTTGAGATGGATAAATTTAGTTCATAGAGTGTAAAAGGGGCGTTGTAGGGTTCAGAGTTGTCGGAGCCGAAGCGACAAGTGGCAAGTGTCGCGAAGGTATGAGGTGTGCTGTGAGTTTTCAGTGTCGGAGGAGATGTGAGAGTAATAGGTGGTGAAGTGTTCCGCGACGGTTGTGGGTTCTGCTATTTTCTGTTGGTTAATTGTCAGTTCTGGGAATGCGCGGTGTGGGGCTCTGCCACTTGAGAAGGAGCGAATTTGAGTCCACATTTAGGCGATGGGGTAGATCGGTTGAATGTGGCGGAGTAGAGTTGCCAGCTGCATTTTTGTGGCCAAAAGAATAATGTGCTGGCAACGTAGTTCCGTCTCGCGGGCTTCTACCGTGTTTTGTTCGGCAAGGTGGTGAGGTTTTTCTCTCCAAATTTCCGCTCATACCGCCACCGTGAGCGGCCCATTTGCACTCGTCGTTACACCACATCACGGTTTTACGGTCGGGGAGGGGGCGACGAGTTTTTGGTACATGTTTTGGTATGGTATGGTATGGTATTAAGTAATGCCGAAATTGGGGGTGAGACTGGGGTGGGATAAGATTATCAATTTCCTGGGAGAAAAACGGCCCGATTTCGCTTCGCAAAGTTCCAGTTTGGTATATAGATACGACCTCTAGACAGGGCTGAGCGTTCGAGGGTGGCGTGGATAGGAATGTGATTACTAAAAAGGGGATCGGATTGAACGTGCCAGGAGATGTGGGGTGAGATAGAAGATGAAGCAAGGGAGAGGTCAATGGCAGACGGACGGAACGGGGCGACGTCTCTGCTATGTGTGGGTGTTTGTTCATTTAAAAAGATCATGTGGGTTTTCAGAAGGGTTTCAATGTGATGTCCAACACTCACCAAATCTCACCGAATACACACAAAATCACGTACTCCGCCTCATCACCGGAGGACACTGCACCACACCTACCACGAGTCTTCGAGGTGAGGCCAATTTCCATAGCCTACAACACCGCAGAATGCTACAACTCGTTTGACACCACTTCAGGAGAATATCACAGCTAAATCATCGGCTCCATCGGCGCATGGTCTAAACCCCCGGTTCGGCGCTCCAAAACATAAAATACACAACATTGCTATTCACTTGAAGTAGTCTCTGACATCTACACTGAAAACTCCAGATGCTACCACTGACCGAGTTCTCCCCCTCCCCCTCCTCCTCCCATCCCGATACATGAAGCACCCCAAACTTTAGTATCTCTTTAGGCACGATAAAATCCCACTCATCCCCATAGACGTTCAAGTAAAAAAAGAAATGTTAACGCCAAGAGACCCACCCACAACACGCTTTCCTTTACACTGACAGCTCCCGTACCAGCAATGGTACGGGCGCCGCCTGGTGCAGTGGGCCCAACACCGGTCAAACCAAATTAACACTTCATCATTCGGTATACACAGCAGATTTGGTCTCCATGCTTACTTTCCTCCAACACAGCATTGCACAACACATCACTGCCCCTAATACAATCTGCACTGACTCACTATCCTCCGTTGACGCCTTCGTGGCCACACACAACACCACGCATCCCACACACCACGCCATCCGACACCCCTCCAATGACAACCACGCACACCTTCAGCTCATCCTCCTCTGGATCCCCGGACATCGGGGTATCCCGGGTAACGATTGAGCGGATGGCCTGGCCCGAGCGGCGATCGACCTCCCCCGAAAGAAAGAGTTCCGGTGCCCCCGAGGATCTTTTATCCATTACAAATAATTCATTTAAGAAATGCATCCAAGCTTGCTGGTCACACAACACCACACACCTACACGACATCAAGCCCACATTCTCCAACTGGCCCTCCTCCAACCAGCACTCCCGTTTGAACGAGGTGGTGCTCGCCAGACTTCGCCTCGGACACACCAGATTGACACACAATTATATTTTTCATCGACCACACCGCCTTCCATTTTGTAGCACATGTCGAGTCCGCATTACTATCGCCAATATCTTGCTTGCCTGTCCGGCATATGCTCATCGTCGCGCTGTTCCAATATTTCACGAACATCCACACGCAAATTTCGCTTCGGGCTCTCCTCGGGGATAAGCACTCGGCGCTCCTCGAGTTACTTTCACGCTTTTTACACGACACCAAACTTTACAAACTGATCTGATTTCTCTGTCGTAAGTTACCTCTTATGATGTGAAGTTAAAAGTTATATGACACACGCTGCACTCCTCGTTAGCTGTATGACTTCCCCACACACATTTTCCTCTTCGACGTTGTAAAACGCATACATATAGGTTACTTACACCAAGGAGGTACGGCCCGGTCCAATTCGGCCAAAACAGACGGTTTTCCTGACAAATTGCGCTTGGTTTTTACCTACGGGCATTTCAAGCAGATTGGCTTATCAAGTTTTCGAAGCTTTAACTTCACATACATCTACACATAGAAGGTCGAGCCCGACGCCCACGAATCGCTCTGGGCGGCGGGCCTTCGTTTCGTTTCAGGTCGCAGGTGGGCAGTGGAGCCCGTTCGTAGGCTATGAAGCTACACACTCTCCAAATGTCCTGATTGTTATATATACATGTATGTATGTACATTAACCTGTATGCCATGTATGTATCGGCTCTACGCCGCGTTCTTTGTTTGACGGCGTCTCATCTCTCCTCTCTTGCTTAATTGATATAACCGGATTCCACCTAAGCCGGATTAACGTAATTCCTTCCTCACAGATTCTAGGACAAATGTACGTAAGAACAAATGTACGTAAGGAGAAATGCACGGATGGCAGATCTACGTAAGCAAATGTTCTGAAGTAAATATACGTAAGCGCAGATGTACGTATGGCAATTGTACGTAAGCGCAGATGTACGTATGGCTAATGTACGTAAGCGCAAATGTACGTAAAGCAAATGTACATATGTGCAAACGTACGTAGGCACAAATGTACGTAAGCGCAAATGTACCTAAGCGTAAAAGTACGAAACCGCAAAGGTACGTACGTGCAAAAGTACATATGCGCAAAAGTACGTATGCGCAAATGTACGTAAGCGCAAATGTCCGTAAATACAAAAGTACGTAAACGCAAATGTGCATATGCGCAAAAGTACGTAAGCGTAAATGTACGTTAGCGCAAAAGTACTTAAGTGCAAATGTACGCAACCGTAAATGTACGTAAGCGCAAATGTATGTATACGCAAATGTACGTAAGCGCAATTGTACGTACACGCAAATGTACGTATGCGCAAATATACGTAAGCGCAAATGTACATAAGCACAAAAGTACGTAAACCCAAATGTGCGTATGCACAAAAGGCACGTAAGCGCAAATGTACGTAAGTGCAAAAGTACGCAAGCGCAAATGTACGTTAGGCCAAAAGTGCGTAAGCGCATATATACGTAAGCGCAATAGTACCTAAACGTAAAAGAATGCAAGAGCAAATGTACGCATAATCCAATGTACGCACATTTAGGCGTACGTGCCTTTGCTTTTAAGCACATTTGGTCATGTTCATATGCCATACGTTCATTTGCGCATACCTACAATTGCCATAAGTGCATTTCCGCATACGTACATTTTGCCTTACGTACGTTGCGCTTAGTACATTTGCGTTTACGTACATTTGCGCATACGTATTTTTGTGCATACGTACATTTGCGCTTACGCACATTTGCGAATAAGTACATTTGCGCTTACGTACATTAGCCATACGTACATCTGCGCTTACGTACAATTACCATACGTATATCTGCGCTTACGTACATTTGCTTACGTACATCTGCCATACGTACATTTGCTTTAGTACATGTGTGCGTTTACCTCCTCAACGTCACATATTCTAGCGGATATATATATATATATAGATATATTGCATCACTCTAAATTGATATATATATATATATATATATATATATATATATATATATATATATATATATATATATATATATATTTATGGATGATGTAAATCCCCGGCTCTCACCTCCAACTCAGCCACAACGAACTCGACCTATGCAATACTGGGGTGAGTGGTGCAACACGAAGCAAGAGATCTTTCATAGGGAGCTCAAATTGTAGTATTGTAGCTAGTATCGTGTTCACAAGAAGTCCATTATTCTGAGCTATAGACGCTTTGACCTTTTCTTACTGAGACCAATCATCGAATAAGCAATCATATAAGTAAGTCCGAAAACAAGTACACAACGTGGATAGTATGAATGCGTATGCCGGATTATTTGTAGTATGCTTTATATCAAATGACAGGTCTACATGAGCTGGATGCACCTTTCGCATGCATGAATGGAATGGAACACATCCTAATTACCATTGCCGAATGGTGCGATGGATTTCTGACCCCCACCAGTCAGGCCCACCATGAATGGTGCCGCCAACCGATCGATCATCGGTCCTTGACAAGGCGAACCGCCCAGTCCCGCCCACGGCACGAGTGGAAGCAATTATGTAAAGTTATTCGATTGCGGCCGGCAGGGGCTGGACAGAAAGGTACTCAATTTAGATGCTCCGGTAGGCAAAAGGTTAAGAAACCTAACCTGGCCTTACGTTTTTCAGGTTAAATAATCCCATTTCGTGTGGTATAAAATGAGTACATTTTCACAATAAGAGCTGGCCTAACCTGTTGTTTTGCTTTGCTAAGTGAAGTGTCCGTGAAACATATAGTGAGGACCTTAATTCTACAATAATATCATTATATTTATGGATACACCAAATAAAAGCAAGATTATCTTATAGGGTGTTGTAATTTGGCATATTTATTAAAAATTATGGGTTCGGGCGGGGGAGGGGGGTCAATACATGAAGGCAATGGGCACGCCCAACTTGATTGGAGGAATGCTACATAGAGTCCCATGCTAAAAGTTGAAATTATTCGGTTGGGGCACAACCAAAATTGGGTGGGGTGGAGGCGACAAGTGCCCTCCCAAGATCACACAAAACTGCACCCATGTGGCTTGTATTTGGTTCATCTTATTCTTCGGAAGTGAATGCGCCATTAATATAGAACAAAAAGAGAGCAGCTATGCTCACTTTACCAACTTCTGTTTCGCTACAGTTAATATCGCTGCTGATTACCAAATCATGCGTACGGGGCTTACTGTCAGCCCGTTGGTGACAGCCTGAACACTTCTTTCACCTCTGCGCCTCCCATGGTTCTATCCCCACTTTCCTTAGCGCAATCCCAGATCCGCAATGGAGTCCCAGACCCGTAACGCTCTCCATGGTTTGCTCGCCCCATTCCATTTTCCCTTCATAGACGCTGTGTGACTGCAAGATTATCTTTGATAATGAATGTACGCTATTTGTAAGGAAAACAATATTCCAATTGCTGTATAGAAAATGGATGTGTATTTAAGAAAGGAAAAGTTTTTATTTTAAAAACGTTTGATTTTGGCGCATGGCTACACCAAAAGTGACATCCTCCTCATGAAAGAAAACCTTCACGCCGCTGTGACGTCGCGCTGCCAATAACCTTTTGTGATCCTGCTTTTCGTTTGTTGTTTTGGTTTCCGGGAACTGCGTCGCGCGCGAGGGGTTCGGAAGGGCTTGCCGTGATGACAATATAAATATTTTATTGCATTACTTAGTTACAAGCAGAGATGCTCATCTAAGGCTTGATTCTCCTGTGGATGCGATATGGAACG
This sequence comes from Imbricaverruca yamaguchii, assembly GCA_034440575.1. Taxonomy (NCBI): domain Eukaryota; kingdom Metazoa; phylum Arthropoda; class Thecostraca; family Neoverrucidae; genus Imbricaverruca; species Imbricaverruca yamaguchii. Next base: position 158,674 of record JAOTOL010001151.1, on the reverse strand, counting down.
GAAAGAAAGTCCTGCAGGGTGAGTAAAGATATCTGAAGCTAACGAAGGCGAACGAGGCGCGTCCTTTGTTCTGAGAAAGCGAAAACTGTAATAAAGTCATAAAGTCATAAAGTGTTAAGGCTTAATAAGGGCCACAAGGGCCCATCTGGGTCAAGCCTGTCTAGAAGATATTAAAAGTACATGTTCACACCTATCAATTCCAAACCCATGCAATCCCTCCACCTGGGCCACCACAGCCAATCTCATCAGTATGACATCGCAAAGGAAGTTGCCAAATCCACTGCTAGGTACACCCCATATAGTACAACATAATACTAGCATAATGTTATACCCTATATAGCTAGTGAAAATACTCAATATCCCATGCATCACAAGTTAAATTCAAAAACAACATTTTCCTGTCTAAAAAATTATCCACCCTACTTTTAAAGACATTGAATGAGGACTCCCACTGCATCAGCAGGCAGCCTATTCCATTGGTCAACAACCCTTTGACTGAAGACCTTTGTCGTTAACTGTCTGCACCTCATTTTGTCTAACCTGAATTGATGACTATGGGATACTAAATCAGAGCATCATTCAAATTGACCTGATCTAGCCCTCTAACAATTTTGTACATTTCAATCATGTCTCCCCTTAATCTCCTATACTTGAGTGAGTACATATCTAATGCATTAAGCCTTTCTCCATATTCTAAGTTACTTAATCCACTGACGAGTCTAGTGGCTTTGCGCTGGACTCTTTCTAACATATCTATATCCTTTTCTAGGTAGGGGCTCCATGCTTGTACAGAGTACTCAAGTGGGGCCGCACACATGCTAAGTACAGCTTTTCATGACTTCCCTGCTCTTATATTTCACACTTCTATTAATAGTCCCAGCATTCTGAGTGCCCTATTTCTAGCTGAGATACATTGTTTTTCTGCTTTAAGGTCTTTTGAGACCAACACACCTAAGTCCCTTTCCTCTTCAATAACATCCAGTTCCCTCCCTCCCATTTTATAACTGAATGTCTCGCCTGCAGACCCTATATGCATAACCTTACACTTATCATAGTTGAAAGTCATCTGCCATTGATCAGCCCACTCTTTTAGGTCGTCCAAATCTAGTTGAATATTACTAGATTGATCTCTGCTGTTAGCCACTCCTACCAGCTTGATGTCATCAGCAAATTTGAACACTCTATTCCTCAGCCCTACTTCAATGTTGTTCACAAAGATGATAAAGAAGGAGGGGCCCTAGAACAGAGCCCTGTGGCACTCCACTCAGAACATCTTTCCAACCAGATTTACATCCATTCAATACTACCCTTTGTTTCCTTCCCTGCAACCATGCTTCAATCCAATGTAGAACTTTTCCTACAATCCCATGTTGTTGTAATTGATGAATTAACCTTCCATGTGGAACTTTATCAAAAGCTTTGCTAAAGTCCAAGTACACAACATCCATCCTGCTTTCATTGTCTACTTCTTTGGTAACATACTCAATGAACTCCAATAGGTTAATTAAACAAAACCTTTGAGATCGAAATCCATGTTGAGTATCCCTTAAAAGGTTGTGCCTATCAAGATGAATCTGAACATTCTGTTTAACCAGTTTTTCTAGTACTTTGCAAACTAATGAGGTCAAACTGACTGGCCTGTAGTTTCCTACACTTTTCCTATTTCCCTTTTTGAAAATTGGTACTATACTTGCATTTCTCCAATCTTCAGGTACTTCTGAATACTCCATAGATCGCCTGAAAATGATACCTAGGGGAGTTGCTAAAGCTTTAGCACACTCTACTAAGATCCTAGCATATATTTCATCTGGTCCGGAAGCTTTATTAGGTTTTATATTCTGCAACTGCTTCTCTACGGCTTCTGTAGTTATTGTAAGATCCTCCAGCATATCACCTGCCATGGCATGGCCTACAGATCTTCCTATTGTACCAAATTATCTTTAGTGAAGACTGATGAGAATTGCTTGCTTAGGGATTCCACAATGTCGCAATCATCAACCACTATTTCCCCATCTACCTCCAGTGGTCCTACACTACACTTTTTAGCCTTAAATTTATAGAAGCTAAAGAATCTCTTAGCATTACCTGCTGAACATTCTCGAGCAAAGTTGATTTCAGCAAGTCTTTTAGATGCTCTAACACACCTCCTAACTTTATTTCTAGCTATTCTATATGATTCTAGGTTTAACCCAGAGTTAGTATCTTTTAGTTTCTTGAATGCTTGTTTCTTTGAGTCCAGTAATTGCTTAACTTCCGTAGTCAGCCACAAAGGGTGCTTAACCCTGTTTGATCTAATTTGCCTACTGGGAATGAACCTATCCTGACCCTGAAATAGCTTATCTTTTATCATTGTCCACATTTCATAAGCATCTAAGCCATTCAATATGACTTCCCAATTAATTTAACTTAGGAAGCTCCTGAACTCACTGTAATTCCCTTTTGTAAAATTCGAATCAATGTTCTGTTGGTTGCTACCCTTCCAACATATAATGAGAAGCGTATAATGTTGTGATCACTATTACCAAAGGTCTCTCCTACGTTAACATTTTGCACAAAATTTTCCTCATTAGTAAGCACTAGATCTAATATTTTATTTTCCCTTGTAGGCTCGTGTATCATTTGAAAGAAGAAATTGTCCTCAAAACAAGCCATGAAACATCTTTCTGATTTGCTTACACCTATTGTTTTGTTTCCCAATCCTGCTATGTTGAAATCCCCCAACAAAATAGTTCTCTCCTGTACTCTCCTACTTATCTCTTCCTGCATCAGCCTGTCAGTGTTTTCATTCTGGTCTGGAGGTCTATAGAATGCCCCAATCCTAAATTTTGTTCATTCTTCAGAATTATATCTAACCACAAAGATTCTACTCCTGCACTATGTACTCCATCCTCTATGGAATGACATTTCATTACTTGCCTAACATACAAGAGAATGCCACCTCCTATCCTTGCCTCTCTTTGATAGGCATGCATGTTGTAACCTGTCAATTCAAATTCTTGCAAGTTGTCTCCAAACATGCTTTCGTTAACCCATGCTTCTGTTATGCACACAAATCTAGCTGTTCAGACAACATATATGCATGCAGTTCCCCAATTTTGTTCCTAACACTTCTGGCATTGACATAAAAACATGATAAATTATTCCTTCCATTGCTTGCTATGCTTCTCTCTTTATCAGCTACATCCCCCATGTCCTGCCTAGTTTCCCTGTTTCCTGTTGAGAGCCTCCTCATACCTATTGCTGAGCAATTCCACTCCTCTCTTGCTCAGATGTAATCCATCTAAAGCAAACATCTCCGTCCTCCCCAAACTCCCCCACAAATCCAAGAACTGCACCCCAAGCTCCTTACAAATGTTGGCCACCCTGGTATTGAGCCCAATGGCCCTCGAATACCACTCCATGCTTGCATGGACCATAGGGAGGATGGATGTCACCACTCCTCTTTTCCTACTTCCTACTAAACTACCTATCAAAGCCCTATAGGCTTTCATTGTTTCCTCTATATTATTTTTTCCTACATCGTTAACTCCAACCTGCACAATTACCGTTGCACCCTCTCCGCTTCCCCTCATTACTCCCTCCAGCCTATCCCTAACATCTTTCACCTGCGCTCCCGGGTAGCAAACACGCATCCGTCTGCTGGGGTTCTTCTACAAAATGTTCGATCCATGTACCGAACCCTGGAATCCCCTATGACTAAAACCTCTCTCTCTCCATCTCTATCTTCAGCCATCTGGTCATCCCCACCTCCGTCCCTCTCATCATTACCTTCCCTCTCCTCCAGTGCATCAAACCTATTTTTAATTGGGACGCCCATGTCCACCTTCCTTAGCGCCAGTCGGGTGCTATGGCGCCTTGCCACCCCCCCCTCCCCTCCCCCCCCCCCCCCCTCTCCCCCCTCTTCCCCCCCCTTTTTTTTCCCCCCCCCCCCCCCCCCTTCCCCCCCCCCCCCCCCCCTTTTTTTTTTTTTTTTTTTTTTTTTTTTTCCCATTTTTTTTTAAATAATTTTTTTTTTTTTTTTTTTTTTTTTTTTTTTTTTTTTTTTTTTTTTTTTTTTTTTTTTTTTTTTTTTTTTTTTTTTTTTTTTTTTTTTTTTTATTTTTTTTTTTTTTTTTTTTTTTTTTTTTTTTTTTTTTTTTTTTTTTTTTTTTTTTTTTTTTTTTTTTTTTTTTTTTTTTTTTTTTTTTTTTTTTTTTATTTTTTTTTTTTTTTTTATTTTTTTTTTTTTTATATTTTTTTTTTTTTTTAAATTAAATTTTATTTAAATTTTTTTTTTAATAAAAAAATATATATTTTTTTTTTTTATATTATTTTATTCAAAAAAAAACCCCAAACAAAAATTTTAAACACAATAAAAAAAATTTTTTCCCCCCCCAAAACCCCCAAAACTTTTTTTTTTTAAATTATTTTTTTTTTTTTTTTTTTTTTTTTTTTTTTTATTATTTTTTTTTTTTTATTTTTTTTTTAAATTTAAAAAAAAATTTAAAAACCCAACCCCTTTAAAATTTTAAAAAGTGGGCCCTTTTTTGTTTTTTTTTTTTTTTTTTTTTGTTAAAAATTATTTTTTTTTTAAAAATTTTTTAATTTTTTCAAAAAACCGCTTAATTTTTTTAAATTTTTTTTCCCATACCACCTCTTTTTCCGCAACCCTTACTCGTTTGTTGTTCCCCCCCAAACACGTTTTCCTCCTCAACGCCTGGGGAGATGAGAATGATAAATTAGAATGACGGTATAATGATAAATTCTCATTTTAAGATAGCGATAAGATAGTGATAGTAACTTCTTGGAATTTCTCTTTTAAATACAAAGTTGATGAAATTGCTGAACATGATGTGACTGTTCACTTCCTCTATAAATGTATAGTTTTCAGTTGGAGCCAAATAACAAAAAAAGGGGAATCTAGGTAGTTTGCTAATGTATCATAAAAGGTAGTGTTCAATAGGAGGAAAAAGAGATGTGACATAGCCTTGCCCCACCCAGTGTAACCTTTTATGCAAGAAAGCGTTTTTTAAAGGAACATTTTCAAACAAAAATATCAAATATATAAAATGCAACAGCTTTTTTAGTTATCACTGGGCTGGTTGCACACCAGTACCCCACAAAATTATTCAGCTTTCTTTTAAGGACAATTACTCAAGTTTATAATCATTCTGAGTGGGTGTGGCAAATGGGTATGCAGTGTGGGTATTTGCCACAATATCTTGGAAGGTATTTGTTTTTCAAGGAATTCCAATGCTGCATGATTCATAAATTCCTTCTTGAAGCAGCAAAGCTTCATAAGCTGTAGTCGGTGCCATGCTGGTCAGTGCTGAAAGGATTAACTGCTATTGAGTTGGAAGTAATAATTTGCAGATAAAATGAGTGGTTGCATCACAGTGTTAAAATAATGGTTTTTTGTTAGGTGTGAGATGTCAAAACGAGCACAGTAGGATGTTTAAATTTGCCATGGAATTAGTCATTTCAAATGCTTTTGATGTCTCTCAGACTTAAATTTGAGCCAATCATTGTACCTTCATCAGTTGTTGTGATGTTCATATGTTAGGAAGAGCTGTATTTGGGATATCGAGAAGAAAAACATTCTATACGCTGGTGACGTACGCCGTATCACAGTACGGAAAATCAATTTACCTGAAATTGTATTGCAAAATGTTCGTGTATCACCATCCCTTATGGAGAGCACGATCATGATACTTAGCAAACCAGGTACTGTTAGAAAGGAGCCAGAAAGATTTTGTAAGCATGCATCAAGAATCAGGATGTCGATACTTCTTGCAGAAGGATGTCAATTGAGTGTTCTCTAAGTGGTAAATTCCACCCTATTTTGCAAATAATTTAACACTGTTGCATCATCTTAATCATGTTAAAAGCATTATATCCAAGAAAATACTCCCCCAGAATCAAAACATGGTTCTATTGCTGAATATTGCCTCCCAGCCTGGGCCAAATGCTTGGGGAAATAAATAGGAATGTATCATACAGAAGTGAGGAAGTGATCGGGAAGCTTTACTGTGCATACGTCAGGCCACATTTGGAATACTGCATCCAAGCTTGGTCTCCTAGCTATGAAAAAGATTGTTGGCTTTTAGAGAGAGTACAAAAGAGGGCTACAAAAATGGTTAATGGCATAAGCAACCTGGCATATGAGGAAAGATTGAAGAAATTGAATATGTTTTCACTTAGATATAGAAGGCTGAGAGGAGATCTCATCAAGGTCTTTAAATTTGTCCATGGTCTGGAGAGGGGATACCTTGGGGAAATGTTTGAATTTAACAGAAATGATGCAATTAGAGGTCATAAATTCAAAATTAAAGTTAACCACAGCAGAACAAGGTTGAGGCAAACTTTCTTCACCAACAGGGTAGTAGAACACTGGAACCAGCTGCCAGAAAACATTGTCAGTAGCAGCACATTGAACATCTTTAAAAACAGCATAGACAATCATTATAAGAATAGAGAGCTTGCTTTTCAGTATTACAGGGAGGGCTGATTGACAGATTTGGTGGGCAACTGGGTCAGCGTACAGAGTGCAACCAAGAAGGGCCCTTGTGGCTCATAGTTGCACTAATCTTTTATGTCTATGTCTAAGAGTGTGAAGCAACTCAAACCCATGCTGGAACAGGGGACTGTTGCCAGGATCAGAGACCAGTGCAAGCCAGCAATAACCAACTGAGCTGCTGGAGCAGCAATTAGTGGAATAGGGTAGAATATACCACTTTTTGAACACTGAACCAACATCCCTTCCAAAGAGTATTGGCATCCAGCCTCTTGATGAGTCTTGATGAACATTTTCACACTTCCATGAATGATAAAAGCATTACAGGGAGCTTCTGGCTTTGATTGAAGGCTGTGGATGTGTGTGGTTGCAAAAGTTTGCTGTTGGAAATTAATGTAGAGTTAAGCCATAGACATGAAGTTTTCAATGTAAAAGGGTTTTCAATCAAGTCCATGAAGTGTTGGGTTTCTTCTTTATCATGTCTGTGACACACCATGTACAGGTAATTACGCAATTGGCTATATTTGTAGAGTAGAGATTATGACCTTGCATTTCTTTGCCAACTGAAAGGCACACCCCTCCATCTCACATTATGCAAGAGATCCTCCAATGGGTGCTGTATGACCAATGTAGTTGATGTGCCTAAAATCTTAATAATAACCAAGAGACAATGTCTGCATAAATTGTATATGCTTCAGTGAGTATATATATAATGCTTAAAACCACTTATGTGTAAATGTCCTGGTCTACTGATAAGCCTGGTAGGTTTGTGCTGCACTCTTTAGCATACCTATATATATTTCCTAGTAAGTGCTCCATGTCTGCATGTGATTTTCAAAATGGAGTCTCATAGGCAAAGCACATCTCATCACTTCCTTGGTTTTACATGTCTGCCCATAGGTGAGTTGCATTACTTGTCTGCTTCATGACCATTCAAAACTAACATGCCTAAATGTTTTCTCTATTTGATGACATCCAGCTGACTACCTTCCATAGTTTGTTAAGTGTTCCACCTCCAGACCTGAGATGCATAAGCTCACACTTTTCATTGTTGAAAGGCAAATTTCAGCACCTTATTCCTTGGCCATACCTGAATGTTCTCAAATATGGTATAATTGAACCAAGAATAGAGAAACCCTGTAGCACTCCACTGAGAACATCCATCCCTTCATGTGTACATTTATTTGACTGGTTTTCCAATGCTTCTTGTGTTCTTATAAGATCTTCTGAATTTACCCCATGTCATACTGCTGTCCAAAGGCAAAATCATGTATGCATCCTTTTTGAAATAACAGGCTGTTATACATCAATTGAGCAGCTATAACAATATATATCAAGTAACATTGTTTCTCCGCTGTAGTGCAGGTGGTCAAGCAAGTGGTTCAGGAACAGCTGTCTTGGGGGCTGCATGACCATTGCAGTTGATGCACCCATAAACCCCAATAAACAAACAAGGAATAACTGGCTGGATTATTTTTTTCAGGGGGATTTAAATTGTCATGGACAATTATACAAATTGACAATTCAGGGGGACAATTATAAAAAAATTATATAAGCTCATGTGTACATGGGCACTAAATGACCTAGTAGTTGGCACTCCCTTAAACCCAAATAATCAATCAAAGCTCATGTGTACAACTTTAATAACAATTGGTGTATTTCATCACCATTGCAGAGTTTGCATGAAGGCTAGAACACTGCAACCTTGCACCATCAGCAGTAACATGCAAATTGAGTATGTGCCCATCAAACATTTCACATTTTTCTTGATATTCTGGAGTAGCCCACACTGAAGCAAATGAGTACACAAGATTTTCAGCCATTGCAAAATGTCACAGTTCACACAAGTATGTTGTATATTGTTTGACAGTTTTACTCAGCCAACAGAAGTCTGCCATATGTTCCATGTTGGTTTTATTGATGCAGTTTTCTTTGATAGTCCTTTAACCTTGAACGTTAAAGCATGAACATGAGCATGAACCATCTGAAAACCAATGACAATTTCAATATGGATATCCGAGGCACAACAGAAGATGGCACAGATTTAAAAATTGTATAATCCCTTTTTATTCGTGAGCTGAAACCAACTATGAACTCCCATCAGTTGTCATGACATGCATTGTAGGTCATCAGTTTTACCGATGTTTTGTGTGTTATTTACAAATTACCGCGTACACAGGAGTTTAGAGAACTGCCCTTAGAGATAGACTATTTAATTGTATATTGACGTGTGTAAACAGTATCATCTTGATGCCACAACTGCATACCATCTGCGCCAGGTAGACACGTTCGTGTAGCGACGGCTTTCACCTGCCGTCCCTGTCTATGCATATGTACGTTAGGCTTTTTTGGCGTTTGTAAGTGCGTGTGTCCTTTTTCTTCTTTCCTTCACCTTTTTTCTCACAGTGGAAGTTGTAAGTGGATTTTGTCAAGTTTTTGTGCCTGCAGTAATTTGAATTTTCGACCTGTTGGCCGATCGCAACGAATGCATTGTTGGATAATGGCCTATGGCTGAAACATCACAATAAATACTTTTTTTTCTAACATTGAGTTATTTCTGGATCTTGAAGATCAACTCAGCTTTTAATATATCCACAATGATTGACCAGGTAATACGGGCATATCTGAACTACAAACGTAATTACAATAATTGCACAACTTGCTTATTTTCATTCATATAGTGGTGGTATCAAAATTATTTCCGTACCATTGAAGGGAATAAGTACTTATGAAAGCTTTGCTTTGTATACGCTTGTTCTCCGAACCACCTGAAATCATGCAGTGGAAATCATGATAAAAATATTTCATGGAATGCACTTGTTCATCATACATCTTGATGCGTTGTAGGGCATTTTTGTCCGTTTTATTTCATTTTGCCTTTCAACCCATTCCAATTGTCATTCTACAACAGGAAAATGAAAACCAATAATCTTTATTTCTGAACGTATATTTCCAAAGGTCTGTACAATTTGGTTGGCCTTGGGTTATACTTGTCTTGGCGAGTAGGACAATAAATACGAATAACCATATGCTTTTGTCAGGGACTCATCTATACACTTCGCTAGGTGGCACACACATCTAGAGGCGCTCAACTGATACATACAATTTCTAAGGATATAGGGTATACTTGAGTGTCTGGAGGGGCACTTTCACTCTGTAGGGATGCCTTGGGGTGAAAAGTCCAATGGGTGGGTGTACTCAAACGCCCTGGTGTTTTCCATCGGAAGGACGCCTCATGCCCAAACGGTCCCATGCCCCCTGTGCTCCTTTGGATGTGCTTCGGTCGCATGCTGATTTCTCACACGATGGGGTACCTTTTTATGTGGTGGCATCGGCCACCGTATGCACTGTATGATTGCATCTGTGTCGTTTCACCACTCACGATTGCACCTGTGCTGTTTCACCATTCATGCTTGTACCTGTGCCATTTCACCACTCACGATTGCAACTGTGCTGTTTCACCATTCATGCTTGTACCTGTGCCATTTCACCACTCACGATTGCACCTGTGCCGTTTTGCCACTCACGACGTGCCGTTTCACCACTCCGCCTACTCGGGAGTATCATGAAAACACCCAGGGCGACAGATTGGGCGGCCAAGCGCATTGATTGGCTCACAATTGATTTCCTCGTAGCCGCGTTTTGAAGTGCTGTTTTCAAGGAACTCATATTCGCAGCTTAATTCACCAACAAAATGTAATTGATTTGCTTTCAGCCTTCTAAATGGAAGTTGTCCACCAATAATCATGAGTTTGAAATGGTGGCCTGTTTTCTTCACAGGAAGCGAACCAAGCGCGTGCCCAAGCCAGTGGATGACAACTCGTGGGACTGCAGTGTGTGCACGTACAAAAATACAGCCGAAGCTTTCAAATGTCTTATGTGTGATGTCAGAAAAGGCACGTCAACAAGGTAAGGCTCGCATTCGTCTGCGTATGCAGCAGTTCGTCATCCGCTGCATTGCGCCAGCTGCAATTATTTTATGCCCATTGTGTTTGATGTGCCAAAGAGCCACTAATCAACAGGTAAAATATGAATCAACAGGTAAAACTGCAGGCTTCTGTTCTGGTAAAGATATACTAATGATTTGCCTCATTGTGACTTGTAATGCAATTGGAGCTTCTATTGAACTACTTAAAACAACAGCTTTGGTGTTGTATGTTGAAGAAACCAATGTATGCAGAGGCACTGTCTCATGAAAAGATCTTTCATGAAGTAGTTAAAATTCTGTGTGTCTGTTTTCCTCTCCCTGGAAAATGTCTAGTCCCCTATCGAATTTGTTCCCACTTTTCCATCTTCTTTAATTTTGTGGTATTTCCGTCTTCCATAAGCATAATGCACCGTAGTATGCTGGAAAATTTAAACACCTCGTTTGTTGTAGTTCATGTACAAGGGAAGGATAATTCTCTAAAAATGTCTGGCTTTTTGGCTGTTGATCTAAACGAACTGTCTGCGTGGGGCTAAGGGTAATGTTACCCACCCCTGATGAAGAACCACCTTTCCGTGATGGGGGGGGGGGGGTGAGTAAGTGCCTCAAGGATCCGGCGGACAGACCACAGGGAAGCCGGGTAGGGGTCAGACGAAGAGTGCCCCGCTCGTCCTCCCATCCATACGCTCCAACTCTAATGCCCATACCATCTCAACATCCATGTCCTTCACTTGGACCTGCAACACCAGCTCTCCCTATCACGAGCAGGTAGGAGAACTTCCCCGGCCCTGTCCATCAGCTCAATTGTATCGGGGTAGTCGCGCCCCTTGGGCCGTCTCCCGGTGTTGACGGAGTCCTGGAGGCTGAGGTGCCCAGTCGCACAGTGCTAGTTCTGCAGTTGATGCGCCCCAACACCCAAATAGCACAACAGCGCAGTGCTAGTTGTCACGGGGGACCAACACGCCTCTTTGGTTCTGATATCCTGGAGGTGCTGGCGGGCCCTTAGGGCCCGTACGGGACTTACTGGGGGACGAGTCGCCGTTCGTTCAATCAGGAAAACCCTTTCGCTTCCTCTCAGAAATATAATGTTCTATAATGTATGCACCTCACTAATACCTTGCCCGGTATGTGGTAAAACAAACAAACGTAATGTTAATGGCACTGCCTTCTGAAGTATATTCAAGACGATACCCCCGGATGCATTGTTTCTGTGTATGACTAGAAGCGGCATGGTCTGATCGCGTTGTTCTTGTCTTTCGTGCAGAAAGCCTCGTCTTAATCAAGACATTCAACAGGTTCAAACCTACACTCCACCTACTCCAAAGGCCAAGCGATCCGAGAAGAAGGATAGCAAAACACTAAAAGGGTGAGTCTGGGCTTTTCGTGAGTGTGGTATCAGCCTAGCATATGCAACCTATACAATTGTCGCATTGTTAGGATGTAACTATTAGTTGCATATCCGGTGTGAAATCCACGATGATTGAATGCGAACTTCGTGTGGTGAAATTTCGCGTCACTTCAGTAATTCGTGCAGCAGGTGCTTCGCCTATGCATTTTGTGCGTGGATCCTGTTTGGTTGTAGCTGGCGGTGTTTCATCGTGTTCATATTCATGATTTTGGGCGTGGAGGCTATGATGCAAATACAATTTAATCGTGAAATAGCGTTCAAATCCTGATGAAGTCGTAGACAACGTCGGAATTTTGTGCTATTTCGAGGTATGATTCAGCTGAGTGTGCCCCATTTCCATAAGCTCTCACCAATATTCGAGGGAGATGTTTGATTCGTTCTGCCTCGCGGCGCGTAACTGAGCGAATTCGCGCCCACTCGGGTGTGTCGGCCGTGTGTGCGTGGCGACAGGCTGTGTGGCTGACCGGCCGTTGGCGACAGGCTGGCGCGCCTGCGCGGTGTGGACCGCAGCGCGCCCACACACCAGGCGGTCACCATCAACGACGTGACGGTCATCATCACCGAGTTCCGGCCCAAGACCAAGGACAAGGCGGCGTCGGGCGCGTCGACGGGCGACACGAGCAGCCTCTCGGAGAGCGACCGCCACTCGGAGGCGTCCAACGGGCTGCCCGACCTGCAGCTGAAGCCGGCCGCCGCCTGAGCGGCCGCGCGCCACAATCAAAACTACCGGCCCACTGCCACGGCCGCCTGCACGGCCGCCCCACTCCCATGTGATAGCGCGCCGGCCGGCGGCCCGCTCGGCGCTGCGTCCGCACACTCGCGGCAGCTCGCTCACGCGCGCATGTGCCAATTCGGCAGCGGTCGCCGTCGGCGCCGGCTGTGTGCCTGTGCGCGTGCGCGTGTGCGTGCGCGTGGGCGTGTCTGACGTTGGTGTGTATGTTGTGCGAAGTGCGTGTGGCCTTTTGTTGGTCGTGGTCGCGGTCGCGCAGCGGCGTTCTGACCCTGTGAGCTTGCGCTGCCGAATGGGACGCACAATGCCCGAACCAACGGGGGTTCTGTTGTTTACATTAATTTCGGGATCGGTTGATGCGCCGGTGCGACCGAGCCTCGCGTCATGTTTTGTACCGTATTTGACGTGGAGACGTCTGCCAGTTGTGTTGTACTGTGGAGCTTGCTGTAAGCCGGTGTCGTGGATAAACTGTGCGCCTCGCATTTCGCCCTCGATCAGCGTTAGACGTGTCGGATTGGTTTGTCTATGACTTTCTTATCATTTACCTCATTCGCGTATTGTCACACATTTCCCGATTTTAATAACAAATGATTTGTAGGTTGTTGTACCCATACATGTACTGGAATTTGTTTGATAATGAACTCATGAACATCATGAATTACTGAACATGTCTATTCAGGCGTTGCCGATTAGTATTCCTGCTCAGTGTTGTGATTTAGTCCTCCCCATGGCAGAATTTGTCAACCCGTAGGTGCTTCAGCGGGTTTTCGGCAGTTAGGAGCGAATCTGACTTCGTGTTCATACACTTCATGAGATATGTCGAGCATCATTTCTGCTACCCAGCAGCTACGTGGGAGATTCCACCTCGGACTTCACTAGATAAAGCTTCAACCAACAACATCAGCTTGAAATCCTAGTAGGTTCCACTGTCATCTACTTTCGACTGACACCAGCTCAATCGATCGACACTGATGAAGAGTGAAGCAACATCCTTCGGACTGACGAGCTGTTTATCGAAGCTTTCAATCTGCTGGAAGATTTGTTGAGCAGATAAATATGGACATCTGCCTGACATGCATCCTCGATACAGCAGTGGCTGGTGTCTGCGATGCGCCTTACAAGTCTCACCTCACATGACAAACACCTGGGAAGCGCAAAGAAAGGTATGCGCAAGGCTCCGCTAGTCTACTTCCCGGCAATGAAGTTCATTCACGCGACAAAGTAAAGGTAGTACAGTTTTTACACATGCTAGTAAGATTCGGGCAGTATGACCCAATAGGGTCATAGTACCCATGCACGGTGACCATAGCGCGTGGATTAAGCACTTCGGCTCGGTTGCCGGCTGACCTGCTTAACGGGATCGGGGGAGCACCGCTTGTGAACCATTGGAATCGAAGGATTTGTTTTCGAATCCGAGAAAGGCGAAATATGGATATGCTGTTTTCAGTAGGGCAGTTCGGTGCAGGGCTCAACTTCTTTTAGTGAATACTCGCTGGTGAACAAATTGGTAAAGGTAATTTTATAGGCAATGTTCGGACAATTGGTAAGGGCCGGGAAAAATGTTGACTGGGCCGGATGACCAAGGCGCTAGGTAGGAAATTTTCACCGGGTTAACATGCTAAAAAGTACCCTGTCTGGGGTGATGTTTCTTAACGCATATTGGGGGAGGGGGGGGCAATAGCATATGGACGGTAGTACAATGCAGTGATTACATGTATATATAAATGTGCGTGTATATATATATATATATATATATGGAGATCAATGTCAGTCAAATTACTTTTTAAACTAGAATTTCCTTGAATTATGCCCCGGTATTGTATGCGTGAACCGACACACGTTGTACCAAAGGACCTGTGGGCGCTGTATGACTGAAGCAGTCGATGCGCACCTAAGCCCAAATAACCAACTGACCAGCGGACCTGGTCCAGCTAATCCAGTATCCGGCCCAGCTGATGCAGTTTTGGAGAAACTCAAAATATCTCATCACAAAAACGGTAACGAGAAGGTAGTTACTCCTACACCAAGCATAAACCTAGAAGCATCTCCGACAGTTGTTTTTCGTCGCATCCGCTGACGTTTCTACCAGAGAGCAAACCATGGCACACGCTATAGGGGATAAGTTGTTACTGACGATGAGGTGACTTGATAAAATACAAGTTAAAGAAAATAGATGATCTTCAGGTGGTATTATTTTACGACATCTGGTAGGTAAATATTTCACGTTTCAATAGTAATACAAAAATGAGTCATGGCCGGAGGCGTAACCAAAATTTGGTCCAGTGGAGGAGGGGAAAAATATCTGAAGAGGTCTCCATACCTACCGAGCCTCCTCCGCTTTACCGTAACTTCTCAGTGAACTCCAAGAGAGCGATACAGCAAAAAAAAAACATAAGCTTGTGGACTGCGATCGGAGCGGGAGCGTCGATGGTCCCGCCGATGGCCCGACCGATGGCCCTGGTGACGTTCGCCCGTTCACTCTCTGGTGAACTGCCATTGCTGACACCAGGCTTCCAAAAATATGTCGGCTGCGGAAGCCAGTTCGCCCAGAGGAGCTTCCTATGACTGTAGCGATGATGTTGCGAAGCTGTCCGTGGCAGACCTTAAAGTAGTCTTCGACAGTTCACGGGCGTGTGGGGCTTCTCCAGTGGCACCCAATTCTAAGTGTACCCGCGGGGGCAGCTGGAACGGCTTCTGATCTCCGAGCTGCTGGCAGGGAAGTAGGGCTTCCAAGAGGGCCGCTCGCGATTGCGCCAACCCACGCCTCAGGGCGTCAATATGGGCCACGAAGCCGGACGTCTGTACTGTGATAAAATCGATCCTCACCTGTATGGTGATCGACACAGAAAGGTTCGACACCAGTAAGTAGAACTTGGTGGTATCTTCTTGGATTCCAGCCACCAGAGACGCACGGTCCGTTTGCGTTTGCTAGAGGTTTGTCTTCTCCGAAGAAAGCTCTAATAGTCTGAAAGCGGCCTTGGCTTGCAAATGGAGGAGTCACGGGCAGATTCAGGAGGGGGGGGGCATGCATCTCCCTCCCATAGAAGGCGGCCACTTCTCAGGGCGTGAAAATGCGCCCATCCCTGAAGGCTCGACTGAACCCCCCATATATTTTTTTCCTGTAGTGAGAAGCATCTCTCCGAGAGAAAAAGGCCTCTTCAATGCTGCAGCATCGGTAAGTCCCACTTGAGCATCCTAACATTCCCAGAGGCGTGGCTTTGCGTCTGAAATTTCTAAGTCGACATTTTTCAACTATCTTTTTTAAAGCATCTCAGATTTGTAATGTTTTTCCACAATCAGTGTCATAAATTGAAAAGAAGGATACACCGAAGGGAAACTGGATGTAAATACAAGTTAGAGCTGTGCCAGGCTGAGAAGAACAAAACATGCCAAAATCGACAAATATGCAAAATTGATTTTGCGGAAATGTTTGAACCCAAAATTGACTCCATCAAAGAAAATACGTTCCGTTGGCTGCTGGCTATCTATATTTGTTAAGAAGTCCATGAAATATGCTATATTCAAAGCTCTGCAAATTTCTGAATGCGTATGCAATTTCAAAATTAACTCGTTCAAAAGGTTACACAAATCCCGAACCAAAGCGATGCGCCAGGGCGAGTTGTTTCAGATGTCATTTGAAAAGGTTTTTTTTTAATTTTAAAATCATAAAAAGCAATTTCGGTAAATCCAAACTGTGTCTTTTATCACCAGATTTGATGTCATACTAGCAGTTGCAGTGACCAGAAATCACAGAAAACTGCCTGCAAACGTCCTATTTCGACCATATTGCAAAAATACAACTTTTCCATTTTTTCGTAGTTTCCGATAATATTTTGCAACTCGTGGGGGCCCAAGGCCACAGATTCCATGTTCACTCCCAAAATTCGGTTTCGGCGAACTTAGAAATCCAAGTCTGCAGTGTCTCATGTGTAATGTCCGCATGCGCAGTGTCTCAAGAACATGAATAATGAAGTCACATGAAGTTCGTGAAAATCATGTTTGTGGGCACAGCCTACGTGCACTGTGACCGCAAGGAGCGACTTGCAATACGTGTTCGGCGGTACGTCCATATAAATGATGCTCTGCAGGTGAACATAAAACATAATTTTGCTTTTTTGTTGTGGGGCCAGCATGATCAGATGTTTCCATTACCAGACTACCAGATATTCCGAAGTATAATTAAGTCGTCACGCATAAATAAGCCCATGTATAAACTAGCATGGCCGAATATGGTTAGACTGCATCGTTGTCATGTTTGATGACATATAGTACGTGTTGTAAGTGACTATCAGATGCTCTGAAGTAAAAATAGGCCCCTACACGGAAATATGCTACGACACTGGTGTTCATAAAATGTTCAACCTTGTTAAGGGAACTATAAGAGGTGCATTGGAAACTTACACATGTGTAAGTTGAAAGAAAAAGTTTTCATCATCTGATTTCCATTTCGTTGTCCTATACCATCGTTGTTCGATTGTGCACTGCTTCGATTGTGCAGGAATGTGCAATAATGCACAACACGCAGGGAGTGCCCCAAACGTGAACAATGACCAAACGCCCAAACAACCCAAACTCCGCCCCGGTAGCTCAGTTGGTTAGAGCGCTGGCCTGCACTGGTCTCCCCTGTACTGGCAACACAGGGTTCGAGTCGCTTCGCGCGCTCGAATTTAGCCCCCGGCCGGGAGTGTCAGTTGGCAGCTGGCCCGATAAGGTCGGGAACCAGCTACCGTGCGGCCGTGTCGGTGCATTGGCGGCACGTTAAACTTTCGGTCTAAATTCTGCCGTTGAGCTGGAGTCCATGGATCGGGTGGTGGGGCCAGGGTTCACGCAACAAGCTCTGCTTAGCAATAGAACCCTGGTTCCTCAAGCCACCCCAGCAACAATTCGGATCAAACATTTTTTTAATGAAGCCACGGGAAGCTTGTGAATATGTTCATGTTTTCCGGGACACGCTATGTATAGCGTGGCAAAAACACGTGTGCTTGCATTGTGGTAAATATTCGACTGTACGTCCATGCGAATGATGCCTGCATGTAGAATGCAGGCATAATTGTACTTCTTATTGTGAGGTCCGCATGATCAGATGTCATCACGCGTAGATAAGCCTTTATATGACCTATCATTAATACCTTCTGGCCGGCGGTGGCAGTCCGCTGCATCCAAGGTGCCAGGCTGCATTGTCAGTGCGGCACGTGCTGATTGCCTGCAGCCGACATATCCATGAGCGAAGGCGCCACTTTAGACGTACACCCCTCTCTCTCTCTCTCTCTCTCTCTCTCTCTCTCTCTCTCTCTCTCTCTCTCTCTCAGGGAAGTATTAGTGGGCGAGTCATTCGTCAAGTGTTGAATCGAGACGGCTCTTCCGCTTCCTATCAGAAATAACGTTTTTTGTTGTGATTTATGCCCCTCCTTAACTCGCTTTTACACCTGACAACATGAGGATCGTAGCACGGCATGATGTCACGCGTACATTGACCCCATCACATGCAGTTGTCTCATCGACAAATACCTTCGTGTATTGTTTGACTGACGATGACATGGGCGCTGCATGGCCGACGCAGTCGATATGCCCACAAACTCCAATAATCAACCGATCGGAAACCGGCGACCTTGAAGTTTATGAATTTTATTAAGGCAAACTGCATGACTTACATGAAAAAGTTTTTGCTTAACGAAATGTTTTTATATCATCCATCTTTATCTCATTGTTCGATTACCTGTAGTTTTCCAATGGGAGACACCTTACTCGAAATCCGGCCGTTCCGAATATTGGAAAATCACAGAAACCATGGAGAGCGGACACCTGTATGGGATATTTACAAGCAAAACGCATATTTTTACACACAGCAGACAAATCATGCCGTTTGTATTTCTGCCATCAAATTTATCAATTTCAATTGGTTAGGGGTCACAGAAGGTCACGAGGTCAAAAGTGAATGGCAATATTTTATCATTGATGTATTTCTTTGATCATTTTTCGTGAAAAAAATGCATAAGGTCACACTTCCTCTTCATTATTGATGAGATGTCTATCGCCATCCTTTGTTGTGTGACCTCAAAATACTGCCGTAGGCTATAACTCCGAAATCGTCAATCAGATCGAGCTAAGACTTGTTTAGGCGTATGCAGAGCACAAAGCTATCCTGTACACCAATTCTGGTCCACATAAAAATTTAGTGAGTGTAAAATTGGAAAATTCTTGGTCGATCCGTCTTGGAACGCACCTCGAAGGCGCCAACAATCGCTTCAAATCGCGCCCGTCGGCAACGCACGCCAGCCATAAAGCAAGAAGCCAGAGGCTAAACACGATTACGGTGAACAAAGTATCCTTCATTTTCCATCTGCGCAACGTCTGTTGTACAGGTGTGGCCAATGACAACTTACGAGTGCGGTGACAGTGGTCAGTGTGTTCATTTCATTGCATGTTACGAAGCCGTCGCGTTACCCTGCACTGACGTCATGGCCTTGGCTGCAAGCTACCAAGTGACAGGCTCGCCAAGTGGAGAATATAATGTGATTTGTCGAAGCTTCATCCTATGAATGGGAAAAAGTATAGAAAGGGGGATGGCTGGCTTCGAAAAGGTTTGCGGAAACACCACGGATTACGCTGGTACACTGGAGGGTGATCACCTCAACAACAAGTACGCCACAATTATTTTATCGGTTCCCTGCTTCCTCCTGCCTTCCGAGCATTTGTGAGTTCCACAAGATTATTGACAGGTCCCATATTGTGGTTTAACCTGTTTGTTTCACCAGCTTAACCGAAGCATAAATCGGCCAAAATTTGACACGATAGTGCAACACGAGACAGCAGATGTACAGACACATTTGGATTGGGGACCATCTGGTCTGCGTCAAACAACAGCACACCAGTTTGGCACCACGTCGCAGGCTTGATTATGCATGCACATTGCACATTTGCAATACATGGATGTGTACTACATCTTGCAAATGAGCGTACAAGTGTGTTCTATTTGCTGACGGATGGGCGCACTTTGGAAAACACACAATTCATACAAATTCACTCGCATTATTATGCTATCCAGCATGAATAGCAAGTACAACTGTGTCTGTCAATGTCATGCAAACCATGATAAACATCCGCCGATCCCAAGGCATATGCATCGCCCAGCCATATTTCTCTCAGCCCAAACTTTGCAGCAGTCACTTACGACAAAACCAACACTGTCGCCAGACAGCACTGGCTTGCATTCATTTACAAAATCGAATCTGCATTGTGTCACCGGACGAGGCCAAACGCCGACATCCAACCGTGCAGAAAACGACAATGGGGGGGGGAGGGGGTGCAAGGTAAAGCTACCGCTACACAGGTTGGCCAGTGGCCTGACACAGACCACCGCCCGCCTCAGTCGATCAGAGCGATGGACATGCTGTCGATACTTGCCACGCCGACGGGCACTTGCCCTCGACACCGTGCGACATTCGACAGCGATGCGCAGCTGATCCTGGAGGGCACTCGCCGGTCACTGGGAAAGACGTGCAGCGCGACGCAGTCGATCGGTACCCTGCCGCGCTCTCGTCCGCTGCTGCCAGACAACCGGTCTCGCACGTCGGCGCCGACAGCCAAGCGGGAAATAATCAGTCACAAATTGAACAAGCATCGCGACGACTGGGCGCAGTACAAAACCCACCCGTGAGCACCCTCATCGTCGCAAGGTGTCGTCGACAACGGCGGTACGGCACCGGCCTCACTGGCGGCGACACAGCGCTGCACGCGGGGGCGACACAGCGCTGCACGCGGCGGCGACACAGCGCCGATCCTGAGGGCTGCCGATACGCCTTCACGCCGGGGAGGCACTTATCACCGACCGCAGTGGGCGCCACAGCCGCGGCCAGCCGGCAGGCCAGCTACCGCGGAGGCGTCGAGGGCGCGCCGCAGATGGGCGGCGAGGGCGTTCTGCTGAGCAGCTGGTGCGCGGCGCGGTCAAACTGGTCCGTCGTCAGCTCCATGGCCTCCTGCATCTCGCGCCTCGTGGCCAGCACAAAGTCCCGATCGCAGTAGGGTCCCAGTCCTTCGTCGGCGAGAACCTGTCGGCATCAGGTGTCGACATACGCGCATACATATATGCATGCATACGCAAGCGCACACACACATACAGACATACACACACATATGTATATATGTATACATACATATACACATATGCATTATATATACACACACACATATATATATATATATATATATATATATATATATATATATATATATATATATATATATATATATATATATATATATAACAAGCCAGTTGCTGTGTGCACTGGGTGCCAGTGCATTGCCAAACAGCCGGCATACGCAGCAGATGAAGTGTCAACCGGCCAAGAGGTCGGCGACACCCCAGCCATCAAGCAGTGGGGAGTCGTGCTCCTACTGCGGCAAGAAGGAATTCAAGAAAGCCCCGCCCGGTGTGCGCAAAATCCTGCCAAGCATATGACAAAACATGCACGCGGTGCTCGAAGAGTGGCCACTTCGCGGCTATGTGTCGCACCGAGAGTGAGTCCATGTCCGTGGTAGATGAAGAACAGGGCGCAGTCTTTCGCCAACCATATTCCACGTCAACTACGAGGCACTGGGCTTCCAGCTGATCCGCGCCGGAGCGCAGGGCACGACCCTTCCGGTCATGGCTGCCGCACCAACCAAGCAGATGCCGAGCGGTAAGCGAATATAAGCGGTATTATAGAGCTGACACGACCTTGTTAATCACATCGTGCCATCTAAAGCGCAGATCTCAGAATTATAGGTTGACATTCCGTACTCCCAGCCATATAGTGCGTCGCACCCGTATAATGTAGCTAATAAATACATAGGAATCTGAATGAGCTTTCATCTTCAAATCGGTTATGGCATTCATTGTCCAGTAGGCTATGCTTTATCGATCCGCCGAGCTTCACCCGAGTCTGACCCGGAGCCGAGGACTTACCCTGCAGACCAAACTTTCTACCCATCCACCGAGCTTCACCCGAGTGTGAGGAGCCGAGGACTTACCCTGCAGACTAAACTCTCTACCCATCCGCTGAGCTTCACCCGAGTCCGACCCGGAGCCGATGACTTACCCTGCAGACCAAGCTCTCTGCCGATCCCAACACCTCTGAGAAGGGCCGGTTGGGCGGAGGGTGCGCCTGCTGAGGACTGCTCGGCACCGAGTGCGGGTGTACCGGTCGACTGGCTGCCATGTCACCGGCCGCCAGACCAGCTGACGTCATCGGCACTGAAACCGCATGGGGTCACCGACAGCAACAGCAGCCGGCTGCGGCTGTGGCAAACAGTGTGCTGCACACACACACACACATATATATATATATATGCTGTACTATATATTTCCATCTACTAATAGTGATAACATTCCTAGTGCCATTTAAAAATAAATGTGGATAAAAAATGCACCATTTGCTAGTGGCGGATGAAGACTAGAAAACAAAATATTTTGGTGGAAGGATTCCATCTGGAACCCATTAACCAATCTATAATTTTCCAAAACGTCCTCGAGCATAGATGAACTAGGACTCGAGAAGTTTCCTCCGACATGAGTATGCCGCTGTTTAATGTGGTTCAAGAGACGATGGCTATTATTGGCGCAACCTTGCTGCCGAAATAATGCAAGTATTTATGCTTGGGCACGGGTATACAAGGTTTCATGTTAAATAACGGGACTAGGCTCTGCGCAAACATGGATCCAGAAGGGCACGCAGACTATTTGAAGACTGCGTCATAACTGGCAAAGAATAGACACAGAATTAAGCGAGCACCGCTGCCGAACTGAGGTATGCCGACCCTTTAGTCCCCAGATAGCCTCTCTTTCAGCGACATCGTCACTGAGTGATAGAGATAGCGAGAAGCCGATCAGTGAGGGCAGCGGAGCATAACCACCCAACTCGCAGGAAGGAGGTTCAAGAGCAAGGCAAAAAAGAAGCTCACGTGGTTGATAAGTGGTTGAAAAAAGACGCCAAATAACTGCACACTAGCACGTTCGGATTGGCAGGGTCGACAGTGGGAGAGCAGAACTGGGGACGGACCAGGCGGTGCGCTGACCTAGTGAGGCCCGCACCGCGGCGGGGGTCGACAGCAGCCGTGCCATCAGCAGTCGGCCACCGGCGGGCGCCTCCCGCCGACCATCGGCTGGGCTGCTGCCATATCTGGACAGCAGCCGGGCGGGCGCCTCCCGCCGACCGTCGGCTGGGCTAGCAACGCTCCCGCTGCTGCCATATCTGGACAGCAGCCGGAACGACACGCGTTAGTGGCAGGCCAAAACGTTAGTGCGGTGCGCTGGCTCGGTCGGGGAACGCTGCGGCTTGCAAGCGAAAAAAGCAGAGTGCACCTAGTGCTACAGTGTAAAGGTAAATGCAGCACACGAAAAGTGCAAAACGTACACATGTGAAAAAGGTAGGCTACAACACGGATTACTCGAACAAAGAATACACGCCGCGCCAGCTTACCATGATTAGGTCTCAAAAAATTTGCTGATGTTCTGGAAAGCAGCATACACACCGTGTGAATGTCAATGCATTGTTAGGAAAAACGAAGAAAACGATAAACATAAATAAAGCTTCTCACAGCTGAAGCATTGCATTAGTGATTGACTTTGCACATCCAAGAGCTTAGTCGAGGTTGGAAACACCATATACTGGATTCATTTAACCTTTGCCGTGAAATGAAATGAACCTCCGGTTATTGATGAGTTTCGTCTGCAATTTATAAAGGAGCGACATTTCGATTTCGGAATACCTAAGTAAAAATCGAACAAAAGCAGATCTCTACAGTTGGCACTCTACCAGAATGGAGAGCGCGTAATGCGCTCCATCATGGCTTCAATGCCGTGCTTATTTAGCAGACTAAGATAATCACAAACTCAAAATTGAACACATATGTGCCGAGTTTGCAACACACTCCAGTCAGCGTGCTCAAACCAGTCCAGTTGGCTGTCCTGCTTTGCCAACATCAACATCAGAAGAGTCCCCTCAGATCATATAGAGAGCACATGCAATCATTTAGATCACGGTACTTCATTTCGGACTGTTGACGCTACTACAATGTGTCAGTATAATGAAAACGGTTCATCACGATACCCAAAGTCCATAAATACCCAAGGTCCATCATATGTGTATTTAATTAAACGAAATAACAATATACCGATTAATTTGCGAAATTTAGCGAAGGGTTGATGGATTTTTCCTTTCTCTGGTGCTTAATATAATCGTGACACCATAAGTCGCGTTAGTTTGGAACCGAGTTATCTTACAAACAAAAAAGTGTAGCGATTATATAATTATTATATATCAATGATGGTTATATTTTGCATTATTCGTGTTTCCCAGTCAAAGTTGGGTGAAAGTACACCGTGGCTCATATGACTCTAAAATCTTGGTCCTTACGCAAATTATTACTTGGATGGATTTAATGTCAGCTTTGTTGATGTCCATACTGACTTGGGCATCACAGGAGATACAAACTTGCGATTCCATCAACACGTTGACAGAATAGTACAGAAAGCTGGGAGCCTGGCCAGCAACCTGCTAAGTTCTACTTTATGCCGTTCTTCTGAATTTATGAAAATACTCTACATCACTCATGTCAAGCCACTATTGGAGTTTTCCTCATGTGTTTGGAACACAGGTTACATTGGTGATTTAAAGCGTATAGAATCGGTACAGAGAAGGTGGACAAGAAACATAAAGGTGTTGAATGGTCTTGATTATGGAGGCCGATCACGGAAGCTAGATTTGTACTCAGAGGTAGACTAATTCGAGCATACATGATCAAATGCTGGAAGATTTTTCATGGCCATTCTACCATTAAGATCACTGACATGTTTGCGCTGGCACCATCAGTGAACACACGTGGCCATTCCTTGAAATTGGCACACTGCCGAGCATCAGTAGATTACAGGAAGATATTTTTTAGCCTCAGATGCTGTGCCACCTGGAATTCACTTCCTGAAGATGTGGTAATCTTAACAGACCTGGGGACATTTAAAGCGGCACTGCAAGCAAATCTCAGCACATTGTTGAACGAATATATTGAATAGGATTATCCATGGTAATATACTAATAAAACTTGTAGAGTAGCTTTACTTCCCTGTACTTCGTCCTTCATAGCTTCCATCAGAAATATTTTCTGACTACAACATATTAGCAGATATAGTGGCTACTCTAAGCATACAATTTCTGCTTAGGGTAGACTTTCCAGTTCCTGTGTCTTGCCCTGTCTATCTGATAACCATGCTTTTCTTTAGTCTAGGGGACTGGCGTACCTGCAGATACGGGCTCCCCTTCGTCGGTCACGGAACTCATCTCTGGGTGAGTGTTGCTCGATAATTTGGGGTGCCAACCAGGTGAGAGAACCAGATGAGAACCGCATCTCTTCCCCAAAAGCGTTAGGATTATTAAAAGACCATTGGTTGTTAAAAATGAAAAATGAAGCATTAAGCTTTTCCCGGCAACAAGCTCCAGCTTAGTTGGCTGAGCAGTGACGTGGTTCGCGTTTGGCCAGAAAGCATTGATGCAAAATATAATTGGTCAACTACAAATTGCAGTCATGCTCATATTTCTTTCATAGTATATTGCAGTAATTTTAGCGTAGAATATGCAACCTCAGCAACCAGATGTAGGGAAAATAAGTTGTCTAGACATGACTGCAGGAAATGCCACAGTCGGAACAGGTTAAGAAATGCTGCTATAACGTAAACAAAATATGAGGAAGTGTTGGATACCGGAGGCTTGGTGGGCTCTTCTCGACCTATTGATGTTGAATTGAAAGTGCCGAACGCCATTGGTCGTGTACAGCCACGGAGAGGGGCGCCACATGGCTAATGGATGCGGCCTCACCACACCACACTGTCGAGCACTGGCAGGTGCCGGCTGCGGGGCTACCTACCAACACCAGCCACTCTGCTGCCAAACATGTCTAGTGCACCTGAAGCAAGGCCAAGCGGCGCGCCCAGCTGGCTGATGCCGTGGCCGTGAGGGCAGGGCAGGAGTTAGCGCCACCCTCACCTGGCGCCGCCGTGGCCGTGAGTTCAGGGCAGCCACCCTCACCTGGCGTCGCTGTGGCCGTGAGGGTAGGGCGGCCACCCTCACCTGACGTCGCTGTGGCCGTGAGGGTAGGGCGGCCACCCTCACCTGGCGCCACTGTGGCCGTGAGGGTAGGGCGGCCACCCTCACCTGGCGCCGCTGTGGCCGTGGGGGCAGGGCAGCCACCCTCACCTGGCGCCACTGTGGCCGTGAGGGCAGGGCAGCCACCCTCACCTGGCGCCGCTGTGGCCGTGAGGGTAGGGCGGCCACCCTCACCTGACGCCGCTGTGGCCGTGAGGTCAGGGCGGCCACCCTCACCTGACGCCGCTGTGGCCGTGAGGGCAGGGCAGCCACCCTCACCTGGCGCCGCTGTGGCCGTGAGGGCAGGGCGGCCACCCTCACCTGGCGCCGCTGTGGCCGTGAGGGCAGGGCGGCCACCCTCACCTGGCGCCGCTGTGGCCGTGCGTAGGAGGGCAGGCCCAGGGCGTGGCCACCCTCACCTGGCGCCGCTGTGGCTGTGAGGGCAGGGCGGCCACCCTCACCTGGCGCCGCTGTGGCCGTGAGGTGGCCAGGGCGGCCACCCTCACCTGGCGCCGCTGTGGCCGTGAGGGCAGGGTGGCCTACCCTCACCTGGCGCCACTGTGGCCGTGAGGGCAGGGCCCCTACGCCGCCGTGGCCGTGAGGGAGGGCAGGAGCTAGGGCAGGGTGGCCACCCCTCACCTGGCGCCGCCGTGGCCGTGAGGGCTGGCACCCCCTGGGCGGCCGAGCGGCGCCACCCTCACCTGGCGCCACTGTGGCCGTGAGTGGAGGGCAGGAGCTGGCGCTACCCTCACCTGACGCCGCCGTGGCCGTGAGTGGAGGGCAGGAGCTGGCGCTACCCTCACCTGGCGCCGCCGTGGCCGTGAGTGGAGGGCAGGAGCTGGCGCTACCCTCACCTGGCGCCGCTGTCCAGCGGCTGCATGGCAATACTCTCGCCGGGCGCGCTCCGACTGTTGCGCCGGTCTCTGCCGTTCAGAGGTAGATGGTGGCCGTTGTTCACCTGGCCAGTGAGAGCAGTCAGGTCAGTGTCGTTCTGGGCACACTCGGACTGGCCAGGTTAGTGTGGTGCTGGACACACTCGAACTGGTCAAGTCGGTGCAAATCAATTTGAGCAATTTCATGTCAATATTTGAATGTTCTCAACAATGCAAGACATCCAGCCGTCTCATATTGAACTATAGCACTGGAGAGGCATGTGTCGTAAGATGCATTTGCTTCGCTCCACACAGGAATGCTGAAAAACATTTATAATCATGCCCCGGCTTCAGCGAATTTGACGAAATCCAGGCATAATAAGGTTTTCTTCCCGACGGAAAGTGACCGGAGCTATTTACAGTCCAAGGTTGCCTTTTTACCGACGTTGGTAGGTTTTTGGTGACCATTAATTTCTAAGCCTCACCGTATAATGAAAAATCAAATTCAGTGAGCTAGTTTTCGATTACAGTGGCCAGATGACAAACATTTCTTTAAAGGAGAACATCTTTTCGCACGAAATTCTGTACCAGAAAATAAGCTAAGCACATGCATCAATTACAATAATTTCCGTCCTAAAATTCCCAGTAGATTGGGGGCGAGGGCAACTTAGTTTTTTCATTCTTTCCAGTCCACACCCATATGCATTCCATGCTAAATCTCAGCAACATTGGGGAAGAAGTGCTTCCTGCACTCATCGAGACTTTATCGTCGATAGTGTCACATTCAGACAGAATCTCTACCACGGTTGTCTCGTGGAATGTAATTCTACAAGTTGCTCTACATTACCTGGGATTGCTCATTCACCTCATGATGTTTTGAAAGGATTATTTTTTCTTCGGATATTATTCCGGTCCATGGGCACATGGGCTCGCAGCGGGTATGAAACGCCCAAACCAAAATCGTTCAAAATTCCAAAAGAGAGATGGACAAGAAGCAAAACAGCCCACCATTTTTTAAAGTGAAATTCGGATTGCGGTCGCATTCGCCTGATGTCGTGAGTACTTAATACTTGGATCTTACTTGACCTGTTGAACGTGCATTACATAGTCATATATAATTCCACATATAATGCCCATTGCTTCAAATTAAAGTAGCCAATTCCGATGTAATGCAAGGTTGCTCTGAATACACCGGGCTCACGAAAGCGACCCACATCGAGTAGACGTCATACACATAATGTGTGACTAGTGCCAATTATCATATTATACTGGGTTTCACTCGACTATCTGCACATGGCGTCCAAAAATATCAGTGACTCGACACAAAAGAGAAAGAAGGGGACCTTGGGTGAGTATGGTTACCGGCTCGTAAGCCAGCCAGTGAATAACAAGCATATTTACAGCAAGAACAAACATGACGAAATGCAGACTCATAACGGGTCACAAAAGCAACATAACACAGCCGCACGATCCCTGCGCGGTCACTGCTGCCACTAAGGTTAACCATTGATTGATTTATTGTTTGGGCTTAAGGACGCATCAACTGCTACTGGTTATGTAGCGCCCATACTAAGGTTAACCAGGTTAACGCCGTGGTGTTAGCATGGGTGCCCGTAAGTTCTTCGAGACCAGTCAACTGCTGAAAGACAGGTCAACCAGCGAACACCTCAATGTCCACTTCAGCTGAGTGTGCTGGCGAAGTCGTGCCTATCGTCGCTTTTATGATGAACACTACTGGCAAATTGCTGACTAGGTGAGGTTAACTGGAGATAATCACAAATGTTGCTGATGCGCAGCACGCATCCGTTGGTTGTAAGTTGCATGTAGTAAAACGATTATATCAGTCAAGCAAAAACGGCATCAATGAAGTAATCAAGACCAGAATGCACACTTCAGCCTTCACGAAGTAGACGAAAAACCTCTGAAACCTACTGCCAGGCACACTAGCAAAATGTCTCTGATACAGCCTCAAAAACCGTACTGAAGTCAGTTGGCATGCCGCTAAATAATGTTTAATGCTTTCGAAATGCACAATAGCACAACACGCCAAAAGTATAAAGCGCATAACGCCGAAACAATGAAGTGCATCACGTCAAAAAATAAAGCGCATTACGTCACAAGAATGCAGCGCATCACGTTGCTGCGCCAGGAGCATGCCGCGCGCGACATTTGTAGCTGCGGCATGCCGACGGGCGCCACGCCGCGGGGCGTGCCGGCGTGCGGTGCCATGCCGCACGCGACATCTGTAGCTGCGGCATGCCGACGGGCGCCACGCCGCGGGGGCGTGCCGGCGTGCGGTGCGACCGACAGCGTGGCGCGGGCCGGGGCTTACTTTGGCCGGCGCCGCCGCCGTGATGGTGCGGCCGCCGTGTGGCTGCGACTTGCCGCGCAGGCTCGACCAGACGCGTCGGCCGAACAGCACGTGGTTCCTCTGACATGGCACACACACACACACACACACATGAAGGCGGGTTGAGGACGTGCCGGCCGGTCGTGTCACAGCGTGCACCGTGCACACGGCTCGCACAGCTGGAGCCAGCCTGTGCAAATGAGCACGGGCGACAGCGCACACACCATCGCACGCGGACAGTCGCGGGGATATACGTGTGGAATTGTCCCCGCCGCCTCCCTCTTCTCTTGTGAATGCTGCCGAAGCAAGCAAAGGAAAAGGGAGAGCAATTCATGATTGGTTGGTTATTCGGGTTTCAGGGCGCATCGACCGTTGGATCATTTATCACCATTAAAGAGCAATGCATGGGATTATTATCAGGACCTTAGACAACAACGTCCTGCGTCGGCACCAAACAGTTTGGGTCACGGCCGCATCACTACACCTTCAGTCTCTCCAGAGCAAATGCGTATATGTGTATCAACCTAAACATGATCACAAATCCGATTCAAATGTTCACCAACACCGAATGGATTGAATGCCAGTTGTTCACGCAGACATACACCATTTCAGCCAAATGTAAGCACGCGAACAGATCCAAATCAGACGAGGCATGGGTCTCTCCTCACTGTCAGCTCTTTAATTAATCACCAGCATCACCAAATAACTTCTCGACGTGCGGTGGTCCGAGAACACTGATAAAGGAGTCACACCTGACTTGTAATTGCCTGCAGACCGAGGTCCACATGTCCATCCATCCGTGTCTGTCTATATGGCTGCCTGTATGCACCTGCAGTGCCTGCCATCATCAGGAGGGGTACTCACCCGGTGTGTCGGTGTGTCCTCGGCTACCATTTGGTCCAGATTTCCCGAGATGGCTCGCTTCAGCTCGGGGCCGGCCTCGTGGAGAGTGCGCAGTCCCGCCTGAGGCCACATGAGAGCATCCGTCGACACAGCACCATTGCCAGCAGCCGTGACACGTACTGACACAGCCACCTCACCCACGGCCGTGACACGTACTGACACAGCCACCCCACCCACAGCCGTGACACGTACTGACACAGCCACCCCACCCACAGCCGTGATACGTGCTGACACAGCCACTACACCACTGTCCTGACATGTACTGACACAGCCACCTCCACCCACAGCCGTGACACGTACTGACACAGCCACTCCACCCACATCCGTGACACGTACCGACACAGCCACTACACCACTGTCGTGACACGTACTGACACAGCCATCAACTTACAAACACCATACACCCTTCGAACCCTACTAATCCCTACCCCCCCTCTCCTTGGTTCTGGGCCCTCCCCGCGGTGCGTCCGACACAGCCGCTCCTCCCAATTGCGTATCGGAACTTCTCAGTGCAATGGTCTGATTAGGGCAGACTTTGTGTGACGGCGTTTGCTGACAGGTTCAGCTCGTTGCACGTTTACACTATTTCTGACCTGATATAATCAGTTGGGGAAGTACTCGGCCACAGCCTTGAACATATTTGAGTAAGCACCGAATTTGAAAGAACAGATCTACGAGCGAACTTATCGTTATTCAACTTCATAGTTTGCATAGACATGTATTATAAAGAAACGATAAAAATTAAACAGTTATAAAATCAATGTCTATGCGAAACATATTTGCAATCTGTCATTTTCTGTGATCGCTTTTTAGTCCAGATAGTTTAGCACCGCCGGCATAAATACATTTCGAAGAGGCCTAGCATAAATTGATGTATATATGATAAAAATGTAATTAGTGACATGCGAACGCTAGACAGGACCTGGTGCAATCGTGACGCTTTTTTAATCCAAACACATTTCCATTGTTGCAATGTTTGAAGCCGTGTCAAAGTCAACCACAATTTTACCTGTTATTGCAAATTCGCTTTTACCAACGTGCATTTCACTCTTTGCACTGAAGTGCTAACAATCCCCGTTTAAAGAAAGTCTTTTGTGGCTGCACTTGTGACCTTGCGCCCTAGTTGCCCTGCACTTGTGCCCCAGGAAGCTGTGTAGATTCGGCCGGCTGCCGGTCACGTGGGTACGCCACGCCACGACCACTGCGTCCCCAGAGGTTGGGAGACTGCGTGCCCAGAGGTCGGGAGACTGCGTGCCCAGAGGTCGGGCGGCTGCGTGTCTCGGGATCGGGAGATTGCGTCCCCAGAGGTCGGGCGACTGCGCGCCCCGAGGGTGGGCGGCTGCGTGTTTCGAGATCGGGCGACTGCGTCCTCGGAGGTCGAGCGGCTGCGTGCCCCGAGGTTGGGAGGTTGCCGGTCACGTGGCTATATCATGCCACGTCTCCTGCGTGCCCCGATATCTGTGTGATCCGAGGTCAGAATACTGCGTGCCCCGAGGCTGGGAGACTGCGTGGCAGGTGTCGGACCGATGAAGGGTGCCGGACTGAAAGGCTGCACGCGTCATAAAATGAGCGGGAAGACTGTGAGGCAAAAGAACCGCGGCACACCGCGATGTATTCGCTCTGCCGATAAATGGACACAGGGCATCCAGGTTTGAGGTAGATACTCTATGTTCCGCACAAGATCCGATTTTGTTGAAAGGGCAACCAATTCTGATTGGAACATATTTTTTCATGTCTTTTACGCCACATCGGATGCACGATTTAGTAAATTGGACTCCTGTGGTGAATATGCTGAACTTTAATGCACCGAACATTCCTAAGTAGGTGGCACGTATTTCTGAACTTCCTATAATTCAACCGAAATTATCTGAATATCCTAGAACTTAGAATATTCAACCAAAAATCCTTGAACTTAGGAGGACCAAAAATTTCCTTCTGTTCTCGCTAGTCGAGCGCCCAAAAGGTGCACCGCAACTAGTTACAGTCTAGTGCTGCCAATACCAGAATATCCCCGGCTGCTACCATACGATGTGGGTGGATGTGAAGGCCACAGGCGGAGGTTCGTTCCTACCTGAAGAGTGACTGTCGTTGATTCCTCTTCGCCTTCGCCTTGGACAGTCAACGTTTCGTCCTTCTTTTTCCGTTTGAATTTTCGAAAGTAGTCTTGTATGAGGAACGTCGCGTAGAACTTTCCCACAGTGATGTCGTCGTCAACTGCGAGGCAACAATCGTCCGTCAACATGCAACGTTGTCACTGCAGTGTTTCGAAAATAACGCCAGGTACATGGGGTGACATTTCTAGAAGCATTCCGTTGGTATGTTCAACAGGTGTTTACATACAACCTTGTCACACAAATACGGTACACACACATACGACCGGATATGCGAACTCCCGGCACTCCACAGTACATGCGGTGTAATCTCCTGCTCACGAATTATTTAGATTCCGGTATAGAATAGGTGGTGCAGCATCCCTTTTACAATACATGCACGAAAGCGTATTTCGTACGGAAATGTGTGCAGCATGACAAGCTTAACCATCGTCAGGATACACAACGGCCGTCAAAGTCCGTGTTTCGACAAGCATGAAATACATTCGACAAGCCGCTGAAGTATTCAGGTCTTGCTTCCATGATCTCGCTGGCATAGAAATCACAGTTAAATAAATCATCTGATAGTTGGCGCTACAGCATGGTCTGAGCCAACCACCTCAGGTCACAGTAACAAATTGAAGATGCCCGACTTTGTGGAGCTGAACTATTACTGCCCAGTCCTCACTCACATTTAGCAGAGATAATGACACATGTATGATCCATATAGGCAATCTAGTAACGTAAGATCTTGTGGACGACGGTGCAACCCGTCCGCTTCCCGTCTACGTGTCGTGCAGATGACGGACCAGACGTGAGTGTGACAATCACCACTACCACTTGATCTGATTGCCGACCACATGACGATGACACAAAACTCATTCCTGGCCTCAAGGATAATTGAGAAGCGGACTTTTTAGAAGGGTTACAAACCGAGCAGCAGTTACACCCTGGTACGACCGGGACCGTGACACCATCGATAGCCACAAGGTTTAGCCTACAGGCATCTTGATTTTAAACCACGCTCACATAGAAACAGGTAGTCACTTCAATGCCATATGCAAATACAAAGCAGCTGATGGTGACATTATGGACACCTTTCCAGAACAATATATATATATATATATATATATATATATATATATATATATTATAGAGAGCACACATACACAACACACACTTGTGTGTGTATATGTGAAAATAATGACAAGAGATTTTGTCTTATGGAGATGTATAGATAAGGTAACAACGATTGCATTTTCAACAAGCCGGTAGACTTGCCGGTAGACATGAGTAACATGGGATATGTGACCGGAATGCAACTGATTTTTTAGTTGCTCCGTTTATCTTGTTTTTTTAGGGCGTCCGTTGAAAAACTGGAGTATTCTAGAAATGACAGGGCAATTGCATGTACTGTGAAATATTTAGTGTGCATCATACGTTCTGCCCCATCACACGTTTTCAAAGGGGAGATTATACAGATATACCAGGGCATTCTGGTAGCACACACACACAACCTTTCCTAAACACCAGTCACACAGTTCGCAACACACTTCAACAAACTATGCGCTAGTCTAATCTGTGAGAACTACGCCAGAACAGACTACCACGCTTCAGTCAGATGTTTCACGTGGTATGTACGAAGGTGTATCCATACCACACAACCAATACTGGCTAAAGGGAAGCGCATGATGAACACATATTTCTACAGAAAGTCTTGCGTTAGAAAAATGGAAACCGAAGAAGAAAAACAAAGCAGTTGCATCAGGCAGTGTGTAATTCATACGTGACAAGGACATTGTGTTAGTTGCAGAAGCACGGCATCAGGAGCGCATTGCACCATACGTATGCCTTACCACCCTCACCGCCAGCCGGCGGCACCACCTGGTCCAGCAGCTTGGGCGACGTGCGCTTCCACACCTTCTTGATGATGCCTCGCAACTCATCGTTC
The DNA here is from genome assembly GCA_034440575.1 of Imbricaverruca yamaguchii. Taxonomy (NCBI): domain Eukaryota; kingdom Metazoa; phylum Arthropoda; class Thecostraca; family Neoverrucidae; genus Imbricaverruca; species Imbricaverruca yamaguchii. The sequence continues at coordinate 124,840 of JAOTOL010001151.1, read as the reverse complement.
ATTTCGTCGATGTTGCCGTCCGTCTTGATGTGCAGCGACGTGCGCACCACGGCGAACAGCGTGGCGTTGAACATGACGGTGCCGTCGGCGTTCAGCGGCATGTTCATCGAGACGAGCCGCTTGCAGGCGACCCGGTGCGGACACAGCTTGCCGAAGCCGAGCGGCGGCGAGATCTTGCGCAGCAGCGTCACCACGTCCACGTGCTTGATGCGGCCCTTGGCGTCCGGGTCGTACTCGGACCACAGCCGCACGAACTCGTCCAGGTGGTGCGGCCCGAGGATCGACCAGTCGCGCGTCAGGTAGTCGAAGTTGTCCATGATGACGGCCACGAACAGGTTGATCACCTGGCGGAGAGCCCGGGAACTGCTGGTACGCGGAACGTTCGTGGCGAACAGACGCCCTTCCAAGCGAGGGTCATGCGCCGGCGAGCGGCAGTGTCACTTTTGTGTGTGTGTGTGGGGGGGGTGATGTGAGGGGAGGGGCGGGAGGAGACGAGTGCTGGAGCATCTCATCATCATCCCCTTGAGGCTTTTTAGGGCACTCTGGATCAAACCAAGCTCTGCACCAACCACCAGTCTCCCACCTCAGACATTTTATGGAACTTAGTCCCTGACAAGGGGAACCGGCTGAAGAAACCGTGGGAACCACAGTGAGGGAGGGAACGGGCTAATGGACCTTCGATGCATCGTTGCAGTAGGTGCAATATTATGATCTCCCATCGTCACTCATTCACCTTAAATCCCACGTAAACATAGATGGTGCATGCATTTTGTGTACATGTTATTCGCGATCGAAAGCGATCGGTATCTGCTTAAATAGTTCGCACATTGGTCTGGTGGTAACAAAGCTACTGCACACCGGGCCTCTGCGTTCGATAAAAAATGCGAAGACTGCTTGTGGCCGAAGTCTAAACTATCAAAGCCTATTGCGACAGCCTTAAAGATTTCTACAACACCAACGACGCCTGCTGTACCATTGCTGGATTATCGGGAACAACACACGCTTCACTAGCATAGCACAGCCAATGCCCAACCGAATCCGAAGCCACTGCTGTTTTGTCATTTCAGACTTGGTAACAAATGCACACGTGTTTGAAACCGTAACGTTCAACTCAACAAAATGCAATGCACAAGCGGATGCAAATGAGATCCAGCTGACCGAAACTGTATGGGGCAGGACGAATATCGGGGCAGGCAATCTGGGCATTTCATAAGACATGGTGTGTGACACTCAACTACAAGTTGTATGGATTGAAGGCGTAAATCACGACGAGACACTCAAGAACACCGATAAGAATTAACCAGCCAAGGCTCACACCTGATCACAGCATCCCCATCAGGTCAAGCTCATCGGGGGTGTCCTTACCAGGAATGAGCATAGAACATAGAAGCTGACGAAATACGGAATGGCAAACGGTGTGCCGCAGCCGCCAGAGGGATCCTTCACTTGGGGATCGCAATTGCCGTTCACACAGGCGAGCATGATCTCTTGCCACGCCTCTCCTGCAGGTGAGGGGAGTGGTCAGGTCACCGGTGTTGGTGGCTGTCGTCGGCATTCGGTACGGCTCTGGCCTGACAGTTGGACAATTCATATGGTGAACGACGCATTCAATTATCAAGAATGAATTGGGAAGAAAACCTGGCTAAACGGTATGTTGTTTCAGTAAGAAGCACACATGGGTCGATGCCTCACCACTCCGACTCTTTCTCACAGAAGGTGGAGAGGTGGGGACACATGCACAATTGCAGCGGAATCATGAAGAAATCGCTGACATGCAGTTCTAGTGGACATGACGCCTGCCTCTCTCTCCCTCTCTCCCTCTCTCTCCCTCCCTCCCTCCCTCCCTCCCTCCCTCCCTCCCTCCCTCCCTCCCTCTCTCTCTCACTCTTTCTCTCTTTCTCCTTCCCTCCCTCTCTCCATCCATCTTTCCTCTAAGACTTCTCTGATTCTCTGCCAGTGACACACCTGTAGCAGATCGGAAGAGTACGAGCACCGCTTGAGAGAACGTTTGGAAGTGGTTATTTCTGTGTATCGCCGTCTCATCGTCAATGTCAATCTTCCCGAATACCTGCAACACACCTCCATATGTCACCCACCCTTCTGGTCACTTCCAGCATGCTCGCTGCCATTCTGTGCATGCGGCCCGCCTATTTAACTCATATCATCTCCGAATCACATATAATAATGGCTCATGCTGGGCAAAAATACTCTTAATCAGTATCCAAGACTGTTGGTGTATTGGCATCTCATGTAGGATCGGTGGAGGCCATTACGCGGCAGACCTTACTGACATGGAAACGAGTATTTCATTGAAAGGTTTGCATCTTAGCAATGACGATCATGGAGCTAGATGGATGCGCTCATCGGCCACCACTGGCCGATGGTGAGTACGGGCCACCACTGGCCGATGGTGAGTACGGGCCACCACTGGCCGATGGTGAGTACGGGCCACCACTGGCCGATGGTGAGTACGGGCCACCACTGGCCGATGGTGAGTACGGGCCACCACTGGCCGATGGTGAGTACGGGCCACCACTGGCCGATGGTGAGTACGGGCCACCACTGGCCGATGGTGAGTACGGGCCACCACTGGCCGATGGTGAGTACGGGCCACCACCGGCCGATGGTGAGTACGGGCCACCACCGGCCGATGGTGAGTACGGGCCACCACTGGCCGATGGTGAGTACGGGCCACCACTGGCCGATGGTGAGTACGGGCCACCACTGGCCGATGGTGAGTACGGGCCACCACTGGCCGATGGTGAGTACGGGCCACCACTGGCCGATGGTGAGTACGGGCCACCACTGGCCGATGGTGAGTACGGGCCACCACTGGCCGATGGTGAGTACGGGCCACCACCGGGCGATGGTGAGTACGGGCCACCACTGGCCGATGGTGAGTACGGGCCACCACGGCCGATGGAGTAGGGCCATCACTGGCCGATGTTGAGTACGGGCCACCACTGGCCGATGGTGAGTACGGGCCACCACTGGCCGATGGTGAGTACGGGCCACCACCGGCCGATGGTGAGTACGGGCCACCACTGGCCGATGGTGAGTACGGGCCACCACCGGCCGATGGTGAGTACGGGCCATCACTGGCCGATGGTGAGTACGGGCCACCACTGGCCGATGGTGAGTACGGGCCACCACTGGCCGGTGTATTTGTGTGATGCGCATTTGCAACCTACACATATAACGGAATACACTCAGCGTTTCAAATATCCAGAGACGATGTCACCTGCATGCCGACGACGGCGTAGATGAAGAAGAGCATGACGATGAGTAGCGCCACGTAGGGCAACGCCTGGAACGACTTGATGAAGGTCCAGAGCAACGTGCGGATACCCTCGCCACGAGACAGAAGCTTGATCAGCCGCATCACGCGGAATAGACGAAAAAAGTTGATGCTGATCATGGTGGTGCTCGGCTGCAACATAATACGTCACGTGACGTCACGTGGATCGCCGGTGCCTGCTATGTCGTATATGGTACAGGTACAGATTATATACATATATATATATATATATATATATATATATATATATATATATATATATATATGTATATATATATATATATATATATATATATATATATACATATATATATATATATATATATATTTGTCGGTCATAGTGGTGCTCGGCTGCAACATAATACGTCACGTGACGTCACGCGGAGCGCTGCTACCTGTTATGTCGTATGTGATACAGACACAAGCTATGGGCATGAAGGCATAATTGGTATTTCTTACATCAGAAATACAGAATGCTAACCAAATACAAATCAGCTTTATATGGCCATGCGTGGGAATGCACAGACATCAACCAGAATGAAGATTTTGATATACGCTAGACCCAGAATAACAGGCTGCAGACAACAAATGAACACCACGGTCGAAACATAACACGGTCAACGAACAACGAACATAGTCAGGGTAAGCATTCAAACTACATACCATCTGTTCTTCAAGAAATATATCGATGAAAGATCCCAAAACAATGATGAAGTCGAAGACGTTCCAGGGGTCACTAAAATAGTTCTGGAAAGAAAGACAAACTAACGTTATCAGCAGCGTATGTTAAGAAAATGCAACGTTCTCAAAAGGCTGCCAAAAGGACATGGCACCTCCATTAGCACCACTGTACAAACAAAATGGCCCAGAATCATTTTGGGTCGAGAGGCAACATTAGACTAAGTAGATAAATGTACCATGAAATTGTTGGTTCGTCAGGCTAGCGTCCATTGATTTTATCTTATAGAATTATCATTATTGATTACTGTGCTATACATTAGTTAATTGTATGTTAGTATGTTATCGTTCTGCTATTTAGATCATAAACATTAACTTCTTGACTTAAAATACTCTATTCATATGTTCCTAAAAACAAGATATCGATAGCTTTTGCATTGCTATTGGACATCACGTCAATGAGAGCATTTATACGCGCCAGCTCCGATGACCTCTGCTTACCTTGAACCGGAACGCCAGCAGCTTGAGAATGCACTCAACAGCGAATGCCGAGGAGAATACCAGGTTGAGCACGTCGAGCGCCTGCGTGTAGGTATCTGGCTGTTTGTAGAATCCCATGGCTAGGGTGATGGTGTTGCAGAGGATCAGCATGAAGATGAAGTACTCGAAGGGCTGTGACGTCACGAACCACCACATCTTGTATTGGAGCCGATGTTTGGGGATGTAGCGGCGCACGGGTCGCGCCTTCAGCGCAAACTCTATGCAGTTCCTCTGCGAAGTTGAAGTTCGGTTAGCATCTCCCAAACGTAAGAAGCAGCCACATGACCTTCGTGGAAGAATCTTTACTGTTTCTCTTTCCGCGAACTGATCATAATCGTCTACTTTCAAATACCGACTAACAACTTTCTCAGATGTGCAATATTCATCTTGGCAGGCGACAAAGTAGCTTGTGTGCTTTTAACATGCTGGTAAATCAGCAATACAAATATTAGGGAATAGTTATATACACGGCCTTGAACTGTTCAAGCTTCTCCTTGGGTGATCAAGTTAAATACAAATAAAGCCAAATCCTCGATGCAGCGAAACTCCCATCACCCTCGCTACATCCTATCTCCAGTCCAGAGGCCGGCCAGTTCGCCACCGCCGACCGCTTCGACCCTGGGTTGACACAGTGCATTTGTTACGTCACACCCAGTGTTGTTGCTGCCGCCCATCTGATACGTGCTGGCCACCACAGCTCGGGTACCCCACCCGAGGCATCAGTGTAGTCATCTGTCAGGTCGTTGACATTGCCGGCAGCGCGACGGGTCATTCGAACACGACCATTGTCAGCCTACCCCGCCGGGGAGGACACCCTGCCCGGCTGTACGGCAGTGTGGTGCCACTGACCACCATCAGCCTACCCCGCCGGGGAGGACACCCTGCCCGGCTGTACAGCAGTGGTGCCACTGACCACCATCAGCCTACCCGCCGGGGAGAACCCTGCCGCCGGCTGTACAGCAGTGAGGTGCCACTGACCACCATCAGCCTACCCCGCCGGGGAGGACACCCTGCCCGGCTGCACGGCAATGTAGTGCCACCGCTGCTGACTGGCGAGCGGGACTCATTAGGGGTAAATCTTCGTCTTGCACTGCCGTCTCGGGAACCTGGTTGGTGGGACTCTGGACCTCATTAACCCGCGCCGTCTTTCAGGTCAAATCCTCCCTCCCCCCTCTCGGGGGAGGGGGCGGTTGAAGACCCCCTCTAAAATCTCAACTAAGCGTCGCACGAAAACGAAAACGGTGTCATCGGAAAGCGCTCGACGAGTAGGGTCCGGGTCCACCCTACAAAACAATTTTCCCCAAAAGTAACGTCACCAGGGGGGCTAGATTTTCACGACTTTTCACGACTTACATTGTTTTTGACTCTGGGGAGTTAATTTTGGGAGATATATGAAAAAAACACAATTTATTTGGAATGAGAAAAGGACAGCAAAATCGACCCTGGCTATATTTTTTTTGGCCCCCAAGAATAATATTTTTTTTCTCTCAAATTTCAATATTTTGAGTTTTCAAGTTTTCATAAATTTCCTTTTCCAATGGGTAGGCAAACCGAAAAACGTTGTTGGAAGTCACCTTGCCCGAATAAAAAATGCTTACTTTAGCCAGAATCCTGTATTTGAACTACATTTTGGCAAATACGCAAAATTTATATGTAGTCAAAAACCGAAAAAAGAAAAAAATTCCACTCGCACGTTTTATTGCATCCGTAAAGATAAGCAACCGCTGAAAGTTTCATTAAACTATCTGTATCCGTTAAAGCGTGACGACCGGTTGAAGGTTTTTGGAGGTGACGTCACTTGACCTTGACTAACTCGTTGACTCCAGATGACCTGACCTAAAATATTTGAATCAGCATGTCAAATTGATGTGGGAAATGGTATGCCAAATTTGGGCGCGCTGCCGCGCGCCGTTCGTCCGCTATCCGCGAAAAACCTGAGGGGGGGGCGGTTGAAGACCCCCCCCCCGAGACGGGACGGGTTAACAGAGATAAGCCTGCCGCAACAACTGCTAATGTTCAATAATATAATGGCATATGGCAATTATGTAAGCGTACCTTACTGCCTTTTCATCGCATTACTTGCAACATATACTATTGCATTGTATGCATCTCATCCATGTCTTAAATAGGCGCGACATGACAAATTAAATCGATGGGCTCTAAAACCTTATTAGCCAACTAACTCTTCAGTGTATTAGCTGGGATGCCGTGATTTCGTCACCAATTTTCGTGTTGTTAATGCTTAATTTAAGAGAAACATGTGAAGGCACTTCACATGTTGTTGCCATGAACGATTTGTTGCCACAAAGTAGAAATGCGAATCAATAAAAAAAAAACGCGCTCGCTTCCTGCAATGTAATATTGCTCACCTGATTCTTGTCCAAATCAATATGCCTATATTCCTGTTCTCCCTCGCTTTGGAATGTAACGATCACGAAGCCTACGAAGATGTTGACCATGAAGAAGGCGATGATGATGATGTAGATGAAGTAGTAGATGGCCACGGCTGGCTGGTAGTTGTAGAGTGGACCCGTGTCTTCCGTGTGCGAGTCGATCGATGTGTACAGCAGGCTGAGGGCACCAGCGGGCGGCTGAACAGACGACTGCAACACCTCTGACAGACAAGCTAGCTGGGAACCATACCCTGACCACACTCACGACTGCGGCCCACCAGTGAAGCCGCAGAGAGCAGCTGGCAGTGGGATTCGGACGGCCGAGATTTTACTCCCACTGGAGTCAGTGGTAGCGAATGTCGCCCTCCCAGTCAAATTTTGCTAGGTGAGACCTTGGCCGGTTGGAAGTTACACATTGGACACGTGTGCTTCTCATTCGATGTGTACAGCAGGCTAAGGCAACCAGCTGGCAGTTCTGCGTAATGTCCACTGCGATGTGCAGTCGACAGTCAACGTAGCGCTTGTAACACAGCTATCGCAACATTAATCACGGTACAGATCACGGTAAGATCAGCGGGTATTAAGAAGTTAGACGCTCGAATTTCCACAACTAGACACCGCATTGCACTTTGGTAGCCGGTTTAACAGTGTACACACGTACACAGAGTGGTGCAGACAAGAAGCTGTTCAAGCCCTGACGTTGGGCTTGTGCCGCATGATGGTGCCCAAGTAGTCCTCAGCTCGTGACCAACAAAATCGGATGGCGGAACCGTAAGCCTGCAGTCGCATAACGTGTGCGGTGGAAGAGGAAGACATCCCTGGATAGATATTGGTGTTTTGGATAACTTCAATCTAACCTTTTATTCGATACTTTCTTTTGGAATATCGTTCGTAGCTTTTTCCATAATCAAATGACTGGGTGCAACGTTGTCTGATGGTATATCCTCTGTCAGTTGGCATCACTTCTCAGTTGGGGCACCCATTCGGCTGCTTGTTTGCCCCTTGATGCAAACAAGAATTCGGTTACACTCCTGGATGGGACAATGACATATTGCAATACCAGTGTTGCTGGGAATGATACATGCGGCGAGGATCTACATTAATTGGTAGGACACATGCAATATAAAACATGTTTATGTGATGTCACTGATATCAACGCTTTTATGAATTCATATCGCAATCACACGAATAACTTTTCCGCCATAACAGTAACGCTTCTTCTCATTACGATGTTGTTTGCCGATTGCCAGATGCGTAAACCATCTCGCAGATAGATTGGGCGCTACATGACCAATATAGTCGATGCGCCTTAAAGCCCTAATAACTAACTAACTCGCAGATAGATTGACTTTTGTCACCACTTACGTTGGCCATCCCTCGAATGTGGAGACTGTGAAAAGAGTGAGCATCGCTTCGCCCACGTCATCGAAGTTGAACTCGCTCTTTGTCCAAGTTCGTTCGAGCCGCAATGGCTTTGTAGTGTCGCCCTCAGAGTAGCCGATGAAGAAGCCCCTGCAACATAGTCAGTGTGTGCTAATGTGATCGTAGTGCACGTGTCTAGGCCAAAGCCATAACCCGCGAGCCACCCACAGATTTACCGGTTTCTGGTCTCAAAGATGTAGTCTAAAATATAGACTTCTTCCCAAAATAGAGCCACTACATTAGCATGGCAATGGCTGTCGGTTGCATCTGAAATGCCGTCCCAGCAGGTGTAGGATCCACATGGCCCGGACAAAGCGCTGGCTGCTGAGATCAGCACATCAACAGCAGCTGGCGCGGGGCTAACTCACCGGCACTCGGTTTCCGTCAGCTTTGAATCATCGTTGCACGAGAAGAACTTGCCCTTGAACAGCTGCACACCGATGACGGCGAACATGAACTCCAGCAGACACGTGACCAGCATGATGTTCCAGATGGTCTTGATGGCCACGATGACACACTGCACCACGCGCTGTTGGAGAGGTGGAGAGGTGGAACACAAACGAGAGATCATCACCCCGTACACAGCATTACGTTTGCAATCCACTCAGCAAGTCTTTTTGACACCATCTCAATGATGGTACAAATCACTTCAAATCGAATGTGCGACATCCAAGACACGTGTGGTTAATACACTAATCGTTACACTCGCTTCCGAAAACGTCCGACTCACTGGCAGGTAGCAGCTACCTCATTGTTGCAGCAGCTGACCACACCGTAATAGTGTCGAAGCGTCTCAGGTCAAACCCATGCACTCGTGAAATTGCGTCGCTAAGTCGGTATTTTTGTACTCGCATCTACACACCCACGGGTAACTGCTGTGCGTGTTCCATTGCTCAGGTGACAGCCATCAGCCCGAGGGCGATTAGGCGGCGGCGCCTCGCCGGCCACTGCTAGCACAACACACCGGCGACCTCCCCTCCGGAAGAAATGTCTCACACAAGCGGCAAGGGCGGCGTGGGCGTGCGGCAGACTGGTGACAGCCAGCCGGCAGACTGGTGACAGCCAGCCGGCAGACTGGTGACAGCCAGCCGGCAGACTGGTGACAGCCAGCCGGCAGACTGGTGACAGCCAGCCGGCGGACTGGTGACAGCCAGCCGGCAGACTGGTGACAGCCAGCCGGCAGACTGGTGACAGCCAGCCGGCGGACTGGTGACAGCCAGCCGGCGGACTGGTGACAGCCAGCCGGCAGACTGGTGACAGCCAGCCGGCAGACTGGTGACAGCCAGCCGGCAGACTGATGACAGCCAACCAGCCGACTGGTGACAGCCAGCCGGCAGACTGGTGACAGCCAGCCGGCAGACTGGTGACAGCCAGCCGGCAGACTGGTGACAGCCAGCCGGCAGACTGGTGACAGCCAGCCGGCGGACTGGTGACAGCCAGCCGACGACACACCCATGCTCTCGCCAGTTAATTGCATCCGGTAGTACCCTCACTAGCTCATTTGCTCATTAGTGCTCACATTGTGGTACTTTTGGCAGGGTGATGAGGTGACATCACGTGACATCGAGAGGTAGCTGTGTGAAGTCGTATGCTAAAGAAAACTGGACGCCATGGAATAAGTTCCCAATAATACTTCATCAGAAAAATCGACACACATCTATCTGGTGATGATGTACCTGACGGGGACCATCTTAACTTTCGACGGTATAAGTTGGCAACATCTTTTCTTTCTTAATATCGCCATAAATAAGATGCAGTTAATGGGCACACTTGTAATTCGGTGGTACATTGAAACTGGATCGCATACCATGTTGGGAAGCGTTACGGGCTTGACGAGGATCAGTCAGTCTGACCCAATCGTGAGCGAACTCGGGCGGCGACACGTAATGTTTCTGACGCATCACGATATAGTACGAGCAGGGCCCATGCATCACCAATGTGCTGTAGTGAGACCACGCTTCTCCTACGACCAGCCGTCGCACGGCGGGCATGACAGGTCGGCTCGAGTGCACATGCTCACCTTGAGACCCTTGGCTCTGTTGATGGCACGCAGTGGGCGAAGGACTCGAGCCACACGCAGGATCTTCACCACGGATATTGCATCGGCGCTGCAACAGGTGCCTTCAATCATGACAGCACACAAGGCCAGGTCACAGGTCATTTATTTCTCTCACTGGTGATTTCCAGACACGCTGACAAGCGCAGATGCTTTATTATATGTACATATATATACATATATATACATATATATATATATATATATATATATATATATATATATATATATATATATATATATATATATATATATATATATATATATATATATATATATATATATATATATATATATATATATATATATATATATATATATATATATATTAGGGTGTGTCGTCGATTGCAGATCCAAAATGCCAGGGTGGGGTTTTACGGGGGCGATGATAAAAACGACATGTAGCAAAAAACGATTTCAAAGCGACTTCGAGCTTGCCCTCACGCCCGGAAGGTTCCCCATTCACTTACACTAGCGCCATCTATGCACGTGTTTTAGGGATCTCAGCTTCTAGTGGGTGTACAAAGACGAGACAAAAACCATCGTATTGCTCATGATGAGAGCTTTCGATTGATACCAATTTTGATGACCTGGAGTCACTAGGTCGCCGTCGAAGGTCAGGTCACATATCTCACTCAACACCGGAACGGGTCATTCGGAGACCATAAACATGTATCTAAGAACTAAGTCACTAAATACTGTTCACTTGGTCTCATTGCGATGTTGTGGACTTTTAAAGGGTACAGTGAGGAATATTTAACCACCGTGACCTGCAAAAGGTAAAAGGTCAGATACCCAAGGTAGTGGAGAATTACATCTCAGCTGGGTAAGTAGGTGGTAATTCTCCACTACCTTGGGTATCTGACCTTTTACCTTTTGCAGGTCACGGTGGTTAAATATTCCTCACTGTGCCCCCTAAGAGTCCACAACATCGCAATGGGACCAAGTGAACATTGTTCAGTGACTCAGTTATGCGATACATGTTTATGGTCCAGAATGACCCGTTCTGGTGTTGAGTGAGATATGTGACCTGACCTTCGACGGCGACCTAGTGACACCAGGTCATAAAAATGGGTATCAATGGAAAGCTCTCAGCATGAACAATACGATGGTGTTTGTCTCGTCTTTGTACGTCCTCTACAAGCTGAGATACAAAAAACGCGTGCATAGATGGCGCTAGCGTGCCATAGTAAACGAATGGGGGAACCTTCCGGGCGTGAGGGCAAGCTCCAAGTCGCTTTGAAATCGTTTTTTTGTTTGTTTGCTACACATCGATTTTTTATCATCGCCCCCGTAAAACCCCACCCTGGCATTTGTCCCCGTGACAAAAAGTACGAGTATGACACACCCTAATATATATATATATATATATATATATATATATACATATATATATACATAAGTATAACATATATATATATATAAGTATAATATATATATGTAAATATAATATATATCTGTGTGTGTACGCATGCATATACATACGTGTGCGTGTTCCTATGTTCGTGTGCTTATACAGTCTCGGTAATCATAGCAGTCTAATCACTCAGTTGATGCTGATACACCTACATTGAAGCGAAGGAGATGAGGGACACGGCGACCACCAACAGATCCAGCAGGTTGAAGGCCGACCGACAGAACGAGCCCGGGTGCATGATGAAACCGTACGCCACCGCTTTGAAGCCGATCTCCAACGTAAACACGGTGGTGAAGAAGACGTCGAAGTAGTTGAGAATCTGCAGCACGCAAAGTGCAAGGAAACATCATAGTTAAGTTTATGTGATCAGAACATCACTCAACAAATAATTCAGTGATGGTCGTCTGTCCACAGACTATGATAATGTCCTGTCAGAGATGGAAGAACACTGTCCACTGCAAGGTACCACTCTCTGTCCACAGACCATAAAACTGTCCTGTCAGTGATGGAGGAACAATATCCACTGCAAGGCACCCTCCTCTGCCCACAGACTATAATAATGTCCTGTCGGTGACGGGGGAAAAACTCCCCCCTCAAAGGTACCACTCTCTGTCCACAGACCATAAAACTGTCCTGTCAGTGATGGAGGAACAATATCCACTGCAAGGCACCCTCCTCTGCCCACTATAATAATGTCCTTCGGTGAGAGAACACGCCCACTCAAGGTCCACTTTCCACAGACCATAAAACTGTCCTGTCAGTGATGGAGGAACACTATCCACTGCAAGGCACCCCACTATTATATACGCCCACTTCAGGGTACCATTATCTTTCCACATACTATAATGATGTCCTGTCAGTGATAGAGGAAGACTGTCCACTGCAGGGCACCCTCCTCTGTCAACAGACTATAATATGCACTGCCACTGACGGAAGTATATCGCCTACATCGGGGAGGTTTTTCTGCACCCGTCGCCCTGTTGGCTGATGTTTTCCGCTACATAATTACGCACAGCAGCCTGCTTGCGCCTAAAGGACATCGCTCTTTTCATTGGCAGGCAGCTTTTTCTGCTTAGTAGCGAATCTCCAGCCCTGCACCCAGATCAGTTTGAATCAATCGAGTTAATTCTAAGCGCGATCAATATAGCCAGTACCTCGGTAATATATCTCCTATAGACACACACAGATAAATCAGCTCATTGCCCGACTACTGTTAGGTTGCGGTGACTACGCACAAACTATTGGTTGCCTGTCTCTACTCATGCACTATTTTAAACTGGCATGCACGAGGTAGGAATGGGCATTATGGGATCCAGGTATACCCAGCCCAGCCATACGCAGCAACGACGAAAGTTGGCACCAATTACTCGCCGTTCGACGAGATATACCTCAGCTAATGGATATATTCGTCTTCCATGATGGTCAACTATCAACACATTACCATTTGCATCCATTTGGTGCAATCGCACGGATATCTGAACATCGCGAGAGCTGATCATCGTGTCTTGGAAGCAGAGAGTCCCCAGCCTCCACTATGGGCCCAGTTTACCCGCACAGACGTGGGCACACTGGTGCACAGAGGCGACTGACCGTGTTTCTCTCTGAGCCGGCGTTGACCGGGTCCTCGGCGGCCAGCATGGCCGACGACACCAGGATGCACATCATGATGACGTTGCCGAAGTAGCTGTGGTTGCAGAACCAGTGGCAGAACACGCGCCACCTGGTGGCACAGACTCGCCGTCAGTGGTCGGCTCGGCACCAGCTGGTGGAGCAGCACGTCACAGTCTCGACGTCAGCGGCCAAGGTGGTCAAATAGTGATGTGTCAGGTCATGGCCAGTACAGGAACAGTTGAAAAGAATAGCCAATCCGTACCCTGCAGGGTGCGGTCCCTACAGCCACCCGCTGTAGGGACCGAACACGGGGATGTGCCGCGTGGGATGAGCTGGACTTCGGCGGCGGACACCCGCCACCCGCTGTAGGGAGAGAACACGGGGGTGTGCCGCGTGGGATGAGCTGGACTTCGGCGGCGGACACCCGCCACCCGCTGTAGGGAGAGAACACGGGGGTGTGCCGCGTGGGATGAGCTGGTAGCTGGACTTCGGCGGCGGACACCCGCCACCCGCTGTAGGGACAGAACACGGGGGTGTGCCGCGTGGGATGAGCTGGACTTCGGCGGCGGACACCCGCCACCCGCTGTAGGGACAGAACACGGGGGTGTGCCGCGTGGGATGAGCTGGACTTCGGCGGCGGACACCCGCCACCCGCTGTAGGGACAGAACACGGGGGTGTGCCGCGTGGGATTGGCCGGACTTCGGTTGGCGTGGCCGGCTGAGGTATCAGACGCGGTCACCCCCCCCCGGCGGCACCCCATCGCCCCCACCCCCGTAAGCGGCACACCGAGCGCCGGCCCGGTCAGAGCGTGGCCGACGACAGTCGCATCGCGTCTCCCCGCTCACCTGTTGGTCGGCGAGAACACGTAGAAGCTGGTGAAGGGCGGCAGTGGCTTGGCGGCTTGTTTGGCGGAGAGCTGCGAGAGGCGGCGCGGCCTGGCCGTGGCCGGCCGCTGGTCGTCAGGCGAGCCGTCCGTGTCGCTGGTGTCGGAGCTGCCCGCGTAGCCGGCCCTGTCGCCTGCAAGGTCGGCGGCCGCGGCACGTCAGACCAGGCCGCCGGCAGTGTCGGCCGGCACGGCTCGGCAGCACGGCAGCCGTCAGGTCAGTGTCACGGCGTCACAAGGTCACGGCGCCGGCCGGCACGGCTCGGCAGCACGGCAGCCGTCAGGTCAGTGTCACGGCGTCACAAGGTCACGGCGCCGGCCGGCACGGCTCAGCAGCACGGCAGCCGTCAGGTCAGTGTCACGGCGTCATGAGGTCACGAGATCACGACGCCGGCCGACACGCGCGTCACACCTCGCGCCAACAGCGCCGCCGCAGCTGCCACACACCACTCCTACAGCTGGGATGCTCATACCGACGGCCTTACGACTGGGATCATGGCGGGGTCACGGCCAAGGTCACGGCCCAGATTACGGCCGAGCAGGGAGGCGGGCAGACGGACGCCGGTACCCCGCCACACAGGGGCGCGAGGTCAGGACATCGGCTCCACCAGTGCGTACCGTGGTGGCTGTAGTCCTCGTAGGTGGTGGCCACCAGGTCTCTGGAGAGGACGCTGGTGCGACTGGCGCTGATATCGGGCACCTCCAGACTGCGGAAGTACCAGGACATCGTCGCGGTGAAAGGCATCGCTCTGAAGGGCGCTCTGGGCCTGGATTTCGCATCACGAATTGGTCCCCCTCCCTCCCAGATTGACACTATCCCACAGTTGAACACAGTACTTGTGACAAAGACATCCGCAATATCCATTATCTCTCCCCTTCTCTCCCTCCCTCCTTCCCCCTCTCTCTCTCTCTTCCCCCCCCCTCTCTCTCTCTCTCTCTCTCTTTCTCTCTCTCTCTCTCTCTCTCTCTCTCTCTCTCTCTCTCTCTCTCTCTCTCTCTCTCTCTCTCTCCTCTCCTTTTCTTCCTTATTCTCTCCTCTCTCTCTCTCTATCTCTCTTCCTTATTTTCTCTCTCTCTCTCTCTCTCTATCTCTCTCTCTCTCTCTCTCTCTCTCTCTCTCTCTCTCTCTCTCTCTCTCTCCCTCCTCTCCTCCCTCCCTCTCTCTCTCTCTCTCTCTCTCTCTCTCTCTCTCTCTCTCTCTCTCTCTCTCTCTCTCTCTCGGACAGCAACCTCACCAGATCTGACTTAGCCCTTGGACAGCGACCTCACTCGGTATGATTTATCTCTCAGATATCGACCTCATTCGATCTGATTTAGCTCTCGTCGTTCAAGCTTGCCCGAGTTCATCAGCTATTGCTTGGCTCTCGGCGTCCGAGGTTATTTCGATCTGATTTAGCTCCCAGCGAGCGAGCTTCCATGATATGATTCAGCCTCTCGGCTAGCAAGATTATCCCACGCAATTCCACTCTCGGGGAACAAACCTACCCGAGGTGGTGCGCTGTCGGCGGGCGAGCTTACCCGATGTGGTTGATTTGCACCAGCTTCTCCGAGCCGTACTGTGACCGGTCCAGCTGGGGTGTCTGCCGGTCGGCCCCGTCTGCCTCCTTCCTGGGCGACCCGCTACGGGACCGTGACGTCCGGTTCATCTGCGGACGGCCGGCTGTGGTCCGCTCAGGCCCGCCAGACAGCGGTGGCAAAGGCAGGTCAAGGTCGGCCGCTGACGGCAACGGCCGCTTACAAGGCAGGTCAAGCTAGGTCGCTGACGGCAACGGCCGTTTACGTGACAAGTCTATCGAGCTATTGCCTCCAATTGTGTGGATATCCTTGTGTGCGGCATAGGCGACCTCTGTTTCGCTACCTCTGAATCTGTCAGAAGTCAGAGATACAATATAACGGTATTTAATGCTAAAGCATATGCATTGACTACAACTTTGAGTTTTACGCTGCCACATCAAGCAGGTAAAGTGCAGCACACGTTGGTGCAACACAGTAGCATTGCGTTTGCTCCCACTTTCACAGCCTTTGTCATCGGTTCATTTGTAGAACTAATCATTCCGCATCTTTTTCTCTCTAGTTGCATTTTCTCAGCGGTGCTCATTTCGCTTCGATGCATTGATGGCCATTGTCGACTCTCGCCATCTCCGTTCTTCTCAATTCTCGTCAAATCACTTGGCGTTGGCGAGGCAGTGCGCGCCGCCTACTCACCTCCTCCTCTTCCTTCTCGATGGCCGTCAGCGACTCGGCGTCGGCGAGGTTATCTACGGCGATGGCCAGGAAGACGTTCAGCAGAATATCTGTTCCACAAGTAGTCAAGGAGAAGAAAGCTTCGAGGGGTGGAGGTTGGGGGTGGGTGTGTGGGGGTGGGGGGGGTTGACACGAGTTTGCATTTGAAACAGGTCACTTGATGTTATGGCAGAGGCTCGAAAAAGACAAACATTCAGACATTTCAGCGTACGTTTTCCTTCATCTATAACATGCCGAGACGAAATGTAATCTCATCTTGAATGTAGTGGAGCTTGAAACAGCACAGGCATAGTTGTGAGTTCATGATATTCTTTGCATGGATATGAAAATATCATTCATAGATAGTTTTAGTTTTGCCACCGATACTTCTTTTCATATAAAAATATTAGTAGAACGAATTAGATGAGCCATGCCTATAATTATGCTCTTTGTGGCCGAAAAACATGGCAAACATAGCCAACATAGGTAGCGTCTATGAGGAACGAACGCGGATTCAGATTTGTTTATCCAATCAGAACATTTTGGGTACCCTGAGAATACCCTAGAACACACCAGGAACTGGGCCATATGAGGAATGTTGTTCCAATATATTTTGTGGATGAGTCAATCACGGATGAGTCAGCAAGGTTGTGGAATACAACAGCTCTGACGAACCTATGTGTTCCATGGATTGTTCAATGCAAGAGTACTTTTCCTCTCGCTCTCTCTGTCTATCTCCATCTACCATCCCTCCCTTCCTCTCTCACCCATTCATTCTACCTTTCTCTCTACCGTCTTCTATGCCCTTGTCTCTTTCCCGTTCTTCTCTTCATTCCTCGCAGCCTCACTCCAACTGGCCCTCAATTTCATATTCCCAGTCTCACCTCTACTTTTTCCTGCGCATGTCTATCTTCATTTGTTATCCACCCCGTGCTATTGCCTAGTGAAAAGGATACAGTTGCCACAGATGAACAGGATGATGAAGTAAACGCATGCCAAAGCGCCGAATCCGCCGACACCGCCGTGAGCTTGGATGCCGTGGTACATGACAAGGTTCCAGTCCTCGCCTGTCAGAATCTGTAAACATGGTTCAGCTCAAAGCACTAGAATGTCTGACAAGAGAACATGACACACACATCATGAATGAGTGCTGACTGCCATCTCTGTCGTTATCGAAAGTGTCGAAATCGTTGACATTAGACAAAAAAACATTGAAAGTGTTCTGTCGGTACTGAATCAAACGCATCGTTAAAGTGAAGATGTCGCAGTCGCTAGCCTTAGGTCCACCATCAACGGACACCACTTGTCTGCACTGCTGCAGACACCAGGGCACATCTGCCCAGCCAGTCCTCTCGTCACGATCCAGCCAGCGCGCCAACAGTGGGATGCGGTCATGTAGCGGGCGTCGGGCCGTGCGGCATGCAGTCCGACGGCGCCAAGCAGAGCCACATCTGGCAGCGGCATGCACAGACATCTGGCAGCAGCGTGACGGGTTAGCGCCGGCGCGGCGGCAACTGCGCCTCCACCTACCTACCCCGGCGGGCGGCGGGCCGCCCCGGCCGCGGCCGCGGCCCGCAAGCCAGACCAACCACAGACATGGCACACGACGACCACTCAGCTACGCGGCAGTCGGCCGTCGACACACCGAGCAGCGCACAACCCAACCGAACGGAAAGCCGGTGTCGGCTGCCGCAGAGCGTCAGCAGGTACAGCGACGCAGTGAGACCGCATGCGACGCACGTTAGTGACATCGAGTGACGGCGAGCCTCGGTCCTAGTGTCGACGGTCCGGGACAGGCCACCCCCAGGGCACCCACCCTCAGTTCTCACCAACTAACTGCGACCGGCGGCACCAGCCAGCTCGGCATCCGAACTCCGCTGACTGACTTATTGAGTCACTACCCCGTGGATGTAGCTGTGTATGCTTTGGGAAGGAGACTTCACCCCTCCCCAATGTTGACTGTGCCCCTTCAATAATGTCAACTTTGAACACGAGAACCTATGTGGTATGCTCATCACTCCGAATCCACTTCGGTCTGCCCATTACCTTAATGTATTGCCCCTTACCAATAATTTCCAAAAACCTACACCTATGCACTGTCATATTGAACAGCTGGACCACTTTCCGTAGCACTGACACACTGACCAGATGCGGTGGATAACTCCTAACACCAGCGTAACGTAATAACAGAAAACTTTGGAAGCCCAGGGTCAGCTGAAGAGGAGTCACACTAACGGGTTGGACCCATTTTTCCCGTGTCCTGACATTGAAGTGCGCTTCACTGGGACAGGATATAACCCCTGGCAGGATTGAATAGGAGTCAACACACCCACGAACGCATCGTGCTTCAATTGATGGCATACTTCCAAACATGATATGGAGGAAATTGGCGGTCTGTGCGTAGCATATGCTTAGCAACCACAGTTCAACAATTAAATTCCAAATTCGTGACATCTATAATCAGGTAAGTTTAAATTCTAAAAATACAATAGCACTCGTTGCCATCAATATCGAAAAATGAAATACCAATACTGAACCATTACACCTTTTTCATTTGAACACGATGAGCTATGGAATAAGAAAGGTAACCCAGGAGTAGAGAGCCTTAGCAAAAGACAAGATTTTGGAGTAATTGATGCATAAAGGCACATACAAAACACACAAGCAGCAGAAAGTTTATAATAAGTATCTAGAGCAATTACATCAGACCCCCATTTTTGTATGCACTTGGTTTGGCTTTTCTTCAGAACTATAAAAATGCACCGGAGCGATGCATCCGGTTTTGATCTGTTTATGTGAGCATGTTCATAAAACAATTTTCACTGAGTATTTTCGGCAGAACGCAAACTAACGCTAGGCGAAACAGGTTACTTCTGGTCAAATGAAAGCGCCTATCAGGCTGGAAATATTTTAACTGGCCTTACGCGCGAGAAGTTTGACTGCTTGAGGTATGCACAAGAAGAGAAATAGATTGAGTGCAGGTACCAGCATATATTTATGCCAGATTTAAAGCATAGCAAACAATCTGTGCCAAATTTTTTATCAAGAATATTTGCAATGTACAGATCAAGCACTGACAAATGGTTGCCGACTGACGTGTTGGGCAGGCAATACGGTTCGTCTGAGAAATGACAAGCATGGCACCAACAGCATCGACAGGAACGTTTCTTCGCTATTTGCTGTATGCTTGCACTCGGCATGTCTAAGTGGCTTTCTATCAATAAATTGTATAACGAACGTTTGAGGATAGTTTGGTGAAGTGACAAATTTCCGTAGATGTTCTTGTTAGCTGAATGTCTGAGAATAGAATGTTCTTGGGATTGTCAGCATTCAAGAACCATACGACTCCTTTTTCAGCCTAGTAGTGATGGATAGATCGGCATTGTACGACAGAGCCATGGATACAAACACCTCTGACTTTCAAAGCGCGCGTTAAAAACAGGGCACATCATCTCTTGGATGCTTCGGAACCTACGAGACATACTGGAGAAAATGATGGTTAAGGAAGGTATTTTTTATTGCTGAGGCAAGGCCAGAATAGCTCATGAACACCAGATGCGATTCTATGATCTATGATCTATGATCAGATTCTAGGATCCATTTGTAAAATACTTAGTGGTAGCTAACGGGGCAGTAAATGGCTGGCGTTAAAAATAGCTCGGCAAAATATTGGTGCGCGCTCGTAAAGATACGCTACATGTGGGACTTTTGATCTAATGTCAAATTTTTCATAACGAATTGCGTTGTGAATAGTTCACGTCTCTAGCACATATAGCTTTCTTTCCAGCCTTTGGCGAAATACTCTGAAACCGAAAGCGACAGAAAATCATACTTCTTTACTCAAATAGCATAATAGTCAAACACCTGTAGCACTTGCTCCGCTGCATTTTCAGAAAAAATGTGACATGCAAGAAAACAATGAACTTAACAAATTAGGTTAAACAATCGATCGATACAATTCTGCTCGCTCAGTTGAACGATATGCCTATCCTCCTAACTACGCTGCGGTGATGGCTTTGGTAGATCGGCCCAGTTGGTTCGCGAAGTATACGGGTTTAAATCGAGCCGGTTTTATTAATTGATTTGCATAGTTGAAATATTTATATTCGCTTAAATGCAATCATTTCCGCGAAGGTTTGCCTGGTATTTCAGCGCGCGCGCTCCTGACTACTTTTCAACACTTGAGGCTGAGCAATGTCGTCGGCCCGATCTTCCGCACGGGGATAGTCGGCCCAAAGATGAAACTCCTGATGATGGCCCCTGGCCGAAACGTTGAGTAATATAGCATGATCCCTAACGGTACTTTTGATGTTGAGTAAACCCAGCACATCCTGGTATATTGAGGGTCGTACATTTCGTCTCACGCAATGTCTAAAACCCAGGAGCACCTAAGAGCCATTCTTCGTTGTATTAAACAAAGATGAAACGAATGGTTCCGTAGAGAAAACGCGTTCCTGTAGTTCTGTGTATTATTGATTGTAGCCAAAGTATTTGAGATGGCGAAAATAAAAAATACTGCCGGCATAAAAACGAATTGTGATAGGCATATCCACTGGCAGATCTAGCCCACCAATTTGGAGAGGGAACTTTCAGTTTTCGACGTCAGCCCCTCCCCTCTCCTCCCCCAAGTGGCGTACCTAAGAACTGCATCAAGGGAGGGGTCGAACGGATTTGGAGGGTGCCCATTCTCCCATTGTTTTTGGTTAATAGCACCGGATTTCGACCATTATTTGGCAAAGGGCCCAAGTAAAAAGAATAATGAATGACAATATAATTTACCGTGTTGGGACCCCAGCCTGCCTCCACCGCTTCTAAGTTACCGGATGTTTGTTCTTGTTTACCGAAACGTTCACGTTCACGTTCTTGTACCACGTCAACTTCGTGTACGCGTACATACCGACGGACCCGATTTTATCAACTCTTGCTGTAAGCAGAACTTGAGCAGCATGGAGCCCTCGATGTGTGTCAGAATCTACTATGCTACCTTTTTGGCTTCCAAACAATTATTAAAATTAACTTTAAACTTGGTGATTGTTCCACCCAGACGTATTTTATAACCTCGGCAAGGGTTACTGCATTTAATTTAACTTACTTCTGTTGGTTTCCACGGGGCCAAAAGACACTACTCCCCTCCCTTTAAGAGCTTCGGGGAGGGGAGCCATGGCCGGAATGACCCCTCCCTGGATCCGCCAGTGGGCGTATAAACGACGTTTGGGCCAAATACGATGTCTTACAGGGACTAGTGGCTTGTAAAGGGGCCGTGTTATGATTGGCGACATGCATCATTAACTTTGAAACTGAAACGACACCTGTGGATGACACGTGGACGTAGGGAATTCAAGAAGTATAGCTGGCGCATGGAGCCATCAAGTGAAGATGATCCCTTTACACTATCTTAAGCCGTTTTCCAGCGGTAGACAGGCAAGTGAAAAACGTTGCAAAAAGCCGACTCGTTTTTTTCATGATTTACACCGGTGTACGTTCCTCTTGAGCCGGTAACAACTGGTCTGTAAAGCTTGACAATTGTTGTATCTACACTGTGGTGTTGGATTTATGTAGATCCGATCGTTGGTTCGGTAGCTATATCGAACTTTTTTTTGACATTGGACAACTACAACTAACAGTCAAACAAAAATTGGTAATATGAAACTCTTACTTAACATAAATATCTAAAACTTATTCCTGTCGTTTGTCTTAATAGTTTTCAGAGTTCAAGGTCACCGAGTACCGATCGTTCATCATTACCAGGCTTGTCTACGTGTAACGACGTAATCTTACTTAGGAACGTCTAGCGGTCTGGTAATCGAAATATCTGACCATTTTCAACCTTGCTGGTCTAACAAGAAGTACAATTATGCTTTCATTCTACCCGTAGGCATCATTTACATGGACGTACATTTACGGCCCCTGTTATAATGCAAGCGCACGCGTTTCTGTCACGGTAAGCATAACGTGTCCGAAAGCATACACATTTTCACAAGCTGCCTGTGACTTCATTGTTCACCTTGTTGATACTCCCTGCGTATTCCATACTATTGTACATTGCTGCACTGTACTGCACGATAGAACAACGATGAGATAGAACTACGAAATAAACGTCAGATGATGATAAATTGTGTTTCCATCTTACACTCTGAGTTCTTACACGCCTAGCGTAGCTCTCCAATGTAGTTATTTTAGTTTCCTTAAAAAGGGTTGCATGTTTTATGGTCACCGTTAGTGTCGTGGATTATTTCCGTGGAACGGCGTAATTTTACTTCTGAACATCTGGTGGTTCTGATGGTTACGCACATATGTTAACTGCCATCAAACATGACAACGATGCTGTCGGACCGTATTCGCCCATGCTAACATCACAACAAGAAATACAATTATGCTTTCTTTCCGCATGCGGAGCAGGATTTACATGGAAGCAAAGTCGAACATCTATTGCAAGGTACTTTTTTCTGTTGTACGTTAGTTCTGCCAGGAATATTATTTTCACAACCTTCATGTGACTTCATTATTCACGTTCTTGGGACACTGCGCATGTGGACATTACCCAATGGACATTGTACTGGACAATGGTTAGGTGAACGAAAGCGGTTCAAAAGGCGTAGATTATACTTTCATAACAAAATCAATAAAACAGCATCGATTCCGAAGTTCGGTCAAACATAATATTGGGATGACAATGGAATCAGTAGTCGTAGGTACGTTAGGAATTGCAAAAACTTCTCGAAAATTCCGAAAAGTTAGACAATTTTTAATTTTGCATTTTCGCGCCACAGGTGAAATGGAACGTTTTCAGGCCATTTTCTGTGATGGAGGCGCAACGCCTAATAGGGCATCGTATCTGGGAATATAAGCTGGTCAAACGTCGACGATTTCCTGGAAATGGCTTTTCAACGAGATTGTGCATTGACAAAACAACCCATATTGTTTGACCTAGCAGCAATGCCGATGCCTATAGCTAAAAACCATGTGGTCGAAACGCGCTCAAATTTACATTGCCGTATTCGGAGTCAAATACTACCATGCAGTTAAATTTCGTCTCAATCAACATTTTTTTCGGTGAAGTGCATTGATCGATCTGTCCTGTAATGCACCACCTGACACGGCACGTGGCTATGACGAATTCGTGGAGTGTGGCCGGTACGTGGCGCCAGACAGTGAAGGTAATCCAGTTACGCTATCTTGTTTGTTTGTTTTTTATTGGGTGGTTCACGACGCACTTTATGCACATTCACGGCTAATGGCGCCGCCCACACTGTTTCGCCGGTGGGGCGCGGGATTGGGAAATGTCCTGATTAGCGCTAGTGTCGAACCCCGGACCTTTGGTACCCATACCCCGACACCTTAACCACTCGGCCATCTCCGCTTCTTATTTTTGGGAAGTAATTATGTTTCAGAATGATCAGTTTAATGGAATTTAATCACCCGCCCCGTTACGCTATCTTGAGTCGTTTTCCAGTGGCAAACCTAATCGTGAAAAAACGTTACAAAAAGCCGACTCTCGCTTTTCATGACTTCTACGTATGCACGCGTAACGCGAAGCGGCAACAAGTGGCCTGCTGGTTTCGTGTTGATCGGACGATTGGTTCGGTAGCTATGCCGGTTGAAAGCGAACCGACTTGCTGCACGAAAATAAAATGACAAAGGCCGTTTTACATCCAAGGTGAATGAAGATTGCAAATTTGACGTCGTGCCACATTGATATGCGACACGGACAAGCTGCTGACCCGATTGCAGGGGAATTATTCCCAAAAGATAGCCAGCACCTATGGCCATCGAATTATACTACGCATATCAGGCTGATTGCCACGTGAGCCAAGCTATGCTTCGATTTATGCCACGGAGTTTTTCTCCAGCTTGAAGATACCACGTGAAACCTATGAGGGACATGTAACAGATTTGAGTGTTTGTCACGTGTTTAGGACACACCTCACGACAATGAAGCTGGACAGCACGCATTGTCCATTTGCTATGTGTGAGCGTTGTGAAAATGAACACCTCTAGCACATTTAGCTTTCGTCCCAGCCTTTGGCGACCGACTCGAGAACTGACAAACGGCAGACTTGCAGACAAAAATACTTCTTTACTCAAAAGGCATATTAGAGACAGCACGATTTCGATGATGGCCAAACCATGCAATACAAACCTAATGGTAGAAAAACAAAGAATCTGTAATATCATCATGAATAATTCAAATGGGAGGCACCTTTGCTAGCTGTAATTATCATCAAAAGCATAATGAAAGAGTTTGTTCCTATTAGGATGTCACACATTCCAGGGGTGGCCATGGCTACCTTGGCTATGTATTGGGTGAGCCGCTAATTACCGGATCTCGAATCCTGTGGCACATATGAAGTAAAAGGGGTTAAATTTTTTTAAAATAAATTGTTGCCCCAAGAGAACGGAAATTTGAAAGCCCCACCAGCCAATTGACTTCAGAACCAGCCAGCAAGCACCCAAGAAAACAACGCTCGGAAAAACAGAACGCTCTTGCCCCGCATGCCGTTAACGAGCCTGACCGCGCACTGGCATTCGTCAGCTGAGCGGGACCGGTGCCCCAAGGTTGGCCCCGTCCCAGCGCCGCTACCCTCTAGCGGTTACACCTCATTACCTGGAACACCGTTAACAAACTCTGGCCAAAAGAATCGAAGTTGCTGCGTGGCTTTGCCGCCGTCGAGTCAAAATTAAACTTGCCGCCGAATACCTGCATACCGAGTAGGGCGAAAATGACGATGAACAGGAAGAGCAGGAGCAGAAGTGAGGCGATCGACTGGATGGAGTTCAGGAGGGAGGCGACCAGGTTAGACAGGGATCTCCAGTACCTGAAACACGGGAGGTACACAGAGTCAGCCAGGAAGCCGGCGACGGCCTCACTGTCAGCCGTTAGTTACTTGGTTAGCAGGCAGGAACGGTCGGCCGGGTGGATCGGCAGTGGCGCGACCAGGGGTGTGGCGCGAGCGCATCGGTCTGTCGCGGGCGCCCCATTTTTAAAGGTATTGGTATGATCGACACAGCCAAGGTAGCAACACAAATTAGCAACTACACAGAAATAGTCCTGCCTTGATTAGGGATACCACGTGACAGCGGAACGGCACACCCGCTGACTGCGCCGCTGCTGGTCAAGGCAACAGGGGTCAGTCGGGGTCAACGGCTACGGATCAGCGCACACCAGAACAAACATCAGCGCTCATGCAGGGTCACGAGCAGTGGCAGGGTCAGCCAGTCATTGCACACCAGACACGCTCGTTGGCCGACGGGTACGGCTCTGGAACCGCCACTGGCCCCAGGCTCGCACTGACGCGGCCCCAGTTCCATGTCACTAGCACGGTCCTGGATCCGCCACTGGCACAGCCCCGGGCCGCCACTGGCACGGCCATAGGTCCGCCACTGACACAAGCTTGGCTTCGCCAATGGTGCTGGTCTGGGTCCGCCACTAGCACAGCCTTGGGTTGGCCACTAGCACGGTTCAGGGTCTGCCACCGACATGCAGTCTCCGAGCCTCCAAGTCTCCGCCAATCCACCGATTGGTTGCAGACCGTGACCAGCGCAGCGACCAATCCGAGACTGTGACCAGTGTAGCGGTCAGTCCTTGGACCGTGACCAACGCTGCGATCAGTCCCAGACCGTGGTCTGCACCGGACCGTGACCAGTGTGGTGACTAGTACCAGGCCATGACCAATGCAGTTATCAATACAATACCGCCATCGACAGGGTGTGCTTCCCAGGCAGATCCGAGGAGGTATAAAAAGATACGCATGCTAGCAACTCGGAAATGCATCCAAACAGGAGAACAGGGCGATGTGCGGCCAAGCTGCACGGCGGACTAAAGGGAGTACAGGACTTGTGAGGAACGGATATACTGGCGAGACTCAATATTCAATGGGATCCGCCGAAGGGGCGTGATAGTCTGGGCAGAATGTTAACAGCACTCCTCACGGAAATAATATAGGCGAGATTGCAGGATACGCAGACACAGGCAGAATGAAGATCTGAAGATGAATAATGTGTGAGAGAAAGAGAGGTAAAGATAGAGATGAAGACGGGGATGGAGATGGAGGTGGAGATGGAATTGGAGATGGAGATAGAGATGGAGATGGATATTGAGGTGAAAATTTAGATAAAGATAAAGATACAGATAGAGATATATAGAAATATATGTATGGATAGAACAGAAAGATAGAGATAGGGAGATATAGAGATAGTCATAGAGTCATAGAGGCATGAGTGATAGAGAGAGAGAGAGAGAGAGAGAGAGAGAGAGAGAGAGAGAGAGAGAGAGGGTGGAATAGAGAGAGCTGGAGAGAGAGAGATTTGGAGAGAGAGAGTTGGAGAGAGAGGGAGTTGGAGAGATATAGAATTGGAGAGAGAGTAGTATGGAGAGGGAAAGTTGTAGAGAGAGAGAAAGAGAGAGAGAGAGAAAGACAGAGAGAGAGAGAGAGGGACAGAGAGAGAAGCGCGCATAGTTGGCACGAGGTGCATAGCACACTCGGCGGCTATGCATATACATGGAGAT
Organism: Imbricaverruca yamaguchii; assembly: GCA_034440575.1. Lineage (NCBI taxonomy): Eukaryota > Metazoa > Arthropoda > Thecostraca > Neoverrucidae > Imbricaverruca > Imbricaverruca yamaguchii. The sequence goes on along the minus strand of JAOTOL010001151.1, from coordinate 97,811 downwards.
AGAAAGACAAGGTACAGAAGGGGACGCCAACTCCGACCGGCCTGGGCCGAGCCCGACTCAGCCTCGGTGGGGTGCCGGCGTGCGGCCTGATCACACCACTGGAGAGGGGCCGCAGTCTCAGGCCGTACGTCTGCAGGCCACACCGAGGCCGGGTACGGGACTGGCCAGCTGGCCGGTCGGCGGCAGTCCAACACGAGTGTGCGCAGCTGGAAGATGCATAGTATTGTGATGTGGACAAAACGCGAGAGAATCGCTATGTACCTGGAATACCGTCAAAATGGACTGCCAAAATGAGTTGAAGTTACTTCTGAGCCCGTGCAGGCGTCCGCCAAAGATCTGCATCCCGAGAAGGGAGAATATGAATATGAAGAGGAAAAGGAGGAAGAGCAAGGAGACAATGGACTGTATGGAGTTGACGAGAGCACGGATCAGGTTACCCATGTTTCTCCAATATCTGCAAAAGAAGAACTTAAAAATAACGTTTTCCCACACGAAAGCACACGACAGCAGCCCTTCGAACTGGAGAGTCTCCAGCAGACGGGAAACTAAACAAAACTAAACAGAGACTCCTCTTGTAGAAATAGCGGGAACAACATACAGGTGTACTACTCGCTATGTTATTGAAAAGTACAATTGTGGTCGCCAGGGTACATTGACACGGATCATGCTGGTTTAACGTGAGGTACATTGTCAGTAGCGCCTGACACGGACAGCAGACTACCGCGATGCTGGTGCTGGACTCCGTAGCTACGATTACTGCGGGACGTGGCGGCTAATATTTCAGATAGCGGTAATTGTTTCACATGCAAGCACAACATTTAACGCGACAGGGAGTGACATCAATATACAGTCGGAACGCTTTCGCGCACCCACAGAAGAAACACGACTCGATCATTCGTCACACCCTAGCAACATCCGTACGCGGTAACAGGAGCAAGATCATTTTCCTTTCTGCCACCGTTGAACAAAGGATACTTAAACGAACGTGTATTTCAGCTTACACTCTCCAAGCGTTCGCAGTTGCGATGATCCATGAGTGCTCGGCAAAAAGAAACATTTTATTCGAACCTGAGGTATCTAGCGGGGCATCCTGATATAGTTTTAGCTCCGAATTTCAAAGAAGACAACGTCCTGGTTCTACATTACGGAAAGTGCCGACCGATCTCTCTTTTCCTTCTTTGGAGTCATGCTTGGCTCATAAAACGAGTAGAGTAAACGCTAGGTCAACGATATATTTTCGCACCGGAAGAAAATGTACATATCAACATACCTACCACCTTGTGTGCACACATGTTGACTGAACCGTTTTATGTTACCTGGATACGGCGTCACCACTTGTAATGCTTCCGTTAAATTATGGAATTTCCGACGGGAAGTACTGCATAGCAGCTGTTCCAACTACGAACCCAACGCGATATCAGCTACAGTTGGCTACTGCGTATTCTTGATATACATGCAGACTCTGTTCAAAGAAACACATCTCGGATTGACAGGCTGTAATCCGCTTAGCTTCAAAGTTAGCTCAACTATTCATGCTGAAAGTGTTAATTTACCGTTCCCGTCCGAGCGTTCCTCAATAACCAAGTTTGGATAAAGTGCATCCAGCTAAGAGTAATTGCAATTTCGGCCCTTCACCTGGCTTGCTTTCCTGGCTTTTGCTTCACGCGCAAAAAAGTGATCTCGCCCACGCAATAAAAAGAAGCTTGTCTTTCTACTCCCCGAGCACATACTTTGCGTAATATCAGTAATACACAGCTTGCGTCATCAAATCGTAGGAAGTTCCTTGCGCTGTTGGATCCACCTGCATCCTGGATCGACGAAAGCGTCACCTGGATTTGTCGCTGGTAAGATCAGCAGCGCAACCAGAATGACATGTATAATCGGGATGCGTTCATATTTTGCAAAGTTCAAATTTCCAGCATCCATAATTTTCAAATTGGAAGTAAGCCTTCACAAATTGGAAGTGAACTTCCCAAACAATCCGGATAGGAGGTGCTGATATTTTCCAAAGTTCATAATTTCCAAATTAGACGTTAATTTTCAAAACATGGAAGTTAGCTTCAAATTGGAAATTAACTTCCGAAAGTCAGAAGATTAGGTTTGGTTCGGCTAGGTTAGGTTAGGGTAGGTTAGGTGAGGTTAGGTTAGGCTAGGCTAGGTTAGGTTAGCTTGGGTTAGGTTTCCAGCCAGGCTACTTTGAAAGTGCACTTCCAATTTTTGGAACTTTGTTCAATTTCCAGTTCAAAATCCAATGTTCAATTTGAAAGCCAACGTCTTATTTGAAGCTTACTTCCAAATTGGAAATCATAAACTTAGGAAAATATGAATGCCGGCTATCCGGGCTGATTTTAAAGTTCACTTCCATTTTTGGAAGGTTCACTTTCAATTGGAAAATTAGGAACGTTAGAAGTTGTGAACTTTGGGAGATATGAACACCGCTGCAGAATCACTCTCCAGAGATCGCTTTTGTTTACATTCACGGTCTTGGCAGGGTGTTACGACGTTCCTTATTCTTAACATTGATTTTCCTCCTCGCGAACAATCTAGCTGCGTGTTTGGGCATGCTTCGCATAGATGTATTTCCAGGTTCGGTAGAACTTTGTGGAAACCAATTGAACAAATGGAGATAATCATACTATTTGGAGAGCTGGATATAGATACAGTTTGTCTTGGACTTTAGATGGTCGACGAATGTAGTTGTATGCGCACTGATCTTCAATTTTCAACAGCTAGGTATTGCTTATGTTGTCGCACGTCTGAATGCATAAAACCCAGAAACGGCAACCCATGTTAAGTCAGCCTTTATCTACGACCACGGGACATTCTTGCGGATCGATATTATTGAAAACTTATCTGCTTGACTTCTAACATGGAGCTGTGAATATGTATTACATATATATACTTATATGCATATGTGCATAAATGTGTGCATGTGTGTGTGTGTGCGCATGTGCATGCGCATGTATATGTACATGTGTATGCGCTTGTGCCTGCTCGTGTTTTTTTTTTCAACACAGGTTGCGATATACCATATTACACGTCCATCTGGTTTAAATTTCGCAGTACAATTAATGTTGTTCGTGTTATAATTGCTATAACGTCGTCAAAAACTTTTTCCAACCAAAGAAAACACAGAATTGGCACGCACTCTCCACGTCCAAGGCGAAGCGTCAAATCGTATTTGAAACAGAAGCAGTACCATGAACCAAGATGCCCTGCAAACTACTTCAGGTTCGGCGAATAACGCATTATCAAGCAATTTTGCACGAACACACACACACACACACACACACGTACACACACACACGCACACACACATACACACACACACGCACACACACACACGCACACACACACGCACATAAACACAAGCGCATACGCACACATACATTACACTTCTATACCAGATTGACAAATTCGACTAATTATGCTGTTCCGGGGCTCATCAGCTACCTGTTGTCATAGAGCAAACATGACCAGCAGCTATCAGCACTGTTTGGGATGATATGTGACCAATCACCTCATACACAAGCGGCTCGCTTGCGGGTAAAAATGTTCAGAGAGTTCCCTTTCAAGTGGGATTTCGATGTTAATTTGTGCACTGCACGACATAAATATACGCCGACATGCTTAGCTATGAATAAGAAAAACCGGAACTTCTCGATTTATTATTTAATTCTCTACTTTCAACTTCTTTTTGTTCCCGGCAGCCCAACATCATGCTCCATCTAGGTGGGCAACTTCACCCACACCAGGCTGGATAATTTATCCTTGTTGGACTTGCCTTGAGTAAATAAGCAACAGCAACACAAAGACATTGTTCACTGGATGTCGAGGTGTTTTACATACATTATGGAGGAAAACACCAATAGCTTTCAACAGTGCTACCTTTAAACAATGTTGGAACATCTATTCCTCAGCTGGCGATGATAGATTCAATGGCTCGGAGCCGCCTCCAACCTCAATCCTACTGGCACCATGTGTGCATATTCCCCACAGCTATATGACCTATGCAGTCGACCCCTAAACTACTGCACATTCCCAACAGCGTCTTCTGCACACATTCATTCACACCAATGACATAAAGCCAAACAAAAAGCTCCGATATGACGTCATGATATAACGAATCCTACTGGCACCATTTGTGTACATTCCCCACAGCTATATGACCTATGCAGTCGACGCGCCCCTAAACTACTGCACATTCCCAGCAGCGTCTTGTGCACACATTCATTCACACCAATGGCATGAGGCCAAACAAAACATAACTAAGACAGCTTAAATGTAGAGCTACCCTGCTATTGAGACCCGTTATTCAGCTCCGATATGACGTCATGATATAACGAAACACCGACTAATACGACCAGACCGGATTTTCAGTCGGAACATTTCGACATCACGGCTACATCAGCGTTTTGATACTGACATTACTGGTAAGGTGTAAGTTTAAAAGGAGTCTTCATTCAGGCAATGTTTCTCATACCTTGGTTCAAAAATCGAACAGAGAGCCAATGTAAGGTTGCATGAGGGACACACAGTGAGCGACGCCAAGCGAAGACGCTGTGGGACCGACGGACTGTGAGCCCAGGGTCATATCGGGGCCGCTGGGTTACTGGCGGATCGAGAGCAACCGTCCTCTCTCGACAGTCCACGGATAAAAACGGCCTGGTAAAGGTCATGACCGTGGTGCGGAATAACCTCGGTGGAGTGGCCTGGTGGAGGTCATGACTGTGGTGCGGAATAACCTCGGGTGGAGTGGTCATATGACTGTGGTGTGGAGTAACCTCGGTGGAGTGGCCTGGTGGAGGTTATGACTGTGGTGTGGAGTAACCTCGGTGGAGTGGCCTGGTGGGGTCATGACTGTGGTGTGGAGTAACCTCGGGTGGAGTGGCCTGGTGGAGGTCATGACTGTGGTGTGGAGACTAACCTCGGCGGAGTGGCCTGGTGGAGGTCATGACTGTGGTGTGGAGTAACCTCGGTGGAGTGGCCTGGTGGGGTCATGACTGTGGTGTGGAGTAACCTCGGTGGAGTGGCCTGGTGGAGGTCATGACTGTGGTGTGGAGTAACCTCGGTGGAGTGGCCTGGTGGAGGTCATGACTGTGGTGTGGAGTAACCTCGGTGGAGTGGCCTGGTGGAGGTCATGACTGTGGTGCGGAATAACCTCGGTGGAGTGGCCTGGTGGGGTCATGACTGTGGTGTGGAGTAACCTGGGTGGAGTGGCCTGGGTGGAGGTCATGACTGTGGTGTGGAGTAACCTCGGTGGAGTGGCCTGGTGGAGGTCATGATGGCTGGGGGTGGAACCTCGGTGGAGTGGCCTGGTGGGGTCATGACTGTGGTGTGGAGTAACCTCGGTGGAGTGGCCTGGTGGAGGTCATGACTGTGGTGTGGAGTAACCTCGGTGGAGTGGCCTGGTGGAGGTCATGACTGTGGTGTGGAGTAACCTCGGTGGAGTGGCCTGGTGGGGTCATGACTGTGGTGTGGAGTAACCTCGGTGGAGTGGCCTGGTGGAGGTCATGACTGTAGAGGGGGCGGGGGGGGGTCATGACTGTGGTGACTGTGGTGTGGAGTAACCTCGGTGGAGTGGCCTGGTGGGGTCATGACTGTGGTGTGGAGTAACCTCGGTGGAGTGGCCTGGTGGGGTCATGACTGTGGTGTGGAGTAACCTCGGTGGAGTGGCCTGGTGGGGTCATGACTGTGGTGTGGAGTAACCTCGGTGGAGTGGTCTGGTGGAGGTCATGACTGTGATGTGGAGTAACCTCGGCGGACCGGCGTGAGGTCATGACTGTGCTGCAAAATACCTGTGATGCAGTCGGCTAGTGCGTGTATTTCGAGTACGGCAGGCTGCTGTACGGCAGGCTGTGGGAGTCTGACGATGGAGGACCTTTGCGTAAGCTTGTTTCAGGGAGGACTTCTACTCGGCCGCCTCCTACCCGGTCGGTGGCGGTAATTGAGGCGTGGTCGAGCCACGTACGGGCCAGTACTGGTGGTATTGGGCTCACAGACCTTATCTGTCTGACCGGTGCTGGTGGTATTGGGCTTACATACCTGATCTGTCTGACCGGTGCTGGTGGTATTGGGCTCACAGACCTTATCTGTCTGACCGGTGCTGGTGGTATTATTTTTTTTTTGGGGGTTGCCCAAAAACCTTATTTTTTTGACGGGGGTTGGGGGTTTTGGGCTCACAGACCTTATCTGTCTGACCGGTGCTGGTGGTATTAGGCTCACAACTGTTGACCGGTCGGGGGGTTTTGGGCTCACAGACCTGATCTGTCTGACCGGTGCTGGTGGTATTAGGCTCACAGACCTGATCTGTCTGACCGGTGCTGGTGGTACTGGGTTTACAGACCTGATCTGTCTTTAAACAGATCCTTGGGCGTGGTGGCACGTCTCAGGGCATGACCTCGTCCTGTGTCACTGGAGAAGTTGTCTGCTCACCGGGCCTGATAAATGGACATCACCCAAACGCGTGTACAACGTGCTACGGTATTAGCCTGAGAGCAGGAGAGCAGAACAAGACCGACCCACAACGGCGCGAACAAGTACTGTACATGTTTGTTCTGCCCTGTTTATGGTGACTGTGTACGTGTGTAGAGTAGATAAATATCGAGGTTCGGCACCAGTGTGTTCTTAAAACGATTGGCGCAACGAGTGTGCATCGCATGGGCGTTGGAAAGGTTGCCGCATAGCCAGCTTCTTGAACAAACATTGAGATTACGCTGGGGAAGTTTTTGTCCCGAAAGTTGGCAACAGTAATTTATATAGTAGGTGCATTTCTGAGTCAAGAACGCGGCATTTAAAACACAGGAAAAGCGTGACGATCAAATCGGGCGGGATGCCTTCTATATCAGTTGCGTTTTTGATCGACAGGTGATAGTAGACACGCTGGCTCGTCGTCCCCGATCATATGTAGCGACATATGATCGCGGCTGGAGCAAGTGTGAATCCGACAGACACTGGCAGGAGGTTTGAGAAGGTAGATACCTTCACACGAGGTCCTGTTGGCTAATGTGGATGCCCGAAATGCAGACGGAGAGGTTTCCTGGTATCCTTCGTCAGGATTACTTTCACACCTGTCACGGTCCGGATGATATTGACGATTTGGGAGTGTTCTCTGTACGGCTGGTTTAAAGAGAATAGTTTCCAATCGGGAAATTTGTCTATAAAAACAGTATATTTAACACGGGGAAGAATTGATGATGACAATAGAAAGTGCGTTTCGGATATCCAAGAACAATATTTCACGTATGACATGTCATTTGTCATTAGTCCACCTGGCATTGATGCCAAAATCATGACGATTCAGCACTAGAATGGACACGCCTGTTGTGGCATGTCGACAACTTGCTACTTTTGTCACTGTCGGAAAGAGCTAGTAGGCTGATTGGGTGACGATAACGATATCGCTACAACGGTACTAGCGCTGAAAAGCTGACCAGGAGTAGCCGACTACGAATATGTCCACCGGCTGTGGTAACTGGGGTGGACAAATTGCGTGCTAATTGGTCGGGTTGACATTATAACCTACCCTGTAATGCCTACGTGTTCTGTAAAAATCCGACCCTATACTAGTGGTAGTCCCTTTAGCGCCGGCCATCACTGCGCAATTCACGCTACGAATCATTGAGATGCCGGGTGTTCACCGACAGGATCTGACTTTAAGCAGGTCTCTGAGGTCGGTCGGGCACTGGGAGCTCGGCACATACGGTCTCGGCTGCACAGGGTCCTGATGATGGGATCAGAATTAGAAGAGTCAAAGAGAAGGAAATCATTTACGGCATCACATGATCAACAAATACGCATTGACACTTCCTGTTAAAAATCCGGTCTGGTCCAAATGTGCGCGAATCTAGAAAACTCGGCTAAATTGGAGCAAGCTAGTCGTCGGGCCGTTTCGCATGGCTACTGACCTGGTAACTTTGAACACGCGCAGAAGACGGACACACCGTAGCACGGACACCCCAAGCGGGGGCATCACTCCTGTCTTGGTCAGCACCACCTCTACGATGCTGCTAATCACAACGAAGCAGTCGAAACGGTTGAAGAGTGATACAAAATAGTTCTGAAAACAAACAGCGACTAATTTAGCACCCGCTGTGGAAGGCCTTTAGCTTTGTTGCACATTTGGAAGTTCCGGTTTCGCGTCTCCAATATATTGGAAACACTAAAGCCACGCTAAGTCTGCGATATGTGGCAACTGGGGACACCTGCCAATTGTGAGCGAACAGCGTTGCAGGTCTTCACGACAATATTGCAGGTCAATGGAGGGCACCTGCACGGAAAGGCAACTGAAATCTGAGGACAGCAGAATAACTATCACTTACAACAACATGATATGAATAATACAGCATAATACATATCACAGCGTCATAGCAATATTGACGTTATAGCATTTGTTCAAAAGGTGTGAAGAAGCAAGAAACGGTTCACACTATGGATATGTTTGCATCTCCAACCATCTGGTCTCGGACCAGCAATCCACTAAGGCATATCAGTAACACATCACTAATAACGGAGATTGCATATGCATCAGTAGCTACTAGCCACCCAGACTGAACTCCTTCAGCCAACGTTTGGGCCTTACTTTGCAATCTGGATAACTGGGATACTGTACATAATGGGACGGGTGGGAGTGTACAAGTTAACTGTAGTACGCCAAGGAATACATGTAACTCGATTAAATATTGCTTTACCTTTATCCGGGTATCTTTGTCCCCGGTGTGTGTGCGTCAGATAATGCTAAATAATGCTACCGTCATAAGCTACTGACATAAAATGATCACATTAAGAACGCTTGGAGCACGAACAACGTTCACCGATTTCGTGTATGCTTTTATACATTTTCTTGACATATGCGAACCAGAAAGCGGTCGGAATATGTGTGGTTCCATGATATTTGCTTTGCATTAGACAGCTATACATTTATGGGGAAATGCGTCACGAAATCTTGGCATTACTAGCTTGAGCACCCTTGAAAATGATTCGGAAGACCAGGTATTGCTTTGGGGTGAATATTCGGTCATTAAGCACGGTGCATGGACCAGAAAAAAATGTCAAGGAATTTGGGCCAAGTTTAAAATGATACGGTGTATGACGTTTTAAAATCCTAGCTCGCTGAATAGCCAGACAACAGTAAATATATAAAATATGTGACACTTAGATAAAACAAAGCAGGGATTGGGATGGCGCTACACATGTTGCATATCCACTTACTTGAAATCCTAGCGCATACATTTTGATCATCATCTCAATGGTGAACAGAACGATGAAAAACAGATTCGTGAACTCTGGAATAGAGAGAGAGAAAGAGAACTGTTAGAGGCACGCAAAGCTGCGCACGCGTGACAGCACAATCGAGATCATCTCTCCGTCTAACGACGACGAGACGACAATGGTAGTGCACGGATTAGTCTCCACCACAAAACGCTTTCCATCCGTGTAATTGCCATAGATAAGACTGAATAATCATATGTGGAAATATGATGAATAGCAGGATATCATCTTCCCATCCACACTTCTTTCCCGATATTAACTTAATAGAGTGTTCACGAGCTGCCATCAAGAAGCTGCAGCGGACAAACCCCTGGCAACATTTGGGTGCCTGTTCAGTTTGCGTCGGGATGCCGGCTGATCTCTGCTGAAGCATGTGAATCTTTAGTAAGTTGCGTTTCATCCACAATTTGTATGAGAAGTACAGTTTGATTAGTATTTTAGCTATGTTCGGTCCAGACTGGAAAAGGTTTTAGTTTTAAGCAGTACCCCATAATACGTACTGAAATATTTGTGCCATTCGCATTGCAGTGACAAACATATTGCAAAAAATAGCTTAACACGACTCTCCAAACGAAATCTTGCTGTTCGCAGGATACCAACAATCTATAAATGAACTGAATAAATAGCACAAATGTCTCAAAAAGACTGGTCTGTTTCTTTGGTCTTCACTCACACAGGGTCAAGGGTAGTGGAAATCTACACTATGGGAAATGGTCGGTATGCGTAAGCCTAATCTATTAGGTGCCATTTCCAACTTGCACAGAGGAACTTCTAAAAGTGGATCAGCTTGCAACTAGAAAAAACTTGCGACTCGACCATCATCCTGAACCCGCACGTGTAAGGCGTTCATACCAAAACATTGTTCACTGATATACTTCCTCATTCAGCTTGTAATTTATCGCAAACCTACTACAGACCTACTACGGTGGTGCGATTGCCCATGTATAGAAGTTGCTGGATACGACACATTCGGGCAGCAATGGGACAGAACCGCAGGTGGCAGCTGGCTCTGAGGAAGCTGCTGGAGGGACAGCCTCACCCTGGAATTTGTCCAGCCAAGCCGGCTGGTGGTAGTGCTCCGTTGCCAACACTCCCGTGTTGAGAAACACCAGCAGAATGATGAGCCAGTAAAATGCCTGAGATTTCACCGCCGACCGGCAGGCCCGCTTCATGCGTCGGTTACACCTGGGGGCGGAGTCCAGGGTCTATTTACACCTGGGGTCAGTGTTCAGTGTCCAGTTACACCTGGGGCGGAGTCCAGTGTCAAGTTACACCTGGGGCGGAGTCCAGGGTCGGGTCTAGTTACACCTGGGGGCGGAGTCCAGTGTCCAGTTACACCTGGGGCGGAGTCCAGGGTCCAGTTACACCTGGTGGCGGAGTCCAGTGTCAGCGGGCGGAGTCCAGGGTCGGGTCCAGTTACACCTGGGGGCGGAGTCCAGTGTCCAGTTACACCTGGGGGCGGAGTCCAGGGTCCAGTTACACCTGGGGGCGGAGTCCAGGGTCCAGTTACACCTGGGGGCGGAGTCCAGTGTCAAGTCACACCTGCGGGCGGAGTCCAGGGTCGGGTCTAGTTGCACCTGGGGGCGGAGTCCAGTGTCCAGTTACACCTGGGGGCGGAGTCCAGTGTCCAGTTACACCTGGGGGCGGAATCCAGGGTCTAGTTACACCTGGAGGCAAAGTCTAGGGTCTAGTTACACCTGGAGGCAAAGTCTAGGGTCTAGTTACACCTGTTGGATGAATTCAGTGTCCAGTTACACCTGGGGGTGCAGTCCAGGGTCTAGTTACACCTGGAGGCAAAGTCCAGGGTCCAGTTACAACTGGTGACGGAGTCCAGTGTCAAGCTATACCTGGGGCGGAGCCCAGTGTCCAGTTACACCTGTGAGTGGAATCCCAGTTACACCTGTGAGTGGAATCCCAGTTACACCTGTGCGTGGAGTCCAGTGTCAAGCTATACCTGAGGCGGAGTCCAGTGTCCGGTTGCATGTGGAGACAGGGTTCAGTATCTAATTGCACAAATGAGAGCGGCATTGGGATCCGGTCGCACTCAGAAGAGTGGTGTGAGGTGGTACGTCTACTTGGAAGCAATTGAATAGATGGCCTGCAAGTCGTAGGATGTGCACAAGAACAGTTATCAGTGAAGGCATGCGTGCCATAGTTGTTGCGTTGTACATCATGATCTGCAAACAAACTCATACTTAGCACGTATATCCCTGTGATTGACTGAATGCATAATGTTAGCAGTGGAACAAGAGAGACGACATAACGATAGGACAGATGTTAGGCGAGACATTGTCACCAGGATGGGTAGCGTGGCCTGTTGTCCAGGAACATAACAAACCAAAAGCCAGACCCGGGATGTTGCACGATGTAGAAAACACACCCGGGGCACACAGCATGAAGCTGAAAACACCCGAAGCAACACAGCGCGAAGCGACTTGCTCTGGGAAGAGCCCGGTTCTCGACATCACATCGAAGTCAAACTGCGTGAAGCGGTAATTAACCGCCATGGCTCGCGCACGCCGACTGAGGCGAGGATTACACCTGGTAATAACATGCTAGAAATATCACTGCCCGTGGTTCTCGCCACACAGTAGGAGTGGGGGTCACCTCACACCGCACCAAACATCAATAAGCTTTTGAGCCTTACCACAAACAAACTGTTACGAAGGCTGATCTGCACCTGGGATGGGTACGCACGTCGTGTCAATACGCAACAACATCACAAATGGCGTGTATATATACGTATATATATATATATATGTATATAAATATGTATATATATATATATATATATATATATATATATATATATATATATATATATATATATATATATATATATATATATATATATATATATATATATATATATGTATATATATATAATATATATATATATATATGGCATTTCGCTATGGATTGACCTACCGTCAGTAGTATTATCTTCTATTATGCATGTAGTTATTTTTCAAATACACTTTCATGGGGCACAACCAGACATACTGCTGAAACCTACTGAGCAATGAGGAATACTTCTCAACAGATCAAGACTCAAAAATGACCAATCTACGTTTCATGAAGTAAATTTGTTTCCTGAACAAATTTACCTTTCATGAAATCATGAATTGACGTTTGATGAAAACAAATCGAGGTGTGTTTAGTATCAATGAGCAGCAAATAGGAGCAAAGTGGCAGAATTGTTCTTTATTTGAATATAAAAACAGCGAAGTGAAAAGCTTAATGAAAATAAAATGAATGAAATAGATTAAAAGGCCGCTGTCAGCACCGGTGCGTACCTTTCCCACGCTTTTCTATGTCTGGGCCAGCAAGGAAGGTGTCTGCCGTCGGCCCCGTCGCCATCATCTGCCTGCTGGTTATCTTCCTCCGCCAGATCGTCTGAGAAACCATAACCAACATGTTGTCGCACTTAGTTCGCTTCGAGTAACATAATTGAATAATCATTTCATATGTGGTCTATTCTACGACAAATCGACAAGGGCATAACACCCAACATGTCATATTTTGATGTCAATATTTGTGTGGGGTTATCTGATGAGCCGAATTCAGCTGTACAATGCTTAGAAAGATCAGGTCAATGGTAAGGAAGGCATAGCCTCAGGCATAAGGAAGCAAAAGGGCTGTTCTGGATGATATGAATGTCATATTGCTTGTAATGTTGTTTCATTTAAGTTGTCGATGACGATGAGACATCAATTGATATTTAAGCTAAAACTTGTCGATAGACTTACCAGCGCTTCGCTTATTGCCTTCATCACGACACTCTGTCGGCAAGGCAATGGCTGAAACGCTGCCGAATATAACGAGAAGTTTTAGTTTAAATTTAAACTTACGTCTCATCGTCATCGATAACTGCGGAAGCCTTTGCAGCATACCATCAGCTTGAGGAGTGTGACCGTGCCAATATTTGCTCACTGCAATTTCTCGAGTGCTAATGTATGCGTGCACTCACTGGGAGATTCAACCGGGAAATTAATGTCTTATTTCCCCGCCCCGCCTTCTTTGAAAGCTGAAGGCTGGTAAAATCCGATACGAAAAGTAAAGGTTCGGCAAAAATTGGATGGATTTGCTCCAGTGCTACACCGTTCGCTTGGTCAACGGCTGAATTCACTGAACGGTGCGCGCATGTGGGACTGGGTGCACTTGTCTTTTTCTCTGTATGCGTTGTATATATGGAGGAGGCAGTGGACGTGGGTGTGGCGAAGTGACGCCACTAAGGGCGTTGGAGAAGTGACGAGAAGTGGTGGGCTATATAGGGTGCCGATGTTGTAAACAGAAGCTCGACCATTATGCCATTGTCGGCATAGAATAGTGAGTGCGAGGTCGGCAGCTAAAGTGGAGCGCTGCGGAGCGTAGCGCCACCGACTACGGGACAGTGACCCGGTGACAGTGACCCGGTGACAGTGACCCGGTGACAGTGACCCGGTGACAGTGACCCGGTGACAGTGACCCGGTGACAGTGGCCCGGTGACAGTGACCCACTGACAGTTACCCGGTGACAGTGGCCCGGTGACAGTGACCTGGTGACAGTGACCCGATGACAGTGACCCGGTGACCGTGACCCGGTGACAGTGACCCGGTGACAGTGACCCGATGACCGTGACCCGATGGCAGTGACCCGGTGACAGTGACCCGGTGACAGTGACCCGGTGACAGTGACCCGGTGACAGTGACCCGGTGACAGTGACCCGGTGACAGTGACCCGGTGACAGTGACCCGGTGACAGTGACCCGGTGACAGTGACCCGGTGACAGTGACCCGGTGACAGTGACCCGGTGACAGACCGGTGACAGTGACCCGGTGACAGTGACCCGGTGACAGTGACCCAGTGACCGTGACCCGGTGACAGTGACCCGGTGACAGTGACCCGGTGACAGTGACCCGGTGACAGTGACTCGGTGCGTGTTTGCGGCCACAAAACCATTCCTCGAACAACCATTGCGAGCACTTCACAAGTAATATTGGGATAAAAACCGTTAAAACCCGAGGCGTACAGAGCAGATTGAATTCTGAATGAACTGCGAAATGCAAAACGATACAGAAATTAAAGTTATTCGAGCTTAAAAGGCGCTACAAATTGGTTGTGTCGGGTCATGTCAGGTCGAGTCGGGCATGGGAGGTCACAGTATTACTGTGTGGCATGCACATTGAAAAACTCGTTTGGAATTCGCCGCGGTCGTAATTCGCGTCGATAAGCTTCAGTAAACTGTGCCGATGTAGGGTACGCGTTCTCTCCTAGTATGCACTAACGCAGTTTTGTTTCGTCACCGGGTGAGTCATCCTCCGGTTCCAAGTACTCGGCCTGCGTGATCCAGTCGAGGTAGCCCCTGAGGTCCTCCTCCAGCTGCTGCTTCTCCCGCAGCTTCTGGAAGTCGCCGCGAGCTTTGGCCTTTTCTCGCTCTTTGGAAAATTCTCTAGGGATATACGGAAGCATCGTTAACTGCACAATTGGTTTAAGCCATGGCTGGCTTGCAACCTTGACTTCGGGGCAACTTTCAGTCTGGTTAGGTGGCATCTGAAATGTCGTTTCACGTCTGATATTGGGGAGACGAAAATAGTCGTGACTGAGAGCAACCAAGTGAGGTAGTTCCGCACGGTAATGACTGTTGAACATCATCAATACTTTTCAGGAACAATAACCTCTGATTCAATGTCATCCATTATCTTGACATTAATGTTTTCTTTAATTAATGTGACTTTTACTAAGTTGATAAAAGTTTGATGTTAATGAACTAAGCGTACAACACTACATGACCATCACACCCCTCCTCGGTTGTGGTTGAGAAGTCGCCCGCAGGACGTGCAGAATCGGTGCAATACATCCAATGGCGCACGCTAGCAGAAGATGTTCCCTATGTCATGCAAATAAGCACAATAAATTCATGGAAATGAACGCAAAATAAGGGTAAAATAAGGGTTGATAATTAATAATTAATAAGTAAATAATAAATAAGATAATTAATAAAGGGTAAAATAATTCATTGCGACAAAACATAGTTTCCAAAAACATTAAAAATTGCTTTTGATAGGGCCTACTTCGGCAACGCAGCCACAACTGCCAGGCTACTTTAGAGGTAATGATCGACGTCTTCCAACTGTAAGATAAGGAATTAAATGGCACTCATGGTAGGCGTGAGATTCAAGAATACCGCTGCTCGGTTTCTTTAGGGAGTGATAGAAAACAGAAAGAAAAATACGTATACATTTAAATATCAGTACACTCTCGAAATTCGCAAATAGGGAACGTTTCCTCGTGTCATGAGTCTGACTCGAGGCTCCATGTGGAAGCCTCATGTTCCAGCCAGTATCTGTGGAGAACCTACCAAAGATCGTGAGTAATATGATTAACAACTGTCCCAGTCAACTGCTGCCAATTACAAAATCCACTGGGCTAGACCTGCTAGCAGCCTTGGTGGATGTAACCAATTGATAAATACGCAGCATGTACTCAGAGATGGCCAGCTCAAGGGAGTTAATTTTTCGAGCCCAGGCGACAACAGTAGTATTCTTGCATTAAAGGAAATTACTTGGAAGCTCTGTATCTATAAAATGCAAGACGACAGCGATCAATGAACTAAACTAACAGACGCGCAAAATGGCAAAAAGGTGGGACAAAACAGGTAAACACAAATCAAACAGCCCATGAAGGGGGCTTGATCAACCCTCAAAATGTTCTCCACGCTTCTGCATCTAACGTGCAAGCTTTTGCATCTACTAAATGCTACAGAGCACAGCATGCGTACACAGAGAGGAAATGCAACAGGTGAGAAGACACGGGGTCTGGTTCAGACGGAACACCAGCACGGAGTTCAGGAGCCCGTCCGTGCATTACTCACCCGCTCAGGACACCGAGGATCAGGTTCATAACAAAGAACGCGCCCACGATCATCATCGATATGAAATAGATCCACGGGAACGAGTTGCCGGTCGAGTCTTGAATCTAGGGTCGGAGAGAGAACGCGCACGTGAGCCTGGGGATGTTGTGCGAGTCGGCCGCCCCACGCCTCCTCCGCCGGGCGAGGGGGATGTGGGAGGCGCGGCATGAAGGCGGGCACAGCTGGGCGCCGACCTAGACGAGAGCCGCTGGCGCCAGCGCGGCATGATGGCATGACCCGGTCGACATGCGCACCACCACCTCCCGTGCGAGCATGCCGGTGCTGAAAAGGAGCGCGACACGAGGCCGCCCCGTTGCCCGCCTGGCCGCATGCGCTCGTGTGCACGTGACAGCGTGCGCCCGTCTGGTGGGGAGAGAGGGGGCAAGGTCGGCCCGGTGTCATCTGAGCAAGGCCCGCGGTGCCAGGCAGCCCAGACCGGTCGGTCAGCGGCGGCGGCCGAAGCCGGCGGCACGCCCAGGACGGGACGACCACCCACAGCTACGTGCACCACCACTTACCCGCTGAGCACACCCAGAACCAGATTAAGCACGAAAAACGAGCCAAGTACGATGAGGGTTATGAAATAGATCCACGGCCAGCTGCTGCCGAGCGCGTCGTTCACCTGGAGGGGGTCAGAGACGGGGCGACCGGTTAGCGGCTGGAAACTCTGCAGATCAACACGCGGGAGCATCACCCGTCAACTGCCCCGGCTCCCAGGTGGTTAGACATTCGTGACGTTGGTCACCACCCTGGAGCTGTCGCAAAGGGGGCGCATGAAAGTCTCGATTGCAACTCGGTGGTAAAGATCGGTGGTCTGAAGCTTGAACAGGCTAGGTTGTGGCACATCAGTGCTAGTGGGACTCTGAATCAATGATCGTGAGAAGTCGCGACGCCGATACACAATTTTTCCACTCATGACCAGCTAATCGAATACGGTGACGAAAGTCTTTGGATGGAATCCTGGTGATGTATGGACTGTCGTACCATATGCACCAGCAATACACGATACTGGGCATGTGGCACCGTCATATGGCTTTGTGGAAGAGACCAGATCGTCAAGACAAGTCGGTTCTCTAGAAAATCAATTTGTGTATGGAAGATTATAAGTTTGCCTAAAATGCCAGTCACTGAAAAGAATGGGCAAAGAGGAACAGAGCAGCAATTCCTACTAATAATGAAGGTTGTTGAGAGAAATGCGTACTCAATTGCAGGTGCAACCATAGTATGTTTATAGCATCACCTAGCATGTCCAAAACAGTCATATCGTACTCGAGGTGTGAGAAGAACCGCTGACACGTAGCTTAGAACAGCAAATACAACAGTTTACATGGCACAGCCGGGGGTTGGCCAGTTGCAGCCGATGGTTGGCCAGTGGCAGCCGAGTGTTATAACCCTCCACAGTCGAGGGTTATAACCCTCCACAACCGAGGCTTAACCGGTGTCAGCCGAGGGTTGGCCGGTGGCAGCCGAGAGTTATAACCCTCCACAGCCGAGGGTTGGCCAGTGGCAGCCGAGAGTTATAACCCTCCACAGCCGAGGGTTGGCCGGTGGCAGCCGAGAGTTATAACCCTCCACAGCCGAGGGTTGGCCAGTGGCAGCCGAGAGTTATAGCCCTCCACAGCTGAGGGTTTGCAGGTGTCAGCCGAGAGTTATAACCTTTCACAGGGTTTGCAGGTGTCAGCCGAGAGTTCTAACTCTCCACAGCCGAGGGCTGGCCAGTGACAGCCGAGAGTTATAGCCCTTCACACCCGAGGGTTGGCCGGTGGCAGCCGAGGGTTGGCCAGTGACAGCCAGGAGTTATAACCCTCCACAGCCGAGGGTTGGCCGGTGGCAGCCGAGAGTTATAACCCTCCACAGCCGAGGATTGGTCAGTAGCAGCCGAGAGTTATAACCCTCCACAGCCGAGGGTTGGCCAGTGGCAGCCGAGAGTTATAACCCTCCACAGCCGAGGGTTGGCCAGTGGCAGCCGAGAGTTATAACCCTCCACAGCCGAGGGTTGGTCAGTGGCAGCCGAGAGTTATAACCCTCCACAGCCGAGGGTTGGCCAGTGACAGCCGAGAGTTATAACCCTCCACAGCCGAGGGTTAACCAATAGCAGCCGGAGTGCACACTGCACAATGGATCACTGGTGAATTGGCGCCACAGTCAGCGCAAGCGGTCAACTGACTTCACCCGTTCATACTGACCAGAGGCATAAGTGAAACGCCATTGCAAAGGGCACAATTGCTATTTTGCCGGTAAACCTCTGGTTTACGATTTTACTTCACTGCATTGAACACTATCTTTCAAACTGCTTGGGCAGTACCTGAAATCATTTTTATAACTAATAGCGTTACTCGTGACAAAGATACAGTCGTATCCAGCGGGTTGGTCGAACAGCTGTTTCGATTGCTTGGGCCAAACTTAATCAGACGAGCAAAGGTTCAATGTAACCATATACCCGAGTATAAATAGCAAGTGGGCACGCATATAAATTATAGTGCAATGGCCAGCGCGAGATCGCCCGAGGCGTATCGACAACGATACACTTGAGGTGGGCGTGGCGGAATGGCTGGCGACCACACCCACTCACGTCATACAGGATGTCCGTCCAGCCCTCCATGGTGATGCACTGGAACACGGTCAGCATGGACAGGCCGAAGTTGTCGAAGTTGGTGATGCCGAAGTTGGGGCCCTCCCAGGGCTCGCCGCAGTAGTAGTCGGCTGGACAGTGGTAGCCGTTCTCGCCGCACGGCGATGGATCCTCTATCATGCTACCTGCGCGCAGTCCAGTCGCGTCGTCACGTCCTCACCGCGGTGGTGAGGTCACCAGTGGCCGACAGGTCACCAGTGGCCGTGAGGTCACCAGTGGCAGACAGGTCACCAGTGGCCGTGAGGTCACCAGTGGCCGACAGGTCACCAGTGGCCGTGAGGTCACCAGTGGCCGACAGGTCACCAGTGGCAGACAGGTCACCAGTGGCCGTGAGGTCACCAGTGGCCGACAGGTCACCAGTGGTGGTGAGGTCACCAGTGGCCGTGAAGTCACCAGTGACCGACAGGTCACTGGTGACAGGCCGTGGTCATGCACGTGAGTACGAACCGAACGTGGCACAGTCAGATTAAAAGCCGTCAGTTGCAGCGCAAACGTGTTTCAACTTTGCCATCGACAAATATGAACTACCCCTATCGACAAAGGTGTAATTCATATTTGTGTAAACGCCTGTGCACTCCTGACAACGTGATTTGGTTCCGTTCACCACGTGGGGCGCTTATTATCGGGGAAGCCAGTGCACTTCACCCAATAAAGCATGCAATATTTGAGACGCCTGCCATACTGAGCACGATCAGCTCACGAGCAAGCCCCATTGGCGTCGCGTCTCGGCGCGGCGGCCGCCCTACAGCCGCACACACTGTGGCTGTGAATGTGGCCTCATGCAGCGCTCCAGATGAAGGAAAGCGCTTTGTCTAACTGCAGCCATCGTACCATCGTGCATCGCGCCAACTAGAAACGTGTACACAACACAAGACGCGTAGATCACTGGACACTTCCAACAATTCGCACAGAAGCGGGGAGGCACCGTCATGTCACCGGGCCATGGACAAGCTGAATGGGATCGGGATCGGTCCACTGTTACTGGCTTTCCAAGCCAATCTGGGGCGTGCTGTCGAGTTGCAACGGTCGGCTTGATCTTTGCCTGTGAGGTTGTGCGTGGTGTGATGGTGTTCCATTAAAAATATATATCATGACGTTCATAAGTGAAACCCCGCCCTTGTAGTGGACCTCACGCAAATACATCTGTTCATCTATTTATCTTTCACCAAACACCCACGTGTTGCTTGTACATCAGTCAGAAAGCACACCTTCGTCTACCAAGGAATACTGGTTCGCTGACACCTAGGGGGCGCCACAGACCGACTACCACTGCCGGACATTGTCCCAGCCGTCCACCACTGCCGGACATTGTCCCAGCCGTCCACCACTGCCGGACATTGTCCCAGCCGTCCACCACTGCCGGACATTGTCCCGGCCGTCCACCACTGCCGGACATTGTCCCAGCCGCCCACCACGTGGGTCTCGCGGCCCAGGCCGTTCACCACCCGTGCCTCACCGATCGGGCCGCCCACCACGCGTGTCTCACCGACCCGGCCGTCCACCACAGCCGGACATTGTCCCAACGATTCGGCCGTCCACCACGTGGGTCTCGCGGCCCAGCAGTGACGTGCCGACACGTGATCACCGGTGGAAGTGTGGCGTCTATCACAGCTACACGGACTAACCGTGACATGACCGTCGGATACCGCAGACGCTGTGTCACACGCGTCACGCGCCGCTCCTAACAGCCGACACGCCGCATCAGTCTCGCCTGCCACCCATTATCCAGCCATTAGTTGAATTGGCTCATTCGGCCGAGAGGGAGATTAACGGTCGAGATAGGATTTCCGAGGTGGACGTTGCGTGCCGTATGGAGCCCACGTATCATAGATATATCATGAGACACTGCTGGTTCCGAATGTTTCAATTAATTATGTACAAAGAATGGTGGTGGATCGTAGCTTGGGTTCAGAATGATCGCAAAACGAGTCCATGAGCCCAGATCTCAGCCTGAGGGCGCTCTTTGATTTTAAAGATACCTTGACTCTCACGGGCCCGGGCCTCTTGTTGACAAAATCTCCATTGAATGTGCTCCAGACAGGTGGCAGGGCTCGGGACCGCCGTTGAAACTGGCTTTTAAATTCAAATGGATGCTTTTCGTGCTTCACCCTCGGGGAGGGTTTGTTTTACTCCACCCCTAGGTGTTTCCGCGGGTGGTGAAAAACTGCAAGGCAGCGCACCGAAATTTGGCATACCGTTTTCCACATCAATTCTACATGTTGTGTGGAGGTTTTGAGGTCAGGTCATTTACGGTCAACGAGTTATTCAAGGTCAAGTGGGGTCATCTAAAAACGTCCAACCAGTCGTCACGCTTTAACGAAGAAATATATTTGAATGAACACTTCAGCATTTGGTTAGCTTTAGGATGCAACAAAAGGCATCAGAGGAATTTGTCATTTTTATCGCTTTTGACGACATATTAGTTTGGATGTTTGCCAATGGGTGCTGAAAGCGAAGATTCTGTCTAAAGGAAGGATTTGTATCAGGGCAAGTTCAGTTAAACATCGTTTCGCGGTCCGCTCTACGCACTACAATAATATATATTAATTTAAATTGATAAATCTGCTCTGCAAATTTCAATAACTTAGTATTTATTTCTGAGCGGGCGAAATATTAGTATTACGGTCGAATTCGTCTTCCTTTTCTGACCCAAAACAACTTTTAAAAAAAAATTAACTCCACAGAACCAATAATATTACGTCAGTCCTGATCACATAGACTTGCGTAGTTGCGTCACTTTTTGGGTAGATACAATATTGGGAATGGATTCGGGCTCAAATCGTCGAGCGCTTTCAGATTATACCATTTTCGCTTTCGTGCAACGATTTTAAAAAAAATAGAGGCGGTATAAAAAGCCCCCCCCCACCCACGAGACGGAGTGTGAGGATCCGACCTGAAAGCCGTTCGGTAGCCCAGTTGGTTAGAACGCTGGCCTGCACTGGCCTCCCCAGTCCTTGCAAAACAGGGTTCGAATCGATTCGTGCGCTCGCATGTAGCCCCCGGCTGGAAGGGTCAGTTGGCAACTGGCCCGATAAGGCCGAGGGACGAGCTACCTGGGAGGACGTGTCGGTGCATTGGCGGCACGTTAAACTCCCGGTCAAAGTTGTCAAAATTATGTCATTGAACTGAAATTCATTGATCGGATGGTGAGGCCAGGGTTCACGCAACAAGCTCTGCTTAGCAATGGGACCTTGATACATAAAGACACCCCAGCAAGAATTCGGACTATTTTTATTTAAGTTAAGACATTAAGACGGATTCATAAAATTTGCTTCTACGGATAGCAAAGACAACGCAAGTTTACCTATTATTCTCTCATTTAGTATATGTAGCTCTGAAGAATGACGCACATACGGTTTTGCCTCTATCAAGGGCGCGCAGAATTAAATTGTTCCGAAGACGAAGGGCATCGTCATGCCCCTAGGTGAACGTCATTGTCTATTCACGGCGGCTCGACTACCGGCATCGCCAATAATCGGATGAGCTCCTGAACAATTGTGACAGGGGCAGGAGCAGATGTACAGCTAGAGACACGGAGAAACAGATGGCGTAATGGAAATGTTCTTTTTTAAAACTGGAACACCCCACTCCAGCAGTCACTGACTTACCTGTGTCATTGTGGAAGCAGGTGTGGTGGAGCTTTCCTTTAAACAGCTCCAACCCAATGATGGCGTAGATGATGATGACGAATATCACAAGAAGCGCAATATGAAGTAAAGGCACCATTGCTCGCAGGATCGAATTGAGAACGACCTGCAGACCTGTAATGTTAAGAGAGCGTGCGGTTTGACCTGTATAACTTGTCATGCATCGGTTCCAATGGCTTCTTTAAGCACCATGTTTTTACAAGCTTCCTAACCATCACATGAGGAAACATTGCTAATTGTCGATTAAGAAGTAAACATCTCTTGAAAGCCTGGTGAAAGAAATTCAGAATACCAGACGACATTTCAAGTACTATAACGAAATGAGTTACGGACCTCCTCATTTCAATGCATTTGGCTCCATTTGATCCTGGGATCCGAGCTCTGAGCGGATCCCGAGCATCTGACCGGCATCAGTCAGCCGGCGGGCAACGCCCGCCTCACATTCCACGACCCTATAAGGTCCAGTCGGAAGCGTCGTGACAATGGGAAACTGGCCAATAGCAGCTTGTCTGTTGCAATAGGCGCTGGCTCTCGGCCGCCAGGCGGTCGGGAGGAGGGAGTCAACTCTGAACTGTCACGGCGGGAGGAGGGAGTCAACTCTGAACTGTCACGGCGGGAGGAGGGAGTCAACTCTGAACTGTCACGGCGGGAGGAGGGAGTCAACTCTGAACTGTCACGGCGGGAGGAGGGAGTCAACTCTGAACTGTCACGGCGGGAGGAGGGAGTCAACTCTGAACTGTCACGGCGGGAGGAGGGAGTCAACTCTGAACTGTCACGGCGGGAGGAGGGAGTCAACTCTGAACTGTCACGGCGGGAGGAGGGAGTCAACTCTGAACTGTCACGGCGGGAGGAGGGAGTCAACTCTGAACTGTCACGGCGGGAGGAGGGAGTCAACTCTGAACTGTCACGGCGGGAGGAGGGAGTCAACTCTGAACTGTCACGGCGGGGAGGAGGGAGTCAACTCTGAACTGTCACGGCGGGAGGAGGGAGTCAACTCTGAACTGTCACGGCGGGAGGAGGGAGTCAACTCTGAACTGTCACGGCGGGAGGAGGGAGTCAACTCTGAACTGTCACGGCGGGGAGGGGGAGTCAACTCTGAACTGTCACGGCGGGAGGAGGGAGTCAACTCTGAACTGTCACGGCGGGAGGAGGGAGTCAACTCTGAACTGTCACAGCGGGGGAGGGAGTCAACTCCTGAACTGTCACGGCGGGAGGAGGGAGTCAACTCTGAACTGTCACGGCGGGAGGAGGGAGTCAACTCTGAACTGTCACGGCGGGAGGAGGGAGTCAACTCTGAACTGTCACGGCGGGAGGAGGGAGTCAACTCTGAACTGTCACGGCGGGAGGAGGGAGTCAACTCTGAACTGTCACGGCGGGAGGAGGGAGTCAACTCTGAACTGTCACGGCGGGAGGAGGGAGTCAACTCTGAACTGTCACGGCGGGAGGAGGGAGTCAACTCTGAACTGTCACGGCGGGAGGAGGGAGTCAACTCTGAACTGTCACGGCGGGAGGAGGGAGTCAACTCTGAACTGTCACGGCGGGAGGAGGGAGTCAACTCTGAACTGTCACGGCGGGAGGAGGGAGTCAACTCTGAACTGTCACGGCGGGAGGAGGAGTCAACTCTGAACTGTCACGGCGGGAGGAGGGAGTCAACTCTGAACTGTCACGGCGGGAGGAGGGAGTCAACTCTGAACTGTCACGGCGGGAGGAGGGAGTCAACTCTGAACTGTCACAGCGGGGGAGGGAGTCAACTCTGAACTGTCACGGCGGGAGGAGGGAGTCAACTCTGAACTGTCACGGCGGGAGGAGGGAGTCAACTCTGAACTGTCACGGCGGGAGGAGGGAGTCAACTCTGAACTGTCACGGCGGGAGGAGGGAGTCGACTCTGAACTGTCACGGCGGGAGGAGGGAGTCAACTCTGAACTGTCACGGCGGGAGAACGTGCGTGTTTGCTAAAGTTTGCTAGTTTGCTAAAACAAGCAAACTAAAGCTTTACTAGTTTTAGTGTCAATGTGAACGCTTGAAACTGTTGAACAATTGTCCCCGTTTTATCAATTAATTGGCCTGTTCAAAATATCAGGGCACTAACAACCGATGGCCTTCAAGAACGGCTCCACGACTTCAAGAACGGCTTCAAGAACGAGATAGGGAAGGAGAGAGAGAGAGAGAGAACGAGAGAACGAGAGAAAGAGGAGCCATTGAACATGCAAACAAATTGTCGCACAACCGAGGAAAAGCTAGACTATCACTGTCAGGCAACAGGAGTTGCCTACAGTACGTTAACCCGTCCCGTCTCGAGGAGGTCTTCAACAGCCCCCTCAGGTTTTTCGCAGATAGCGGACGAACACCGCGGGGTAGTGCACTCAAATTTGGCATACCTTTTCCCACATCAATTTGACATACTGATTCAAAATTATTAGGTCAGGTCATCTAGGGTCAACGAGTTAGTCAAGGACAAGTAAGGTCATCTCCAAAAATGTTCCACCAGTCGCCACACTTTAACGGATACAGGTATTTTAATGAAACTGTCAGCGTTTGCTTATCTTTACGGATGCAATAAAACGTATGAGTGCAATTTTTATTTTATTTTTCGTTTTTGACTACATATAAATGTAGCGTATTTGCCAAATTGTAGTTCAAATACAGAATTCTAGCTAAAGTAAGCATTTTTTATCTGGGAAAGTTGACTTCCAACAACGTTTCCCGGTATTCTCTGCCAATTGGGAAAGGAAAATTTAAGAAAACTTTAAAACTCAAAATTTTGAAATTTAAAAAAAATGTAATTTTTATTTTGGGGGGCCTAAAAAAATTATAGCCCTGGTCGATTTCGCCGTCCTTTCCTCATTCCAAGTATAATTTTTTTTAAAATATATCCGCCAAAATGAACTCCCCAGAGTCAAAAACATAATGTAAGTCGTGAAAAGTGAAAATCTTGCCCCCTGGTGACGTCACTTTTTGGGGGGAATTGTTTTGGAGGCTGGATCCGAACCCTACTCGTTGAGCGCTTTCCGAGGGCACCGCTTTTATTTTCGTGCGGCGCTTAGTTTGGATTTTAGAGGGGGTCTTCAACCGCCCCCCCCCCAGAGACGGGGTGGGAGGATTTGGCCGGAAAGACGGCGCGGGTTAACATAACTTCCGTGATAAATATGTTCCCGCAGTACATTCTGGCTTTGATGATGATACAATTTAAAATCATATATATGTGCATGCTAGTGTCACAATTGCAGAGGCGTTTAACTTACATATTGAAATTGCAGATATATGATATGCCAAAGTGTTGCAACATTGCGAGCGCATGCAAATGCATTATTGTTCTTCTGTAACTTAATAGATGCTAGATGTCTTGGAAGCCGGGAAATTGGATGCGCACCATGACATTTTGTGACAATAATATGCCAGCTAAGCATCCCACAATAGAGCGATGAACTTGCTTCTTCAAGTGGTTGTGCCGGAATTCCCACTTACCGAAAAAGGCTCAGTGATGGTTTGTTTTTCGATTATTTTGAAGGTGGTTATTGCATATCATTGACATGACAACGAATTATTCGCCAAATTTGTAACACGGTGGAATTTATTATTCATAAACCATCAACTTGCTGGAAGGTACTAGATCACCATAGTTTTTGGTGCGGGCTCGTTCTCAAAGGAAACGTCAGCTGAATCCCGTGTGACCCTCGTGACAAAAGTGTCAACCTGAACCTTGTAAGCCAGTGACCTCGTGTCCAGTGTTATTTAGGGTGATCCAGGGTGAGCCAGGGTGATCCAAGACGATCCAGGGTGCATAGTCCAGCTTCGGGATCGTCTGGGATTAACTGCCGGAACCCAGAAACGCGATGCGGCTCCAGAAGTTCACTTGGGACCAGTCGGCGCAACGTACCTGTAACGTATCCACCTGGACATATCGGTACAACGTACATGCAACGTATCAATCTGGACCTATCGTCGCAGCGCATCTGCAATGTATCCACCTGAACCTACCGGCGCAATGTATCTGTAATGTATCCACTTGGACCTGTCGGCACACCGTGCCTGTAACGTATCCCCCTGGCCCCATCGGAGCAACGTACCTCCAACGTATCCACCCGGACCCGTTGGCGCAACGTTCCTGCAACGCATCCACCTAATTCTGCCCTACAGCGTACCTGCAAAGTATCCACCTAATTCTGCCCTACAACGTACCTGCAACTTATCCACCTAATTCTGCCCTACGACGTTCCTGCAACGCATCCACCTAATTCTGCCCTACAACGTACCTGCAACGTATCCACCTGGACCTGTCGGCGGAATGCTGGGGGTCTCCGGCACTGTCTCCTGGCGGCTGTCTCGCTAGTTACGACCGCTGATCACAACCCACGTGCTAACGCTGCCTCCCATCGGGTTCTGTCCCTGCCTGACCGGCGGCGACCCTAGACTGATCACAACCCACGTGCTAACGCTGCCTCCCATCGGGTTCTGTCCCTGCCTGACCGGCGGCGACTCTAGACTGATCACAACCCACGTGCTAACGCCGCCTCCCATCGGGTTCTGCCCCTGCCTGACCGGCGGCGACTCTAGACTGATCACAACCCACGTGCTAACGCCGCCTCCCATCGGGTTCTGTCCCTGCCTGACCGGCGGCGACTCTAGACTGATCACAACCCACGTGCTAACGCCGCCTCCCATCGGGTTCTGCCTGCCTGACCGGCGGCGACTCTAGACTGATCACAACCCACGTGCTAAGCCGCCTCCCATCGGGTTCTGTCCCTGCCTGACCGGCGGCGACTCTAGACTGATCACAACCCAGGCGACACCATCGGGTTCTGTCCCTGCTTACTGGCGGCGACTCTAGACTGATCACAACCCACGTGCTAACGCTGCCTCCCATCGGGTTCTGTCCCTGCCTGACTGGCGGCGACTCTAGACTGATCACAACCCACGTGCTGACGCAGCCTCCCATCGGGTTCTGTCCTTGCACCGGCGGCGACTAGACTGATCACAACCCACGTGCTAACGCAGCCTCCCATCGGGTTCTGACTGATACACCGTCTGCGCGCCATCGGGTTGCCTGCTTGACCGGCGGCGACTCTAGACTGATCACAACCCACGTGCTAACGCGCCTCCCATCGGGTTCTGTCCCTGCCTGACCGCGGCGACCCTAGACTGATCACAACCCACGTGCTGACGCTGCCTCCCATCGGGTTCTGTCCTTGCTTGACCGGCGGCGACTCTAGACTGATCACACCCCATGTGCTAACGCCGCCTCCCATCGGGTTCTGTCCCTGCCTGACGCGGGCAGACTGATCACAACCCACGTCTACCTGCTCCTCGGGTTCGTCTTTTTGACCGGCGGCACTCTAACTGATAACCGTCTAACCTCCTCTCGGTTCTGCCTTGACTGGCGGCGACTCAGACTGATCACAACCCACGTGCTAACCTGCCTCCCATCGGGTTCTGTCCCTGCCTACCCTGGATGATAAACCCACGCAGCTGCTATCGGTTCTGTCTACGCGGCGACTCCACCCACGTGCTAACGCCGCCTCCCATCGGGTTCTGTCCCTGCCTGACTGGCGGCGACTCTAGACTGATCACAACCCATGTGCTAACGCTGCCTCCCATCGGGTTCTGTCCTTGTTTGACCGGCGGCGACTTTAGACTGATCACAACCCACGTGCTAACGCTGCCTCCCATCGGGTTCTGTCCTTGCTTGACCGGCGGCGACTTTAGACTCATCACAACCCAAGTGCTAACGCCACCTCTCATCCCTCTCATCGGGTTCTGTCCCTGCTTGACCGGAGGCACCTCCAGACAGCTGCTGATCACATCTGTCCGCGCACGACACCAATACCACCCGAGGTGTCTGGTGAGGGCTATCTACGACTCAAAAGCAAGTCGCATCGGGAATACATTTGACTGGCCGCTGATCTCGCCGCGAGGAGTGATATCAATAGATGGAATTGCGACGGTGAAATTCAGCACGACACGTAAGCATACGTACAAATAAGCAAGGGAATAAACACAGGCCGGCAGCAATGTCTGTTACTATTTCTCTGCAGTTAGGCACAAGTCGTAGAGCGGCCTGCCTGCAGTTCGACCCAACATCTTGGTAGCGTCCTTCCCGCCGCCGCATATTTGCCTACTTAATATCTTAGAAACTCCGTACAAAATTAGGCCGAAATGTTGGTCGTAGAAAAACAGTGAAATGCATGGATCCATACAGGATAATTGACAACTGTGTGAAAATTATATCAACTGGTCACATTATCACAAAGTAATTGTACTTGTAACATTAAATGCTATGCTGAATGAATGGGATGAAGTAAAATATTGTGAAATGCAAGCATAAACAAATATATATAGGTATAATGTAGTGCCAACCAAGTATGCTGACATGGTTCTGCCATATTACTAGGCATAAAATTGGCCATCACCTCACTACATGTGAAGACAGAACGAAATCAGGGGTGCAAAATGTCTATGGCAATGCCGGGGCTCAAGTGGGCGTGAAGGAAGAAGAAAAGGCCGAAGAAGTGCTTGTGGAGGTGGGGTACGCTGTGTCTTGAAGTCTACACAGTGAGTGGTTGTCAACTTCTAAAATAGTGAAGAAAATAAAACATTACATACTTGTACCTAAGGGTAAGAATGGTAAGAATCGGATGCCAAATTCAGCCCCAGCATCCGCATGAACTCTGGAGTAACTCTTACGTCGAAAATGACCGCCTTAGGTCAAGTTAGTCCAATTGCTTTGGAACAAACGTGCTTTGGAAGATCAATTGCCTACGTAAGCACGCCATCGGAGTTGTTCATCACCGTACATTATCGACATTATATATTTTTAGGCAAAAAGTGGGATTATTTTCCGGTAATTCACGATTTCGGCGAAAAACGGCCTCCCATATTTTCATCATCATATGACGACTAAGTGTCCTGGCGCATTTAAACTTTTTCTATGGACATGTCCGATCAAGGATGTTCAATCATCTACATCAAGCTGCAGCGCGCTTGTCTTCTCCGGTGGTCACGATAAAAACGCTTTGGATCATCCTCCGGCACGAGCCTCGGCTGAAGCTGATACGGGGAAGAAATACGTGACGGAAATGTCGATTAATCACCAACATCATCGACCTCTCCCTGTCGACAAGGCCGCCCAAGCAGGAAGTCTTTTTGTGCACGGCCTGCTGCATGTTCTCCGACAGGTCCATTTGGCTACGTAAAAGTCAGACAACTGTACGCTTGCTAATGTCGAGCTGAACTGGCTTTCACCCGCACAACTATCGGACCGCGAGCGCGTCGACACTTGACGCGTAAGCGCAGAGTATCGGTACGCTGGTGCGGCCAGCCTCAGTGTCCCAGGCGAGTTGTGGAGTGTGGCCAGCAGCCGGTGTGTCCCAGTCGAGTTGTGGAGTGTGGCCGGCAGCCGGGGTGTCCCAGTCGAGTTGTGGAGTGTGGCCGGCAGCCGGCGTGTCCCAGTCGTGTTGTGGAGTGTGGCCGGCAGCCGGCGTGTCCCAGTCGTGTTGTGGAGTGTGGCCAGCAGCCGGCGTGTCCCAGTCGTGTTGTGGAGTGTGCGAGGTTAGTGTGGCCAGCAGCCGGCGTGTCCCAGTCGTGTTGTGGAGTGTGGCCGGCAGCCGGCGTGTTCCAGTCGTGTTGTGGAGTGTGGCCAGCAGCCGGGTGTCCCAGTCGTGTTGTGGAGTGTGGCCGGCAGCCGGCGTGTCCCAGTCGTGTTGTGGAGTGTGGCCGGCAGCCGGCGTGTCCCAGTCGTGTTGTGGAGTGTGGCCGGCAGCCGGCGTGTCCCAGTCGTGTTGTGGAGTGTGGCCGGCAGCCGGCGTGTCCCAGTCGTGTTGTGGAGTGTGGCCAGCAGCCGGCGTGTCCCAGTCGTGTTGTGGAGTGTGGCTAGCAGCCGGTGCATCCCAGTCGAGTTGTGGAATGTGGCCAGCAGCCGGCGTGTCCCAGTCGTGTTGTGGAGTGTGGTCGGGAATAATTATCATTATCGTTTTAACTGTGGCACCAACTTTATCTAAATTGACATTGTTCGGCCACTTGGTAACAGAATCGTCTCCTTTGGCACCAACAGCCTTGGAATGCCAACAGCAATTTTGTTGGCGAGCCTCAGTGTATGACCCGATAGAGATCGAAAGTACGGAGGCGGCGGCTATGTGGTGTATCGAGTTCTCTATTCGGATCTTGTTCGATGATGGGCATATACAACGATTTATTTTAGTCAAAGTGTACATATGAAAGAATGGCATGAAATACTCATTTACCACCCAATTATGTCGGGAAAGTTGCGCCTCTGGTCTGTAACTTCACGCAACGTTCAGGCTTTTGTCGACAAGCATGATAAACAGCAATCTCGTAGTGTCCACGTAAGTATCTAATTTCATTCATATCCGAATGTCTTTTGTACCGTAAGATGATCAGACGGATATATTATTACACAGTATTGGTTTTTTTCAAAAATCGTGCCGCTAACTTTCTAGCAAGTAAAGGTTTTGTGTCAATAAACAATTAAAGACTAAGCGTAACTTAGGTCTTGTAATGTCCACATGTAGTTTGTATTACAGCCCAGATATAGTGGCACCGTAGGAGAGCCAAATAGCCCCATCATCATATCGCATGCTTATTTTCTCTACTGAGTCTTTAGCTTCGCGGAATATAATGAATTTGTGTTGACAAATACGGCAATACCAAGATACGCTTCCAGTTTGTAGTGTCTAAGGTCACATCTAATTTGAAACATGCTACGATGCCTGTGCGCTTACATGATAGTCAAACAACTCTGCCATTACCCAACAGGACGACCATTGTTTAATCCCCTGCCTTACCCACAGGCAAACATTCCATGCTGCAATGAATTCCCCCGCAGCAGTAGGTACAGTTACAAGAGCTGCCACCGGTGGCGCTAGTTGTCTTGCTGGCCGCCGTGAAGTTGCACCACTCACCAGGAGTGCACACGCGCGTGTGCTGCGCGTACGATCGGCCAGCAATACTCACTGGGCACGCCAGAGACGAGCCGAAGCGGTCGTAGGACGCGAAACGCCCGCAGCGCCTTCACGTCGAAGCCCTCCTTAATGAGTGACGAGAGCGCCGTGCTTATTAAACTGAAACACGGACGGACGTCGGCCATCACGACAACTAGGCTTCTCGGCGGCAGCACACAAAGTTTACGTGAAAAATGAACTGGGCATATCGCTTGACAACATACCAGGAAAACTTGAACGTGAATGGTAGCCATGTATATATGCATATATGCAGCACGATTCAGCGGCGGCATGTCAGTTGCGTTGAACTCAATGAGCTGACACACACAATAGAAAATTCAAGCCAGGGACACTAACAACTAATGAAGAAAATACCCACATACTATCTATTGTATACTAGGTATACAATGGATGCTCTTGACATCGGTATTTTATAGTACATGGGATCAAACATGCAGTGATGGGTATCAGTTCCAACGTTTAAAGCTTACCCTATAACAACTATGCTAAAGTCGAGTAGATTCCAAATGTTGCGTAGGTACGCTCCCTGGTGCATAACGAAGCCGTATGCGATAATCTTCATGATACACTCTGCCGTGAAGATCACCAGGAAGATGTACTCGATCCTCTCCTGAAACAAGCGAAATATCATCCCGATAGTTAACCCTCTCGCCGCCAGCATGGTCCTGTCATTGAATGTGGGATGCGGGCAGAGCGAGCAGCGCAAAACACTCCAGGTGGGCGCGCCTGCTCTTCCACAGATGGTACGTCGTCAGCACACCTGGCTTCAATTTCCGGCCGGCCGCAGGCACGAGCCGCCGCCGCTGAGACAAAGCAAACCGATCGATACATCTGGTGAGCACCAGCTAGGCTCAGTAGGCCAACGTTACCTCGGCCGACGTGACGTGACGTCGCCTCGACCGGCGTGACGCCAACGTGACGTGACGTGACGTCACCTCGGTCATACGTGACGCCGACGTGCCATCACCTCGGTCCGACGTGACGTGACGTCACCTTGACCGGCGTGACGTGATGTGACGCCACCTCGGTCCGACGTGACGTGACGCCACCTTGACGGGCGTGACGTGACATGACGCCACCTCGGTCCGACGTGACGTGACGTCTCCTCGACCGACGTGACGCTGACATGCCGAGACGCAACGTCACCTCGACCGGCGTGACGCCGACGTGACGTGACGTGACGTCACCTGGACCAACGTGACGCAAATCGGAGACGCCGGCGCCGGCCGTGACCTCTCCGCCCGGAGACTGCGATGTCGTGAACCCATCCGCGCTGGTCGTGACCTCGTGTACACCACATTCGGGAGTTATCGCACGGTGCTCCGCCAACCATGGAAGCCGTGAACACGTGTCGTCCAACGCCCATGGTTACTATGTTTGATCCAGGGTCACTCCAACAGACCACGATCCGAATACCCAGACAGCGTGGCCTCCCAGTCTTCAAGGTCTTGGCTGCAATATCATTCGTGATCGCACCACCGGCTTCAATTGCCTCTGCTTGCTGAATCAGCGTTCGTGAGCCAATTACTTAGTGGCCCGGTTTGCACGTAGCCCGAGTGTGACTTCTACTGGACACATTTCGTACTGTCGGGTGGGTTATCGAAAGATCAAATCCTTTCAGCGGTCGTTGGCGCGGTGTCGCCGGATTGGTCAGTTCGCGGCACGTGTCACTGTCACGTGGTCGGCACTGCCCAGCGTCATGACCGTCGGTCAATGACCCGCAGGCCAGAGGCCGCCCGAGATTAATGTGCTCGTGGAGGACGGGTCTACGGAGCTCCGATCGGTAAATACACTTGTAGCATGTCAGGATATCACGTGTGGCGATATAGGTTATCGCCACACGTGATATCCACATGTGTATATAAGCCACACTCGCAGATTCGGTAAAGCACTTCCAGGCAGCGAAAGCGATGCGGAAAATGTACAACGGAACGCCAATTTTTATGGTGAAAAACCTGGGGAATTTTTAGGTGTAGCCCAGTCCAGAATAATCCTCGATACTAGAATTACCTCCAAGATGAGATGTTGAGACAGACAACCGCACCATATTTCATGGAGGGAGCCTCGTGTTGAAAGGCTGGAAAGGTGCTTCACACACTGTTCTCAAGGAACGTCAACTGGCTCCTCTGACACAGATTGTCGCGAAATTGTTTCTCTGCCGGTTGATGAGCTGCAATAGTCTCCTGTCAGCACGTTGGACAATTCGTGTGGGACAAAGTTACATCCGAAAATCGTACCACAAGGTGGTGAACATTTTTCTGTTTTTCATATTTTTTTCCTTTTTTTCAAAACACAAAAAAAAACAATTTTTTCTTCTTCATAAATTCTCCAAAATGAATTCCCCAGAGCCAAAAACATAATGTAAATCGTGAAAAGTCGTGAAAATCTATCCCCTGGTAACGCCACTTTTGGGAGGACAATTGTTTTGGGGGTGGACCCGGACCCTACTCGTCGAGCGCTTTCCGATGATACCTCTTTCGTTTTCGTGCGATGCTTAGTTTCGATTTTGGATGGGTTACTAACCCCCCCCCCCCTCCGAGACGGGTGTGAGGATCTGACCGAAAAGACGGTGCGGGTTAACAAGGCGGATCCTTAAAAACATATTGCATTCGCACAAGCTCATCCAATGTAATGCCATGATGATAATGATACTTTCTATTTTACAATGGAGTGCATCACCTGCTATTTTGGTACAAATATTCCATAGAATGCACCCTCACAGAAGCTATCTTCGCATGCGTTGCATGCGAAAATAGCTTCCAGATATTTGCATTCAAATACAATAATTTCAAGCTGATAAATTGGCACAGTTGTGTGAAGGCCTACTCTACTTGCGGTTAGAGAGTATGGCCGCACCCAGGTGCCGTCGGCGGTCGTCTTCGCATCAAGACACGGTTGGGTGGAATGACGAGGTTCCACCAATAGAAATGGCCGTAACAGTTACTGGCTGTCTGTGATTGGGTGGCGTTATGCCCATCAAGTACTAGATTCTTAATCTCGGTCACGATCTGCGCACAGCCATGGAGGATGTACGCCATCGGGAGTATGTCGTCCTGTGTCGAGGCGCAGGGCCGAGATTCGGGCAGGAAAACTACCAACAATCTGATAGCATTGGCAGAGGTGGTGACATGTGTGGGTAACTTAGGATGAAATAGTTGCTTTGACCAGCTTAATGGGACAATATATTCAATTGTTAGTTCTCTGAGGTATTTCAATCCGCAAAAGGTACCATGTTTCAAGTTAGCCTCATATTTCGATGCTCTCAGTACCCATTTCTAAATGACACTGGCATCAGCTCAGCTCGGTTCGGTACGGTGCCGAACCGATAATTGCACGATAAACAGCGTAAAGCACCACCAGCCCGGCCCCTCCCCCAGCAGAGCTGACGCCGGCTGACCCAACGCAGGCCCGATCCCCGGCGCAGAGCTCAGCGGCGAGATCGTAGTCGAACCGGAATGACATGCCCCTCGCACAGCGATGCCACTCACTTCTCGCCCGCGCTGCGCGTTGAATTGTGAATACTGCGTGCGTTAGCAGAACCATCATACAGTGAGGAAACGTAAATTGCAGAACACAGACCATAGTAGACATATTAGATGTCGTGAAGCGCAGAACCAGGACCAGAGAAATACAGGAGAATGAGGTGCATATCCCTGTGATATTTTGTTTGCTGATTTAGTATCTCGCTCTGGAGGATTTTGCGAGGAAATAATGGACATAAACTGTATATTTGTATTCATTTAACCATTCAGCGCGTTTTGCTTTGCTAGTGCATCCGAAGGGATGCTTGCTGGACGCTTGTTCAGTAGTCTGCATAATGTGTGCTGTGCTACAGCGATCATCTTGTATTGGATATTGTTTCATCCGCGGCATTTAGCACCGTTCAATGTTGAGTCTACCGTCTGATATTCCGCTGACAACATCCCCACCTGCGGACGGACGAGGGGGAGGGAGACGACAGACACAACATCCTAGCTGAAACGTCTGGCAAAGGCCTGCGTGCATCCAGATGCCGTTTTGACAGGTGCAGACGCCACAAAAACACCAATTCGACAGAAGTAAACAGTGCAGAAATCGATTCGACAGGTGGCCGACACCACGCACATGCTCTGAGCAGCAAGCAATGTCAAAACGTGCGCCTAACGCTTCATTTGATGGTCATCGTGTTCACAAGCGTAGCCATGGTGCGGGGGGGGGGGCTGTTCTCGGAATGATTCTCGGAATCAAAACCGGGAACCCTGCTAAGTATTTGTGGAAATGACCGAGAACATTACGTTGCCCCTTCCATTTATATATTTCCGACGCTTCTGTGACCGTTGTCTCACCCTGCCCCGCCCCGTCCCGCCTTGTTGCGCCTGGGTACACGGAAGCACGCTATCGTATATCCGCACGATCGACGAATGAAGCTGACAGTTAGAGTTTCGGTTAGTCCCTAAGTCTGGGGTATACATTTAAACCCCTTTGTGAATGCACGCTGTTTTAAAATGCCAATGTATGTTCACACGAACCAAATATATGCAAACACGAATCGTAATCATGTGCACTCGAACATGCATTCCGCACCCAAATGTGAGCAACTTGTATCCCGTAGCGAAATTGTGTGGCATTGTATTGTATTGTACAATTTCAATTGCTCAATTCGTCCCCAAATTGGAGAGAAAGACACGATTTAATTAATGTAACACGAATCACTGTCCAAAACAGTTTTTAACAAGAATATGCACCATTTCGCAGACTGGCAAGTTTCGTCAGTCATATTCAAATTGCACGGTGGGATCAGATAATGAACAAAATTGTTACCACCTAAAAATTGTAGCGGAAAATTTTCGCTTCTTGTATATTTGTGACCGTCGTAATTGTAATACATATTTAGATCGAATGCTTGTTGGAGTGTGTTTATAGACCATGGTCACGCTAAGCAGAGCATGTAGCGTGAGCACTGCCCCCACCCCCACCCGATCTGGGCATCCCAGTTCGCCGGAATAATTTCCACCGGGAGGTTGACGTTTCATTAATGCCCTGACACGACCGCCCTCTCGGCCAGTGGCCGGCCTGATCTGGCCAGTTGCCAGCTCACACTTCCAGTCGGAGGTATGCGAGGCCTCCCCGTGCCAGGCCAGCCAGGCCAGCCAGGGCAGAGGAGACCAATGCGAGCCGATCCACTCACCACTTAATCTGTCGGAGCCATGTGTTGGCATAGCATTGCTCTGATCACTTTCCGTACATGTCCCATGAATACTGCCCATGAATACCATGAATATCCATTGAATATGAATATCAATACCCATGAATATTATATCAGTAATTTTATGAGGGGAATTCAGAAGAGTAATGCGAGTGTGGGGGTGGTATGGTAGTGGGTGGGGGGAGGGAAAGGGAACAGCTTAGTACCGTGTAACCTCTTCCCTTAGCAGTTGAAAGGCTTGTCTTCAATGCAAGTGTGAGTCATATTTTACATCCTCCCGCAACAGTTCTGGACACGTTTGCATGCCCTCGTTCCTGGCATAACCAATTGCTCGCCGTCCTCCTCTGTGCATCACGGTAAACTGGTCTAACTTTCATACACATAAGACAGTACGCTCTGAAGCCACATTAATGAAGAGAAGTGGCACCCCTGACCCACCAGTATCGAGTTGGTGTGGTCGAAATGTGGTTGCACTCACCAGCATCGTGTTGGTGTGGTCGGAATGTGGTTACACTCACCAGCATCGAGTTGGTGTGGTCGGCATGTGGTTACACTCACCAGCA
Source organism: Imbricaverruca yamaguchii (assembly GCA_034440575.1). Taxonomy (NCBI): domain Eukaryota; kingdom Metazoa; phylum Arthropoda; class Thecostraca; family Neoverrucidae; genus Imbricaverruca; species Imbricaverruca yamaguchii. The sequence continues at coordinate 60,646 of JAOTOL010001151.1, read as the reverse complement.
TCGTGTTGATGCGGTCGAAATGTGGTTACACTCACCAGTATCGAGTTGATGTGGTCGGAATATGGTCACACTCATCAGTATCGAGTTGATGTGGTCGGAATGTGGTTACACTCACCAGTATCGAGTTGATGTGGTCGGAATATGGTCACACTCATCAGTATCGAGTTGATGTGGTCGAAATGTGGTTACACTCACCAGTATCGAGTTGATGTGGCCGGAATGTGGCTACACTTACCAGCATAGTGTTGATGTGGTCTGAATATGGATACACTCACCAGTATCGAGTTGATGTGATGGGAATATGGATACACTCACCAGTATCGAGTTCATGTGGTTGGAATATGGATACACTCACTAGTATCGAGTTGATGTGATGGGAATATGGTTACACTCACCAGTATCGAGTTGATGTGGCCGGAATGTGGCTACACTTACCAGCATAGTCTTGATGTGGTCTGAATATGGATACACTCACCAGTATTGAGTTGATGTGATGGGAATATGGATACACTCACCAGTATCGAGTTGATGTGGTTGGAATATGGATACACTCACCAGTATCGAGTTGATGTGATGGGAATGTGGTTACACTCACCAGTATCGAGTTGATGTGGTTGGAGTCGCCTTTCGGGTAGGGCGTGTAGACGGCCAGCGCCGCACAGTTGGCGAAGATTGTCAGCAGGATCAGCGTCTCGAACGGCGTGAACGAAAGCGGTTAAGGAAAACATCAGCGCCGCCGCTCCGCACGGGCGTGATACACACAGCAGCACCACACATCGGCAAACAAACACGATCTCCTCTAAATACACTGCAGCTACAATGTGGTCCACGGATCAGCTGAAATTGCACCACGAATGTAAGTCCATGAAAACATAATCGATGGGCTAAATCGGAGTCGAAAGTCTAGTCCGGACTAGTCTTGTCCAAAAGTAGGCTACCAGACAACTTTAGATGTGGTTGGACAATTACTATGGCAATGCAATACTTGGCGGATTTAATATTGTGCGCGGTAGAGCCAGACAATTTTAACTTGTGCTTCCTCGTTTTGCAATGACTGCATTCGCTCCCCTCTGCATGCCTGGGAGAAACGCATTTACCATCTGCGCAGTTATTTTTGTATTTTCAAATGAAGAGGTAGTGCTGGATAAAACGCTCCAGAAAGCCAGTACCAGTTGGAACAAACTATAAAAATATGTTGCCTTTAAAAGTGCATTCAAGGGGTGTTAGGGTTCCGAGGAACTAGAGCGACGAAAACCAGGGAAAATCGTATCTGTTTTGTGGCATTCTTGGGGGTCCGGCCCCCTTGAGAAAACTTGGGTTGCGCCTCTGGTTTCCTCCAGGAATTCGGATCTGACGACCCATGTTCGTATTCAACTCTTTCGACCTGGTGATGTTAAACACTTCCAAATTGGAAGGGTTGCACAAGGGAAACTGTTCCGTCCCTTTCTGCACAGACATTTGGTGTAGAAATCCATTCATAGTAGAAACCAATACAGGCGCGCCGAGATACTTCAAAGGAATGGCCCGCGGAGCAACGCCTCTCCATTGGCGGTAGGAAAATCGCTCTCCTCGTTTTTGAACATTATGCCTCCTTATGTTCGTTCGGGAAGTACTCAAATAACCACAGCCTATCTTGGTGGGGGAGGAAGTCTCGTAGCAAATTATCTGTGCGTGTGTGCCGTCACACACGGTGAGTGTAACCATCGCAACCACATGAATGGCAGTGCCTTTCAGCTTCCACAAAGAGATCCTCGAACATTAATTGGCTGGTCAGAAACATACAGAAGTACACACATTCCTATTTTATCATGGCAGTTCAATGGAATTACATAGCTTACGATAACCAAAAAAACATCGGTGGTCCTGGACATGGTTGAATCAGATCCTCGCTAGATCTGTCACCAAACCAGTGGGATTCAGGTCCCTATTGTTAGAGCAAATTTTCAGATTGAATATGGTGGTTCTATGTGGTGAAAATAACTATGATTTCCAAATGATGCATTCATACATGAGGTAAAACGTTTCCTTGATATATATATATATATATATACGTATATATATATATATACATATATATATATATACATATTCATATATCAAGCAAAAACCACATCATCTATTCCTCATTAAGCCTGTGCGCTGACCTGCCGCGTCTCTGTTGTTAATACCATTGCGGGGATAGATACAGAGGGCACATCGGACATGTGTCCTCTCATGACAAGGTGACGCCCATCTAACGGGGAAAAATGACCCTCCAGTCAGGCTTGAAAGGAACCTTTCATAGTTTGTCAGCTAAAGGCATTGTCAAGATGACAATGTGCCCCTTATAATCATTGAGGATACCCCCTTGAATTTTCAGCGTAAATCTCACTTCTAAGACCCTCCCTAGAGTGCGCCCCTCTCGAAATTTTCATCTGAATGCACCCCTGGGGCTCATCGAGTGGCTCCAGGGATGCTCCTTCCATGAAAAATCCTGGATCCACGCCTGCCCTCTTGGCTACGCCCTTGAAAGAGGTCCCGGGCTGATAGAAAGAACTACAATTAAAGAGGAAGTCCTGAGTGCACGGATGTTGATTTCTGAAAATTATTCTGGCGGAGGGTGAGGGAGGGCAAAATACATGAAGGCGACGGGCAGGCCGAAATTGATTGGGAAAACACCCTACATAGGGTCCCACGTCAAAGGCTGAAATTGTTGGCAGGGGCAAAGTCAACATTGATGTGACACTTGTCCCCTCGAAAGCATGTAAAGCAACACCACTGCCCGAGCGTCAACCCGTGCCCTGCAGGATGGTCGCGCGAATTCAGGGATAGTCGGCGGATGCATGGGTAATTTGGATCCTGCGCCCCTCCAGGAAGGCTGGAGTGGTCTTCTTCATTTTCAGCCAAAAGCACCTCTTCAGTGTGCTCAAGTGCATACCACCCTATTCTGCTAAACGGATTTTCGGCCGAAGGCGCCCTTCGGGAATTTTCGCAGGGTGCACCTCCTAAGAAATGGCACCCCGAGACAAATAACCCTCTCCCATGACAATTCCTGGGCCCGACCCTGATTAGGACATAGGGTGCACACGCAGTACATATATGCTGTCAACTACAAACATTTCCAGCATTGCTTCGCTAGCGTTTATCGGGTATCCGGGGTCTTAATTCCATTGCGTACACATGCTGAATGGCGCACAAATATGGCAAAGCGATGATAGAAGTTAGATCTCAAAAACACAATTACAATATTTTACTAGATGTTTCGCCGTTTATATATGGTCACCATGAACCGAGCATCATTATTCAATACTTTTATCAACAATCTATCCAAAACTTTTCATTTTACAACATTTCATTCCAGGGCCAAAATTCATGTGATGGGCTACGCGCACATATATCGCTGCTACAGCCAGGACCGGCCGGAATAGGACGCGGAGCATGCGGCGGGCGGCGAGTCGACCGTCTAGTTATATATAGAGGTCAATGGGTACACTTCAACTGACGAAGAGGTGTAGACGCCCTCATCGTTCCGCCTTTCTGTGACAAGCAAGCATTTCCCCGGCGTTTCAATGTTCTGGACAGTTCACGAGGCCATGTCCTCACGATCGGTTAGGGGACAGGATAGTTGACATCGCTCCAAGCTACATCGCGCCACTTTCTGTTATGCGCTCTTGTGCACGACCAGCGAGGTACGGCATGGCGTTGCACACGTACATCGCAGCCAACTAATGTCGTGGATTCCGAGTGGTCTTAAATAATTCGCCAAGGCTCGAACATACCATGGAACGTGGCCAACAACAGTGGACAGTATACGGAACGTTGAGGGTGAGTCATGCGGATTGGAGTGGGTGCTAGTTTCTGCACGGCTGCAATGAGCTACCGCCTGACGGGACACCGTTGGACTGATGAAGCCCCAACATGACGTCCATACGACCAGGCCACCCGACACAGGTGACGGGACCCCGTTGAGGCGTGGACTGATGAAGCCCCAACATGACGTCCATACGACGCCAGGCCAGCACAAGTGCGCCGATTCATCACGACATGACACCAGTGACTGCACGTGCCAGCCGAGCCGTGCTGGCGCACATGTGCGCAGGACGACGCCGCGTTGTTGGTCGTGTTTGTTTGTTTTTTTGTCGCCGATAGACGGCGACGTGATTGGTTGTGTCGCAATAGGCGCAGCGGCGGAGCGGAAACGGACCGCTCACAACACCACGCCCACACACTCATCCAACACAGGGACGCCGCGACCTAGCGAAAGGGGAACGGACCGCTCACAACACCACGCCCACACACTCATCCGGCACAGGAACTCCGCGACCTAGAGAAAGGGAACGGACCGCTCACAACACCACGCCCACACACTCATCCAACACAGGAACGCCGCGACCTAGTGGAGATTGAAAATGTATATCGGACATCGGTACCAATTGATGGTAAGTTAACAGTAGGATGCGGGAAGTGACAACTAATGCGCAGAAAACTGCTCGGAAAGTGATGCAAAGCCGTAACTAATCCTACGTCATCCACTGTGACGGACCGAGCGGTGGAGTACACACCGTCCACCAGGGTTGGGTTTGTACTTTGGTATTCTGGATGAGGAGAGGACAATGTCTGAGTGATCGAATACGGAGAGGACAACTTCCTTCAAACCTGTGCCATCCGAATATCATTTTGCGGTTTTTAGTGAATATTGAGCACTTTACCATAGAGTAATTCATTATCGAACAACACCATTAATCCTGCAAATTGAAAACACGGAGGAAAACACGGAGAGTATAATGCCATGGGTGGCAAAATCTAGGAAAAGACCGTTTTCCGACCATGTCGTCCATTGTGACGGGCCGGGGTCGCGGAGCACACCATCCACCGCAACGGACCGGGGCCGCGGAGCACACCGTCCCTTGTGACGGACCGGGGTCGCGGAGCACACCGTCCATTGCGACGGGCCGGGGTCGCGGAACACACCGTCCATTGTGACGGGCCGGGGTCGCGGAGCACACCATCCACCGCAACGGACCGGGGCCGCGGAGCACACCGTCCATTGCGACGGACCGGGGCCGCGGAGCACACCGTCCCTTGTGACGGACCGGGGCCGCGGAGCACACCATCCACCGCAACGGACCGGGGCCGCGGAGCACACCGTCCCTTGTGACGGACCGGGGTCGCGGAGCACACCGTCCCTTGTGACGGACCGGGGTCGCGGATCACACCATCCACCAGAACGGACCGGGGCCTCGGAGCATACCGTTAATTGTGACGGACCGGGGCCGCGGAACATACCGTCCATTGCGACGGGCCGGGGCCGCGGAACACACCGTCCATTGCGACGGGCCGGGGCCGCGGAACACACCGTCCATTGCGACGGGCCGGGGTCGCGGAACACACCGTCCATTGCGACGGGCCGGGGCCGCGGAGCACATCGTCCATTGCGGCGCACCGGGGCCGCGGAGCACATCGTCCAGTGTGGCGGGCCGGGGCCGCGGAGCGTATCGTCCAGTGTGGCGGACCAGGGCCGCGGAGCACACCGTCCATTGCGGCGGGCCGGGGCCGCGGAACACACCGTCCATTGCGGCGGGCCGGGGCCGCGGAGCGCATCATCCAGTGTGGCGGACCAGGGCCGCGGAACACATCGTCCACTGCGGCGCGCCGGGGCCGCGGAGCGCATCGTCCAGTGCGGCGGGCCAGGGCCGCGGAGCACATCGTCCATTGCGACGGGCCGGGGCCGCGGAACACATCGTCCATTGCGACGGGCCGGGGCCGCGGAACACACCGTCCACTGCGGCGCGCCAGGGCCGCGGAGTGCATCATCCAGTGCGGCGCGCCAGGGCCGCGGAGCGCATCATCCAGTGTGGTGGACCAGGGCCGCGGAGTACATCATCCAGTGTGGCGGACCGGGGCCGTGGAGCGCATCATCCAGTGTGGCGGACCAGGGCCGCGGAGCGCACCGTCCACTGCGGCGCGCCAGGGCCGCGGAACACACCGTCCATTGCGACGGGCCGGGGCCGCGGAACACATCGTCCACTGCGGCGCACCAGGGCCGCGGAGCGCATCATCCACTGCGGCGCACCAGGGCCGCAGAGTGCATCATCCAGTGCGGCGCGCCAGGGCCGCGGAGCGCATCATCCAGTGTGGCGGACCACCCTGTATCAGCCGCGCTCGGCGGCGGCCGCTGCCATTGTTGGCGCCAACGCCACTGGCAGCGTCAACTCGGGCCAAGGCTGGGCAGCGGTCCGGCCGATGATCGTGCTCTCTGGCAAAGTCGGCGGATGCCAAGTTCCAACAGCTTCCAGGCCATGGCACACCAGTAGTTTTAACAGCGATCTGGTATCGTTTGCATTTGCTTTATTTTTCCTGGATTATTTTAGGCCCATACACCGCTTGGGCGTAGCCCCTCAAACGTCATTTTCACGGATATTTTTTCTACCATCGTTTGGTTATGCTGACTCAATGATCTTCCAATTCAACAAAAGTGCATCCTGGCTTTCCTGAATGGTACCTACAAATGGCATGTATACTAATGTAGCTTAATTTATCGTTAGAATCTGAGTTGTCTATCACAGCCATATTTGATATGACCTTGAAATTATTCATATATTTCCAAAAATGCTCTATTTTGTATTGTCAAAAAATAGCATTTTAGGAAATATCTTTACAATTTGAAGGAGAAGGCCATGTTGAATGTAACTGAGATAACGCAATGTTTTTGCAAAGGTTAATCAGCGGTCGTCTTGATAGTCTTGCCTTGTTCGCATTATTTCACATGTCCGTTCCATCCAGACGACTTAGGGATCTCACCCTATGACACGCTCCCTTGGCACGTGCAAACACCATTAAAAGCAACTGTTTTCTTCTAATTCTGGCTCTTTGCAACTCTTTTCCTTAATGCGTTTCTAACATTGACTTTCTGCACGCGGTTGTCGCAGCTTAGGTTCAAAGTGTCCGCACTTAGACGCAACTACTTTGTCCTGCTCTTTTACTAAAATAATTTCACCTGTTATTGGGCCCTTAACGGTTGGTGATGATGTAGAAGGATCAAATAAAAAAAGGGGTGAATATGGGATCATGCCAAACCAACAGACAGTTTGTATGTTCAAGAAGACCAGTAGTGAGGGAACTATAATCAAGTTGTCTTCCAATAGTGGTTTGTGAGGTTTGAAGGGATCGTAAATGCATATCTAGCGCAAGGCTGGTTCTTCTGAATACGTCATCTATATGGGTTCCAAATCAGTATGGTTCTTGTAGCCGCATTGAAGCACACACATACTCCGCTATGTTGAGACAAGCGATATTTGGATGTATTTTAGAGGGTGCCTTAATGTACATTCCAAGTGTTTGGTGCTCAAATTCACTGCATGGATATTGTGCAGTCATGATCGGCCTAGCCGCTCGGGGCTAGATTCATGCGATCTGGACCGATTCTGAATCTACCGGCGAGCAGAGTGGACACGTCTTACAAGCACGTCTTACAGGCTTCCTAGGTATTTCGACAACCTCTGTTCTAAATGGCAAATGCTGATTTATTCGATAACGGGTACGCTTTACAAAATGACTGTTCAGGTTCGTTCGAATTATCAGAGATGAATGCATGACTTACTTATGACCCATACTCGCGGATGCATATTTTGTATTTATGTATTGACTGCTTCTGTAATGTGGTGCACACCTGTTAACGTGTAATCTAATGCATATATACATGCATGCATACATGCAATATTCATAGGCGCCTATAACATCCTTACTGTCAAATACGAAGGCGACATAACTCTGTAGTATAAATTCCAAGATGTCTTGGTCTGAACGCCTTACGTGCCTGACGATAATACAACTTGAAACCATCGAAGAATATGGCAAGAACGTCGTTGTATACAAAACAATGGCTCCTCAGCGACAGGATGTCTAAACAAATATGACGGCCCATCATGCTTCGTACCTCCACATGTGTAATGCTAAGTAAGTCTGAAGATCTTTCTCTGCATTTCCCTCCGCCAGAAGGGGAGGGGTCCAAGTGCTTATTTTCAGGACATATTTTCAGGTTGAATGGGGAAAATAACAACTTGGCATTAGCAGGGCACAAATCCAGGATTATCCGGACCCCAACCCACCCTGTATCTCCAGCCATGACGCTAAGCTTAAGCAAACGTAATCTACCCACAAACCATCCATCACACGATGCGTAGCAGTTCTGCAACATTCACTTGCAAACGATTTTGCAATGATCGGATCGTTGTCCTAGCCACGTATTTCCGGCCGAGCAGAGCGTCTTGACCGACTTCCTCTCTTGTCGACGTCGAATGTCGTATCCTAAAAGGGTGTTTCTGCTGCGCCGTATAACTCGGAATCTGTTGGAGTTGGCGCGGCTAACGCCCCGATTACTCGCTTAGAAGTCTAGTTGATGCGACTTAAACGGGGTGGAAATATCATGTAATGGATGCAACATCCAGCGTCCATAACTCACACACCACAACGTCCTGACCTCGTGGACGTCCGGACTGTGGACCGGACGCTGCACGTCCAGCCCAGTGGATGCATCTTAGAACTTCCACAGCTAAGAATGCCTTAGCACGAGGCTACTTGTATTCCGCTGCATGTCTGGTAAGGCTGCATGTGCAAGCTGAACGTGTTGTGTTGTTATTAGCTATGGAGGCAATAGGATGCATCCACTGTGCTGGAGGGGGACGACTAGTCTAGGGGTAAGTTGCTCGTCTCACAATCGAAAGGTTGTGGGTTCGAGTCTCACCTGTCGCTACTCTTCGCCCGCGACCAATTCGCCTGAGAGATTGGCGACGCTACATGATTCAACGATCGACGTGTCGTAAAACCAATAACCAACCAACCAACCAACCACTGTGCTGGATGTGTAGCGCCTGGTTCACAGTCTTGACATCCATGACGTATGCGCTATGTGTTATGAGTGATGGACGCTGGATGTTACATATCATTTCATGACATTTTGGCCGGGTTCCAACCGACTACAGGGACACAACTGCACGTGTTCTGCTTGCCTAAATGCCAGACTATGTAGCCGAAACGGAGAAATATTGGGTTGGTTTATTTTGTTTCAGTTAGTCAGAGCTCAGAATATAACCCAACATGAGCTTAAGGAGGACTGGTTCGAGCTCGGAATGGCTTTCATCCCGACTCATTCGACCCATGTGAGTGCAATATATCACACGGAAGTTGAAGCCACTTGGGACTCATCCCTCTGCGGAAAGAAAAAATCACTTTAGTGCAGTTCCATCCCTAGATCAATTCACACCCCTCCTCCACCAAAAAAAAAAAAACAGGATGTACCAAGGAGGGAAGAAGTCCGATAATTATAGCTTACAGTTGGAGAGAGAGCGTGGGTTAGAGGGCGCAGGGGAAGATGAATTTAAATGATTTAAGAATTATCCTAGAAATGGACCTTACCACGATTATTTCCTCCAAAATATACTCTTAGAGGAACTAATCGTGGCAAGGTCCATTGCTAGGATAATTTGTTTCAAGGATAACCCCTTTATATCCCATGATAGCCTCTTGCACGATAGCTAATTGCACGCGGCAGCTTCGCTCATTTCACCAACGCCTAGTGATTGACTTACATCGCTACTGCGTGTTCGCCCCTCCGGGATATCATGAAATAAACATCAGCAGGGAAAGCAGTACTTATAGACAAACCGCCCGGCCTTCGTCCCAAATAGGGAACTCAGAGGAGAATGGATGATCACGCCTTTCGGAGCCAGCAACATGACATCTAAACATATTTGTCATTACCTGTTATCTGAATACGTTTGTTCCAACCTTCCTCATGACTTGATTGGTGATAAACGTAATTCCAAGATACATAACTAGTTTAGGAAAGGTTTTTGAGAGGGTGGGCGGGGAGAGCATTATATATCAAGTGAACACAATGAAATTGAAGGTGCAGTCCACTCCCGAAACAAACAAAAATAAAGTTTCTTTTCGTGCTGCAAGTCCAACCCCGGGCTACACATAAATCTCAAGTGCTCCTGTTCCTCCGACACCGAGAGCAGATTATAACGTCGCACGCCAGCTGATGTCAAACCTTTCTCCAATCTAATCGGAAAGAATCATAAGCCAATCGAAACGTTATAGTGGATCCTTAACAGTTTATGCCGTTGTATACATCCAATGAGTGGAACATTTTCAACTCAACCAACATTAATAGCCCAGTCTATAATGTGAGTATCAAGATAGATACGACTAAAAGCACCTTCAATCACTCCAGTAACTATCTATCAATGTTCCAGTCCATGAGGATGTTTGTAAATTGTGGGTTGGGTCCAAACTGATACCCGACCTTTATTATGATTTTAGTCGGTATTGTATAAACACTGCGCCAGGAAATAATACAACATAATTTGCATAATTTGGTTACATAAGACAAAAAACCTGGTGCCGAACCTACATTGTGAATTAGTCGGTGCAACATGCAAGTCCTTCCAGGAAATGCTAACACATAGCGCACATGTGAGCCATTGCAGTCATCCCCACAACAAATGCAAAAAAAAAAACAGCTCGTTTCACAGCTTTTCCCACGTCGATTTGCTCTGCCGCAAAAAGTCGATGTCTTCTTCCGGGACGGCATTTCATCAGCTTGAACAATCGTCGAACAGTCGCCGGTGCGGAGTATTCTACCTTCAGTGAGACGCAGTGCGGGCAGGACCCACAGCAGAGGCGATGCCTGCGACACAGTCGCGCTGGCTGACCAGGTCCCGGCCGTGCAGACCGGTCTGCACCTGGTATGGATTATGCAGCCGTCACTCTGGCCGTGGCGGACAGGTCGGCCTCAGGGGGAGGCGGGTCGGCCGGGGTCGGGCCGCGGTCGCTCTGGCGCCAGCCGTTCTCGGCAGCAGACCGCCTGTACTGGCCACCACCGACTGTGTCGACCTCAGCCGGCTGGTGACTGGGTCAGTCTGACGTTACCATCGTCACGGCTGGTCAGATAGTGACACGGTCACGGTCACGGTCAGTCAGACGTTACTATCGTCACGGCTGGTCAGATATTAGCACGGTCACGGCCACGGTCAGTCTGACGTTACTATCGTCACGGCCGGTCAGCTATTAGCACGGTCACGGTCACGGTGGGTCAGACGTTACCATCGCCACGGCTGGTCAGATAGTGACATGGTTACGGCCATGGTCGGTCAGACGTTACCATCGTTACGGCCGGTCAGCTAGTAAGCACGGTCACGGCCACGGTCGGTCAGACGTTACTATCGTCACGGCTGGTCAGCATACGGTGACATGGTCACGGCCACGGTCGGTCAGACGTTACTATCGTCACGGCTGGTCAGCTATTAGCACGGTCACGGCCACGGTCAGTCAGACGTTACTATCGTCACGGCCGGTCAGCTATTAGCACGGTCACGGCCACGGTCAGTCAGACGTTACTATCGTCACGGCCGGTCAGCTATTAGCACGGTCACGGCCACGGTCAGTCTGACGTTACTATCGTCACGGCTGGTCAGCTATTAGGTGCCGCCAGCACGGTCACGGTCAAGGCCGGTCAGACGTTACCATCGTCACGGCTGGTCAGTTGGTAACACGGTCACGGTCACGGTGGGTCAGACGTTACCATCGCCACGGCTGGTCAGATGGTGACATGGTCACGGCCATGGTCGGTCAGACGTTACCATCGTTACGGTTGGTCAGTTGGTAACACGGTCACGGTCACGGTGGGTCAGACATTACCATCGCCACGGCTGGTCAGTGACGATATCCACACTCAATCGTAAAACCGAATGTCTTCCAGCGCATGCTGATGATGACAGTGGTACACAGTGGTGTTAATAAGACGTTCCTATTGAATCCGCCACCGAGCCCCACACTGACTTTGGAGCAGGGGTGGATCCAAGGTGGGGAGAGGAAACAAAGGAGATGACCACACCCACTCCATCTGCGCACCGGAATATTTCTGCAGGCGTTTTTCTTTAGGAAAGGCGCCCCTGTGGTAGGCTCGGTGTGCCGCCCCTCTCTCCTCTGTCCAGTGAAATTTCAGTCGAAGGCGCTCTCAGGGTGAAAAGGTGCCCTCCAAAAATTTCGCCACTCCCTCTCCCTGATGAAATTCTAGATCCGTAAATCGCTGGGTGTCTTCAGTCCCCGAACACCGTGAAGCATGAAGCAGGTCAATCAATAACTCTAGTTGACTGCTTTTATACTGAAAAACTGCTGAGAAAATTCATGTTGGAATAGCAATGCGATTGGAGGGGATCAGATAAGGGGGAGGTGATACATCGAGAAGGCATCTCCTCCTCCAATGAAATACCATTGCCTCAGTTAAGCCCAACTTCAAGATGTCATGGTAGTAATGCATGGCATTTAATGTATGGACATGGCGACATGTTTGTAGATATGCAATGTAATCATGACAAGCTACACTTATTATGTCGAGCGGAACGGCCCGGCGAGCTGGTCTGAGATCAGGCATTGGCCCTAGTTGGACCTTGGTTACCAACGATATGAGAAAATAAACCAAGTATACTCGTATACAGTCTGTTGCGATTTCATTACACACGGAATTGCAACAGACGTCCCTACATCGTTCAGAGTTGCGGTGTATAATCATTGCGGCGGACGGTGCCAGAGCAGCACCGACCTGTGTCTGCACCGAGCATAACACTGCTTCGCCTCAGTTCATGGCTGCTGCACTGCACTGGCCATGGGTTTTCCGGGATGGAAATACAACTAACAGAGATAGAGCCTCCGAAATCAGGCAGGAGCAGAACTTGTCACGTACGGCGTACAGCACAGTGTGTCAAGTAGTATTCATTCATGCTGTAATCTGTACCGAGAAACCTCGAAGCACCCAGCAAGCCCTGCCGGAAGCTAGTCATACAATCCCCTCCCACATCCTACGCACTGCACTGACAAAGAGATGCTGAGAATTTCCCGATAACAAGGCCGGATGCTGAATGTGGCGCGCTTCCGTAAGACGTTTCCTGGTGCATGCCAAGAAGAGTCTGCGTCGCTGGGATATCCAGACAGCCAGTGAAGATTGGCGATTCCCATTAGGATATCCACACAGCCAGTGAAGATTGGCGATTCCAAAAACAATAAACGGCAGCTGCAATGGTTGGAAATCTCTCCAGCACAGCTCGACTAGCTTTATCGAAGCACCCCGCCGCTGATCACCGCACCCCAGCTGTCGCCGCCGACGATTGTGGCACAGGTCCCGTGGGTCACACCTGACACGGATGCCGTGTGTCGCACCTGACACAAGTGCCGTGTGTCGCACCTGGCACCGGTGTCGTGTGTCACACCTGACACAGGTCCCGTGTGTCGCACCTGACACCGGTGCAGAGTGTCGCACCTGACACGGGACCCGAAGAGCACATGTGACACGAGTGCCGTGTGTCATACCCGAGACATGAGCCCGCGTGCGATACGGCTCCGAAGGTCACACGTGACGCGGATCCGGAGGTGACACGCGTGGTGTGTGTGTGTGAGTGTGTGTGTGTGCGTGTGTGTGTGTGTGTGTGTGTGTGTGTGTGTGTGTGTGTGTGTGTGTGTGTGTGTGTGTGTGTGTGTGTGTGTGTGTGTGTGTGTGTGTGTGTGTGTGTGTGTGTGTGTGTGTGTGTGTGTGTGTGTGTGTGTGTGTGTGCCGCTCTCCAGCAGTGGGTGACGGCCCCCAGGGCGAGGCGGTGGCGCCAGCCCGGCCAGCAGCCCGCGCCCAGACTGGAAGATCGGCGCGGCGCCGGAAACGCGGCCAGGTGCCAGGAATGCGGCCACCAGCTCCTATTGGCTGGCGTAGCGGCTGGCCGGTGAGGCGAGGCTGACTCGACCTGCCGTCGGCTGGCCGGTGAGGCGAGGCTGACTCGACCTGCCGTCGGCTGGCCGGTGAGGCGAGGCTGACTCGACCTGCCGTAGCGGCTGGCCGGTGAGGCGAGGCTGACTCGACCTGCCGTCGGCTGGCCGGTGAGGCGAGGCTGACTCGACCTGCCGTCGGCTGGCCGGTGAGGCGAGGCTGACTCGACCTGCCGTAGCGGCTGGCCGGTGAGGCGAGGCTGACTCGACCTGCCGTCGGCTGGCCGGACCCACCGGCAGTCGGTCGGAGCCGCCACCGTCCGACCGACTGGACCATCGGGACCGGTCGGCGGTCGACTGGACCAGTCACAGCCAGCCGACCGCCTGGAAAGTGGACCTCACCCGCCATCGGACGCCGACAACAAACACTAAGCAACAGCCTCCCGACGAGTTGTGGAGGCGGCCACAGACGCGCCATCCCATGACTCCCGAGCCTTGGCGGTCTTCTGGTGTCACCGGCGCAGAGCGGACACCAGCTGATGGGGTCCGATCCAGAGGATATGATGTCAGGTGACTAAGTTCTCAGGTGGCCATTCCGTAGTACGCCTATGCTTAGTTGTGAGCATGGCCATTGCAAAGGACGCCGTTGCTCAGTTATCAGCATGGTCATTCCACACTACGTTTATGCTCAGTTCTCAGTGCGAGGATATATTTCATGAGGGTCTCCTTACCAGTCTGGTACTGATTACCTTCGGAAGGACACCAAGGTTTTGGACTCGACCGCTGGTGATAAGCTACGTGCTGACCCGGTCTCTGAGTGCGACGGGTGTACCGCATCCAAATATATTCCCACACATCACATTATAAATTAAGAAACATAAATCTGAAAATTGAGTTGTTCCAAATGGCTTGATTATATATGATGGATAATCTTCGACCGTGATTTGCATATCGCCCAGTCTCATTACCATGTTACACCATCATTAATTTCTCGCCCCTCCATTCTTTCTCGCTCTTCTATCCGCGTCATTATCTCTCCTTCATCTCTTCCTCCTCCCTCTCTCATCCTCCTCTCTCCTCTCTCCTGGTTTTCTCATCCCGCGCTCTCGTCCTCTCGCTTCATTGTTCTCTCTCCTACCACTATATCGCCATATCGATACAGCACTCTGTCGCTCTGTCGCTCAGTCGCTCTCTTTTCCCCACTCATGCTATCTTTTAATTTGTTAATCCTCTGATCCAATCATTAATTATTTGTAGCGTCCTATTCGAGGCAACGTTGAGAAGTATTAAATATCTGGCAATCACGCGCTTTCAGACACGTTTTCCGGCAACAGTCCGTCCATATGTCAAGATTCAAGCAAGGGCACCGCCCGTTGGGACAGACAAGCATAACCACATTAAGATGACTGATGAATGATCCACGAAGCTGTTGCTGCCATGCTCGGCCCACAATAATACTCCCACGTCCAATGCAATCTCACAGCTGCAAAAAAAAATCCGCTGAAAAAGTGGCGTAATGGGCCTTGATAACAGCATCCGCCCGCCTACGCCACCAACGCAGTTCCGCCGCCATGCACTGCTCACCACGGCACCCCAAAAGGATATTTCCACTCGACGACGCGGATGCAGACCTGGCGCAGCGGGTTCTTGAGGCCGAGGCAGCAGAGCGCGCGGGCCGGCCGGTCTGGCTGCGGCTTGGCTGGCCGGCGCGCCGCCCGCCGCGGCGCCTCCGACGGCTTTCCGTTCTGCATGGCGACAGGCTCGCCGAGCAGCGCAGCACAGGCCGCACTCAGCCTCACGTCCGGCTGTCTGCTGCCGGCCGCCGCGCCGCCGCCCGCGTGGCCCCCATCGCCGTCTGAAACGGAGAGCCGACGTGGTCAGACGCCGCCGCAGAAACGGAGGGTTGACGGGTCAGACGCCGCCGCAGAAACGGAGGGTTGACGGGTCAGACACCGCTGCAGGAACGGGGAGCCAACGGGTCAGACGTCGCTGAAGGAACGGGGAGCTGACGGGTCAGACGAAGCTGCAGACGCGCAGACGGCACGTGTTGTCTCGACCGTCTAAAACGGGCGAAGCGCGTTGAAGCCAACAATCACCATACACACTCTCCCGGGGTACCTTCAAAGGGTGTCTGGTGCACAGTCACGATCCGTCACCGGATCCATCCATCTAGCATAGGATCAAGGTCCCTCTGATTCACGGCTGAGATCCGTCGCAATGTCCGTCCTTCTGACACAGGGGCCGATATCCGCTGCAAGACCCGTCTGATTCACGGTGGAGATCCATCACATGCACAAGAAAACATAGGTTTGAGGTGGGGACAGCGTGCAGGGCACACGCACAGGAAGGTCTTACCGTGGCGAATTTCGTTCACTTACGACAAGCATAATCCTCACCCACCAATTAAATGCAAGCAAGGATTGCGCACTCGATACACCAATTCTCACCCGCATCAATTACATGCAAGCAAGGATTGCACATGCGATATACCACCACCCTCCACGTTATTCCTCGGTCACAAACGCGTGAATGTGCCAGTGTGCTTATGCGCGCATCACTCCATTATCTGCTAGCTTCAACGAACGTGCTTATTTTCACGCTCGAGAATTACGGTCAAATGGTGCCAAAGCCCCTTCTGCCGGTTGAGAGCGTGCCAGCTAGACGTCCAACAGAGTGCCAGAATTCAACCGACCACACTCGCATTCCAGCGCGAGCTTCTCGATAGCTGGTGGCCAGCCGATGCCACCACGCTGTCGACACTGGTGGTTCTGGCGGGCTGTGAGAGCACGATATTGTTCAGATTAACAACGGGGGGCACATGCTGGATCAGAAAGCAAGGTGCACATTCGTGTACAACGGTTAACCAACGTCAATTTTCCTCCCATTTCACAAGCTTCATTACCACCTGGCGGAACGCTAACATGCTGGAACATACCTGGGGATGAAACTTAGTAACTTCGCCAAGAGAAGTTCAAGCATCGCTGCGACTGCCGCGGGCCGTTTCCTACAAGATATTTATAATGATTCAAAGTCTGAGCTTTCCAGAACTATTAGAGGCCTTCCAGATCGTCTTAATGTACAACTGGGATTGAAGTTGGCCCACGACAACTTTTGTCACACTTCCACAAGTAGTAAATATGTAGATTAGGTATGTAGCTAAAAGGAAACAAAGAAACACTTACCCGAGATTCATATCTATTTTTTACATCAGATTACGCCTGGGTAGATCCATACGCGACCTTCCAGATTAGCACCATGTGTTCGAGATCTAGTTTCATAGAAACCACTAAGGGCATTTCCCAAGAGGGAATTCAAAGTTCCCTTGGATGAAAAGCCGATTGCACACTGACAAATATAACAGAACAACAAAAAGCATGTGTTATGCCACAGAGGCCCACCGCATCAACCCTGTAAACGTTGCTGACCAGGACGAGTAATATTCTACGTAAGTCAGTCATAAATTGCGTATACTTTTTCAAGTAAATCAAACAAAGATCACAGGCTGGACAAAATATCACTGGCGAACAAACGCGGAAGGTAAAAACATAACCCCACAGATAATTCACATTTCAACACAAACTCCATGGATAACGACGATAATCGTGTGCATCTTCAAGATACCGTTCAGAAGCCACCATCGTAGATCCACTAGTGGACACGATGGATTTCTTTCCCTGACGTGCGGCCGGAGGTCAGGCCTTAACCCTGTTAGGCCTGGCACGGGTGGCATCGACTGTTGCGCTTGGCGTGACATCAACTTCAGACCAAGACCACGCCAGAACGTCTGGACTAGAGGCGCTCCCCCTGGGCTACAGTGTGTGGCCGGGTGGTGAGCTGACACTGTGCGATGAGATCGCGAGACTGCATCACAGGCCAGACGACATGATGGTGGTGAGACGGCACGCTCAGCTAAGACGATCACGGTGGCCGCGATTCTCACCAAGTTCCCCGGCCCAGCTGATACGCTGAGACTCCAGCGCGGAAGACAGTGTTGTTGCGACTGCCGACCTCGGCGCGGGTGTGACCCCCGACCGCCTATGGGGCGGGAACACCACAGGCACGTCTGGAGCACGTTCAGGCTCAGGACGCGGCTGCCCTCCACCGAATATCCGAGGGTAGTATTAACCCCGCTGCGCAGTGCGGAAAGACAGCCAGCAGCGGCGTGCCTCCCGATATATGTTGGCGACGATGATGCACCCTCAGATGCCGTTGCGACTGCTTACCTCCAGCATCCGGTGGGACGACATTCACAGACACTATTCCAGTCGCTACTGAGAGAAGAACAAAACAGAGCTGAACAAAATATAATATTCTATGATATATAATAAAATATAACACAAAACAATTGAGTAGATTACAAGAGAGGATATTACGGTTAGTATTAAGGGTTGCATACGCTTAATATGATGACTAGATATTAAAATATCAAGGTTACGCATGCTTAATTTTATCCAGATAGTCAATCTTAACATTCATAAACGCAACTTCTAAGCGACGTTTTATCCCCAGTTTTTGGAAAGTGACATTTGAGGAATGGATCCTGTGATTCAAACGTGGGCCTTTGTAATGTTGAAAACGTACTATTGTCACACTTACGTGAGGAAATGTACCTTTTCAACATCAAATAAAACCTCAGTAATCATCCCGGCATGATTAAGCCAGTTGCTCTGTATTGGACGAAAGGGAAACCTGGTCAGCACCTCTCAACAGCCTTCGGCTCATCGACCCGCTCCAGACGCCTATTCCTGAACAGCATTAAATGTTTGACACAGTGTTAGCTTTGGCACTCCTGCCCGCTTCCGTGTTACTATTTTCGTTACCTCCATGTTCCATGTACCGTATTGCTGCTCTGACAGAGCATTCCAGAAAGTATTTCTGGATATTACACTCGCTTCCTAGATGACACTGAGATAGTCCAGTTCTACTCCATAGTTCAGTCTTGGAGTTAGTCAGTATGTCTGGATTGGCTTTACAGCTCAGAGGTGGTACTACGGTCTCGTGCAGCTTAGGTCGGTGTCAGTGCTGCAACCCTTGCTTCAGTAACTTGGCGTGGTTTCAACAATCCAGCTTATTCCGCCTTAGCAGCCTTAATTGACACTCAGCTAGCATTAACATCCACAAGGCGGTGCGGAGCTTGACACCCGGATGCGGTTTTTTTTGCGCCCTGTCCGTTGTTGGAACAATCAGACTGATGCACAACGCCGTGCCGTAACTTGATCCTGCCACCAATCTCGTGACGTCAAATGTTGGCGACCGCGCCTATCGTTTGAGCGCCACAAAATCATTCTATAACCGCCCAGTTCCGAGCATCGAGTCCAGACTGCCGAGCTAAAGTCAATCGTACGGCTCACTGTCACTCCCCTGACAACAGCACCGAACTGGGCGTAGTATCGGGGGCGTGACCCAAAGGTCAAAGGTCACCGCTGACACAACACGGCCACACCCTGCTCGGATGCGAATTGGTCTGGCCTGAACGGTGAGAGGTCGGCACACGTGCAGCCGGACACCGATGGAGCCCACCAGCCTGCGGCTACGGCCGTCCTCGGCTCGGTAGTCCACGGCCGTCCAGCCTGCGGCTACAGCCAAGCTTTTCCGGTAATAAACCTGCCTTTATGCCGAGGGCCCTGACCGGAAAAAAACTTCCGTATTAGTTTGCTCCATTGCATTGTATTATAGTGCACACGTACGCAGCCTATCGTGGACGTCAAATTATGTGGTATGAAGCCACGAAAACGTCCGGGGGACCCCAAGTATCTGTGATACAAGACACCACCATGTGCATGAGATTTCAGCAAAGCTCTACTCGTCATGCGGGCCAGTAGCTTTTTTAAAACGTGTAACTCTTGGCTTATCAACACCGGCCCCCAAGCAATGCATATAAACGACCGATTAGTGCCAGACCGCAACAACACTTTGTCGAGATCCCATGTGTGCAATTTTGACTGCCACCGCCCGATGTTCTGCAAAACAAGATGATTAATTGGAAAACCATCAGGAAAAACGTTGTGTGGAGCGACTCCGTGCGATGCACGCTGCAAATCTGTGTGGAGCAAACTGAACAGAAGTTGTTACTAGCAGTGAACACATTGCATCATGCCAGGAATGAGTGGCAACCTATACAGATAGGTCCCGAACGGATGATGGGGTGGGTAGTGGCGAACGCGAATGATCAATACTGGTCGAAGCGCCCTAAAGCCCAAATAACTAACGGGATTGGTCGTGCTTTTGTTTGTGGATCTGCTGTCCGATCGTTTCCCCTCCCGTCCTATTCATCCGTATACTCATCAGAACTTGTTGCCATTCTGGAAGCTCTGTGTTACATCGAAGTTTCACAAGGTGATCGACGCGTTATATTTACCGACTCTTTAACCAGCCTGTTGACATTGAGCACATTGTATCCAGCTAACCCCATTTTACTGGATATTTTTAACCGTCTTACTCCCATGTACTGCACGGGACGACTGGTGGTCCTGTGTTGGCTCCCGAACCACGCTGAAATGTATGAAAGCGAGTTGGCAGATGCTGTGGCGAAGCGAACAGCAAGTGCCCCGTGAGTGCAGCTGATCGCGAGCATGTGATGTCATTATTGTTCGGCTTCCCAGGCTGAATGAAAAGCAATGCCTCCCAAATAACATGGGCGACCACACTGTCAGGTTTCCTAGCGACGTTCTGCAGTAATTCCTAGGATTATTCGGTCGACACAAGGCCCACGACCCGCCGTACATCGGCGCAATGCGGCACGGTATGTCACCCGACCCGCCGTACATCGGAGCAATGCGGCACGGTATGCTCGCGGGATGCCGTTCTGTCGGGAATGAACTCCTCGCTCAACACCATTTGAATCTATTTTTGCACAGGAATGCCTCAGCGTTCGTGCAAAAACGGATACAATTGTTGACAATCTGTCTGGCCAACGCGCCGGAAGCCACCGAAGACTGGCGTGCTGCTTTACACCAATTGATCTCCTATGCAAGTTTGTTTAAGAACGGACAAGTTCCATGGCATACGAACGACACGAATCGTCATTTATAACTCCGGACAAAACAGGTCCCCTTGGTGATTATTTCATAAGCCACATAGCCATGTCACGACCTATACAGATGCAAAAATGGCAATCAAGGAGCACCCAATGTTTTCTTAAGGATGGGGTTGGACCAAGGTTCACGCACTCGTTGTTCCAGAAAACAATTTGTTGAGCGGAGAGGTTTTTACATCCTTTAATATTAAAGCTCCAAAAAGTGAATTTCGACCATAGCGAGGGGGTTTCTCAGTCCCGTTCGATGAGCTTATGGTGGCAATGTAGCAGGACAATTATCCGTATCATTGCCATTTGTGGGGATCGAGGAATAGGGATGAAATGATTCTTCATTGCTTACCTAGCGCACGAAAAAAATGAACATAGTATACTGGCATAAGCTGAGAACAGATGCGTAAAGCACGTCAAATCAAATTAGAGTGACCCAATTTGAAGTCGTTTGTTGCCATGCAACAACGCTAAACTTTCGGACTAATGCTGCAAGAAATTGATATGAAGTCACGAATACATACTTGAACAAAACGATACAAATTCTAAATTGCCTATGTCGACCACCTTACAATACTTATTGCAATTTGTCTCACAATGCGTGTGAAACTCAAGAGTCAATTGAAGTAATATCTGGTGTGATGGGGAGATAAGTTAATGTGGAATGGAACAAGGTCGACAGAGGAATATAATCGAATGGAATAAAGTCCAAGCCGGCATAGGATCGAATAGAACAAGGTTGAGAATGGAAAAAGTGGAATGAAATAAGCTCGAAAAGTAGCTGGAAGTGTGTCGAATGGAAATGTCCGAAGTGGAATACGGTCGGATGGATGAAGGTGGAAGTTGAATAGAGGCGAATGAAATAGCAGCGAAAACAGGATGAACTGGAATGGTGTCGAATGGAACAAAGTCGATAAGTAGCTGGGAATGGAAGGAGTTGTACTAGTGTCGAATGCAACAATGTCGAACACTAAATATAGTCGAGTGGAACCATGTCTAAAGTTGAATAGCGCCGAGTGGAATAAGGCCGAAAATAGAAGGAACTGCAATAGCGTAAAATCGAATGAAGATGAAAAGAACCTGGAGTGCCCGGGTTTGTGACGAATGATACAATGTCGGAGGTGGAAGATAGTTGAATGGAACAGGTCCAAAGATGCAGTAGAGTCGAATGGAATAACGCCGAAAATAGTAGAAACTAGAATAGTTTCGAATTCAATAAATTTGAAAGCATAGTCCAGAGATATGGTTGTGCAAGAAGGTTACAGAAGAGCCCGTCCGTGAACAGGGGAGAGAGAGAGCTGATTGGGATAGCCCTAGGCTGGGTTTAAGTTAGGTCAGCTTAGGCCGGATTAGGTTATGTTAGGTTAGGTTGGTTGCACTATCGCTGGGCTGGGTGCACTTTCCTCTGTGACCTTCTAGCATAGGATTACTATATCGTCTTTGACTTGATTCCATTCGACGCGATTCAAGCCCGTTCTATTTTCGCCACTATGCCATTCAACTCTAGCCTACTTTCGACGTTCTTCCATTCGCCACTAGGCATGGACTCTAGTGTGATTAGTGGTATATTCGGACAAGCTTAGTGATGAAGGTAGGTGTGCTTATGCAGGTTATGGGGCGAATAATGAAATCAACTGAACTCTACCATATGATCAGAATGGCATCACAAAACGCAAAGTTGCTTCCACGTGCAAGACTTGAATTATCCAACCAAATGGAGAAACGGCTTCAGTGTTCGCATAATGATGTAAATCACTCCAAACTACCCGAGCAAACTTCTGCAAGGTCTCGCAAATGCGCCTGTCTGGCCAATACTTCCACTTCCCGGAAGTCGGCTTGATTCACTCAGGTCAGCGCCCCTGCCCGCCTGCGACGCAGCACAAATGGCTGGACCGTGTAGCGCCGGTCGCCTGAGGCGTGCGACCGCAGGTCACCAGCGGCCAGCGTCCGACAGGCCATTAAGTCCGGAGTGGAGGCACACTAATGAGAGCAGACCCGGTCGCGAGCGACTGGGCCACATCCCAGTCCGGCCCCCAAACTAGCATTGGCACGACACGCAAATCACGGCCGGTTCCACCAATGCGAGGGTGGCTGTGGTTCGGTGCAACGTATCGGACATGGGCAGCCTGACAGCGCAGCAGGACGGACGCACGGGCAGGGCAGCCGGACAGGATGGTCGGGTAGGATGGCCGGATAGGGCAGTCGGGCAGGACGGCCGGGTAGGATGCCCGGACAGGGCAGCAGGGCAGGATGGTCGGGTAGGATGGCCGGATAGGGCAGTCGGGCAGGATGGTCTGGAAGTATAGCCGGGCAAGGCAGCCGGGCACGGGACAGCAGGCCGAACACTCGGGAAGGGCAGCTGGGCGGAGTAGCCGGGTGGGACAGGACAGCCAAGAGTACTGCCGCAGTACCTCGTGGTCGTGTGTTGGGACATGACGGCTGGACACTGCCGCAGTGCCGAGTGGTCGTGTGTTGGGACAGGACGGCTGGACACTGCCGCAGTGCCGCGTGGTCGTGTATTGGGACAGGACGGCTGGACACTGCCGCAGTACCGCGTGGTCGTGTATTGGGACAGGACGGCTGGACACTGCCGCAGTGTCGCGTGGTCGTGTATTGGGACAGGACGGCTGGACACTGCCGCAGTGCCGCGTGGTCGTGTATTGGGACAGGACGGCTGGACTACTGGACACTGCCGCAGTGCCGCGTGGTCGTGTATTGGGACAGGACGGCTGGACGTTGCCGCAGACCGCGTGGTCGTGTATTGGGACAGGGCGGCTGGACGCTGCCAGTCGTGGTCGTGTGTTGGGACATGACGGCTGGACACTGCCGCAGTACCGCGTGGTCGTGTGTTGGGACAGGACTGTGGTCGTGTATTGGGACAGGACGGCTGGACACTGTCGCAGTGCCGCGTGGTCGTGTATTGGGACAGGACGACTGGACGTTGGCACCGCGTGGTCGTGTATTGGGACAGGACGGCTGACGGCCAGCAGGGCCGGACTCCGAGCAATTCGCGGCTGCGGGCAGGGCAGCAAACCCAGGTGTCAGGTGTCGGGCAGTACAGTTGGAGGATGGATCCATGGAGCGATGGGTCTAGCAGACGGGAGCGATACGGAACACCCCAGGATCGCCGCACTATCAGAACACGCCGGTACCGAGTGTGGAGGAACGGCGCTGGAAGCCGTTCCACACGCGCACAACCGATTGTTACCACAATACAACGAACAATACAATTTGGCGAACATGTAGGCGGTTGCGTAAGATACTCGTGGTTATTTGACTATTATTGTCATCTTGCAAACATGCAGGTTTCCATGGAAAGTTTGTAGCACCGCTTAGTGCGCCACTAATGAAACCAACGCCACAAATCGATCATTCGTTCCGATCACAACCGTGCTGAGCTAGATAATCAGGTGCGAGGATGCAGCTAGAACTAGAATTGACTAGAACTCATAGCACAACACCTGAATATGGTGGGGGATGGTTCTCTCAATGCTGGTCATTGTCGTAGCACTGGTTCTCTCAATGCTGGTATACCAAGAGAAGCTGGTCATTGTCGCGAAGACGTTTTTATACGTATGTCTAAAATGCTGGCTCCAATGAAGTATTTGTTTTACTTGAGGCCAGACAACTGCACCTCGAACAATATCCCATACTATGGGATAGGGCGTATCAAAATAACGCTTCTTGGAATAGCATAGGTGATCAGTGGTCAGGGATGGTGTCATTCCATCATCCAAGGCGAGTTCAATTGTGCCATTTTATCAAAATTGAAGCGTACTTAGTGTACGCAAATCGTGCTTACAATTTACATGCTTCAAACTTGTTCCACCCTTAAGCGAGGTTAGATGAACGATATAAATACAAACGTTGACATTGGTCACGAAGCACGAAACCTACCACCCTACTTTCTCTTGCCGTGCTCATTACATATTTGCATTCAATATTTAAAGCTGATCCGTGTGGATTGACCGAGGGATATAGAGATCATCAACCGTAAGAGGCAAATTATTCAAACCATATCAAAATGGGCATAAAGCGAACCACCACAACTAAAGGAACACGATAACGTGCATCTCAGCGTGATGTGACTTCATCTGACCTCTGCTTGAACTCTTTGACCTCTATTCGACTTTGAGAAAGAAAACGTCGTTAGTGGAAGATTAGTGCTGAGGTGCACAGTGCTAGCTCCTACTATATGGAAAAGTAACGGTGAATAAGCGACGGTCAACATTTGCTTCACGGTTTGCTTTTTTCTGCGATGCTTTTTAGCACTTGAGGTGTTAGTCGCAGTGAAAGAAAACACCTACGCAATTGCTTAATGGAGGCAGCGAATCGTCTCCGCACAATTCTTTGAAAAGGTTAAAGACTCCGATTCTGAGACGAAAGAGAAGAATCTGGATGGGATAATGGGGCACGTTTTGACCCGCGCCGTCTTTCCGGTCAGATCCTCACACCCGTCTCGGGAGGGGGGGGGGGGTTAGTAACCTTGTCTAAAATCCAAACTAAGCATCACACGAAAACGAAACAGGTGTCATCGAAAAGTGCTGGACAAGTAGGGTCTGGGTCCATCCCCAAAACAATGTTCCTCCAAAAGTGACGTCACCAGGGGGCCAGATTTTCACGACTTTTTGCGACTTACATTATGTTTTTGGCTCTGGGGAGTTCATTTTTTGGGATATATGAAAAAAAAAAACATTTATTTGGAATGAGAAAAGGAGAGCGAAATCGACCAGGTCTTTCATTTTTTTGGCCCCTCAAAATACAATGTTTTTTTTGAAATTTTAAAATTTTTAGTTTTGAAGTTTTCTTTAATTTTCCTTTTCCAATGAGTAGAGCAGACCGAGAAACGTTGTTGGAAGTAAACTTTCCTGATAACAATGCTTGCTTTAGCCAGAATCCTGTATTTGAACTGCAATTTGGCAAATACGCAAAATTTACATGTAGTCAAAAACGAAAAAAAAAAAAAATTCCACTGGTACGTTTTGTTGCATCCCTAAAGGTAAGCAAACGCTGAAAGTTTCATTACAATATCTGTTTCCGTTAAAGCGTGACGACTGGTTGAACTTTTTTGAGATAACCTCACTTGACCTGTAATTTTTTGACCTTTGATAACCTCACTTGACCTAACTTGTTGCCCCTACATAACCTGACTTCAAAATTTTGAAACAGCATGCCAAATTGACGTGGGAAAAGGTATGCCAAATCTGGGCGCGCTGCCGCGCGCCGTTCGTCCACTATCCGCGAAAAACCTGAGAGAGGGCGGTGGAAGACCCCTCCCGGAGACGGGATGTGTTAATTGCCTGCCTTATCCAGATTGCTACATAAACGACTGCTTTTTACGATGTGTCAGAAGAAAGAATGTTAAGGCAATGGCTTCGTTTCCCCTTTTGAGAAATAAAACTGACCATTTATTTTAATCGGACGGTTTGCACACTATTCCTCGATCAAAGTTTCCATCTGGCAGTTGGTTTTTCTTCTGTAATTTTATTGGCATGTCAATGAGAAGTCTTGAGACAGACATCAAACATGTCAGATCAACGTAGACAGCGTCTTGTTGTGCTGAAAAATGGCAATAATTAAGGCAATACTGCCGCGTAACTGTGTCATGAAGCTACATGCTCTCTGGCAGGATTGACATGGACTGAAGAAGAGCAAAGGGAACAGGCAGACGTCGGGGGCCAAAGGAACATAAGCGCTGATATTATTGGCAGCTAATGATATATTGGAATGGAGGTTGCCCTTGGTGAGAACAAGTCCAGCTACCTGTTGGAATAGGCTGATAGGGAAGAAGACATCCGGTTTTAGATGGATCAACATTTGGATAGGCATGGAACAATAAGTGGAAACCATTTTTGCGCCCAGAGAAGACGCAGCGCCCAGAGCACCAGTGCCCGGAGAAGATGCGAACGCAGCACTCATGAGATGGTGCTGCCTCGACTTCCCAAGTAAAAGATGAAGACCAATAAGCTGATTTCAACGCAGAGGACGAAGCTGAATAAATGGATTACCCGGAACCGTGTGCTTCGCCCGCCAGACAACAAAGACATGATCAACGACGTGCTGGTGCTGTTCAAGATGATCAGCATGGTCAGCCTTCTGCTCGACATCGTCAGATCTTCTGCCGTCATCGAGATGGCTGACCATTGCGGAATCTCCACCAACCAGGTAGCGCAGTGTTGCAACATTGTCTCATCATTTGCATCATTGTGTTGCAACATTGTCTCAGTCGCATCAAAGTCTAAGCAACACCTTGGCCGTGTATGGTCACAAATTGTTAGCGTTATTAGCATGACGATTGTGCAACCAAGACGTTTCTCCATATCCACCTCATTTCACGGTCCAGATACCTGGCTTCACGTAAATTTTCTCCTGCTACAAATCTACACTGCACATAGTTTGTGTTAGCTGTCCGTGCATATGAACCGTACACCACTATGTGACCTTGCGTGTTGTATTCTTGTGATTTATTGCGGTCTTGCCGCGGCAAACAATTATTGTCCAAAAATTCGCAAGAGCAGTAACCAAAAACGAGAATCAACTCCAGTGACTTCTGCAGTAGATGGAAGCCCGGCAGAAGTTAGCCAAATTCGGCCAAGGTGTCCTGGGCATTTTGGCGGCGGACTTGCTGTATCATCTTACTTGCTGTATCAGGTGTATGCGCTGAATCAAATTAGGAGTGGTATTGTGTTAATGCACAATGAAACAGAGCAGGCTTCTCTGAATTATGGATTCATTGGATCGCTATACAAATGATATCATGAAATAATGCTGATGAAAGGATCATATCGGTTTGAGATGACTGTTTTCAATCCACAGAGCATCCAGTATACTGCTTTCAGATAATCTACTCATCCCTTGAACTCACACCTCACTATCGCATGACGCGAAATATCATATATGAACCCGCCGAATGTCTTCTTCACTGACGTCAAGCAATGGTTATATGAAATCACATCACGTGTACACACACATGCCAGAATGCTCCCTTCGTCACTGGAAATCGCCTGAAATCCATTTAGCCATTTCCATGACTGATGGCTGGCTAATGGCTTATGACAGCTAGTGTTCATGTCTAAGTATTACTAACTTCCTATATTCTACCCCACCTCCTCCAGACGAAGCATTATGTTTCAGCTTGATGCACTGAATACAAATATCCAGCGAGGGTTGTGAGAGAGCGCTAGGTGGTTGACGTCATGTTCTCCACCCGATATAAACGTTAATGTTCATGATATGACCCTGATAGCATCCCTAAAGGACAGAACACGCTTGGAACTGTTAAACTTTAAACGCGATGCGTATGCCTCGGTATGCTTTAATTTCGATTAAAATGATGCCACTTAACTCGCCTGGACTCATAGAATTGGAATATCCTCGACAAGCTATACCTTTCTCAACAAGTGTTATTTGGAGATACTCTAATGGGGAAGGCCCACTCGATTTATATGTCAGCAATGATGGCAAACGATAGTGGCTCATAAGGACTTCATGAGCATATGCTGCGGTTAGCTTCCTCTTTAGCGTATTGCTACCTTAGTACAGTTCCATTGCTATTTGAAATCGAAGAACCAATGCTATTGGCTGTCTCGTTCATTCCGTGGCTATTGCTTGCATGTGTCCCGAAAACGCCAGCACAGTGCGCACGCAGGCGAGCACAAAGATCGTACCCGGAAACTGTAACGTACGAACAAAATGGAGAGGAACATAACATTATTGACTGAAAGTAAAAACACTGTGAAAATCAGTGGCGTAAAACATATTAGTTTCACTATTTCCCATATTTCCGGCATTGTTTATGATCACGAAATCGTGCTACTTCCGATTTCTCGAATTTTGGAAGAGATATTGGCTGTCTGAGATTTCCAACAATAAATTCATCGGTATTCTGATTTTATTTTAACTGCAGAAGTTGTTCCAAGTCCGGTAGCACCACTGCTGGTTCAATCCGAGCACCCTGTCCCCAAGGCAGCTCGCCGATGATGGTTTGCTGGATCAAACGTTTGAATGATATATATATATATCATCTTAGACCCACTAACACACTTTCCTGATGCTTAGTATTTCCCCCGAAGTATTCTCGGAGATTTTCCGAGGAACACCGAGGTTTTCCGTGCAGCAGCCAACCGGTATAAAGTCAGGGAGCCACCGCTTGGCAACTTCTTTGCGTCTTCGCCATTTTTGTGGGAGAATATATCACAGTTATTTTACCCGAGCTGCTCACCCGGTCACAGCGGCTGATTTCCCCGCGCCGGACGGAAGCAACACCTTTGAGGCCGTCAAACAAAACATCCAGGCGACAAACTGGAACAAAAGTACTTTTTCGGTGGAGTTTCAATTCGAGAAGAGAATCGGGCTGAGCTTGGCTTTCAAGATGACAGCTCAACGTTGGGCTACATGCTCCAAAGACAATGCTCCAAAGGCCGAATGGTTTTGTGAAAAGATAGCCGCATTAGCGCAATATAAATGGTGGGACAAATTTGAATTGCAATGCAGTCTATCGAAATCATTAATCACAAGGTTACGATTAGCAGCAAGGACGTTGTCATATTGTGAACTCTCTCTCTACGCCTCGCTTCCTCATCACGGAACTGAATAATAGCGAATTAATTATCAAAAATTAATTAACGTCTTATTTTGCTGGTGTTCACGCCACAGAGAACCACTATACCCAGGTCTGTTAATCCCTTGGTACAGCCACTCCATTCTAAGTGTTGCAAATAAAACAATAACGTTGCAATTGCGCTGCATTTCAATAGCATTCCTTTCTAAATTAATAGCACAGCGCATGACCACAATAAACAAGCTCTCACCCGGTCAGAAGATCCACGTCCATAAGATCTGCGTGCAGGAGATCTACGTGCATAAGATCTGTATTCAGAAGATCTACACAAATCAGAGGATGTGCGGGAGATTTACAAGCAACAGAGAATATAAACAATTTTTACAAAAGGTCGGGAAGTGTGCAGAAGGTCTACTCCAGCCATATGAATGCTTAACAGGTGCATTCGAAACACTGCATCTGGCAACCAATGGCACAACACTGCATCATCAGATATTTGGAGTCAATTGCTTTTCACGAAAAGTGTTACTACTGGAGGAAGAAAATTTTGATGCGGCGGATATTCGCACAGGATATCTCCAGAACCTTTCTCGGTATTTCCCCGTATATTAGTTGATCTTTTCATAATTGTGCTGCGAAATGCACGGTGACACACCTTTTGTTGGGTGACCTGGGATCACCGAGCTAGTCGATGCAAAGTCATGTCATCGGTTCTGAAAAGTGTTATTAATTACGGCAATCTAACACAAGCTGTCAAATATCACCTTTTAACGGTCAGCATACAAATTGTATATCAACATAGAGGCAGCTGTGATCAAATTAAAAATACAAGAGTCTTGGGTGACCATACAGAGGTCAGACCACGAGGTTAAGTCAAGCTACTGACTGATGCACGATGCTGCCGAGAATGGGGCGAAGTTACTTTGATGGGCGAAGTTTCTGCCGTGGAGCGGCCTTTTTTCGCCGGATGTCTTTCACTGAAACAAACTGGTGGTGTACAGGAGTGGCTCCCTTTCCAGACGGAAGGGCCCCTTCCACTAATAAATATCGAGCTGAGAATGCACTCAGACGTCCTCTAAGAGGGGTACTTATTCCCCATCGGAGAGAGCCTCCCGGGTTCTAAAAGCGGAAGCAGTAGCTGTCCATCCAGCCCTTTCCCCTGGATCCGCCACTGACCCTCGACCTGACGGAGAGAGCCCCTAAGCCAACGATGAGTGCTCTTGAGTAGCCGAAGGGCCATATAAAAGTGGACCCAGACTATCGGGGGCCCTTTAAAGAATAGTGTCTTAGGAAATTCCTGTATGCACCGATTGGCCCAAGGACCTTTTGCATTGACTCAAGGTCCTCTTCGGCTGCTAGGAACCCTTCCCGTCAGCTCAATGACCGTGTACGTCGGCTCAAGGGCCCTCTTCGTTGGCTCAGGTGGCCCTTTTCTGGTCGGACCCTCGCCGTCTGCTCCGAGGCCTTTCCAACGACACGGGGCTCCTCCCGTCGTCCTAGGTGCTATTTACGTTAGTCCAGACCGAAGCCCTAGGCGTCAGTCCGTAATAACTCTTCGTCGAACCTGAAGCCCTCTTTGTCGGCCTGGGGTCATCTCCACCAGCCCGGGCCCCATTCGTGGGTCATCGGGCCCTTCACATCGACCCAGAGGCCCCTGACGCCGGCTCAGGGGTCTTTCAATTTTCGTCACTAAGCCTCTCTCCGATAGCCCGAATCCCCACTGGATCAACAAATGTGTTGTGTGTTTCGTCACGGCCTATGTTAAGCACATCTTGCTCTCCTTGGGCCCAGAAGGGTCATGACCCATATCTCCCTGGATCCGCTACTGGCCCTCCGTACAATATCTAGCACAGTTTTGCACAAGCAGGCAAATTGCATTAAAAAGTTGTTTAAGAATAGAACGGTGCAGACATGATTTTGGCGCTACTGACGTCATCAATTTGCATTTGTTGCCAGATGCTGTGCCAACAACAAACCTCACGTACGCTTGAGACGGAAGAGTGAATCTTATGCACATTTCAGCGTTTTTGTAGATCTGCATATCCCATCGCTTTCCGTAGACTTCCTGCACACCCGTTATTTTCGTAGATTCTCTGCGCTCCCATATTTGTATGAAGAACTTATGCACATCGCAGGGTACTTATACATCTACTACCATACTGTTGTAGATCTTCTGCACGTAGATCTTATGACTGCTAACCTCATGCGCATAGTTCTTACGAACGTAGATTTCATGCTCATCGAGTGCCTTGTAGATTTCTTGCACACCCTCCAATTTGTATATATCTTCTGGACATCCCGTTGTTTTTCTTTTTAATTTATTAACATAGACCTCATGTACGTTCCTGCTTTTTTGGTAAATATTCTGCACATGCGCCCGCTTTCGTAGATCTGATGCACATCCCAGCCTCTTTGGTAGATTTCCTGCACACCCCTTGTTTTTGTAAGCTTCTGCACCCGGTCATTTTGGCGGATTTTCTGCACGTAAACCTTATGGACTTTGATGGTATGCACCTTCCAGGGTTTCAGTCGACCTCCACGGTCCCCGTTTTTTTGCAGATATTAGGTGCGTGGACCTTATGAGCGTAGGACACAGATCTCCTCCACACCCTCCTTTTTTGTAAATCTTCTGCACGTCCCGCTGTTTTTGTAGATCTTTTGGACGTTGAACTTATGAACGAAGACCTGTTGCACATATATTTGATATACATAGACTTTGTGCACGTAGATCTAATGAGCGTAGGTCTTTTGAACATAGATCTTACGGACCTCCACCTCTCATCGGTAGCAGCTGGCTTGCGCCTCCACTCATCTCTACATTATCTCCCTCCCCTCCGTTATCCTTCCACTCTCCATCCTGCCTGTCCTTCATCCATCCACATATTTGTTTCCTTTATGCTCCTCTTCCTTTTCCCCTATCACTTCCCTAAGGAAGAATGAGTTCTCAGAATTGAGGGTCAAGAGACAGTTTTAAGTTATTCATTTCCATGCAAAATACGATTATGTACCATTCATGGCTTCCTCAAATCATAATTCATTAGCATGGTTAATTTGATGACTCTTCCAAAGCCAGATGTTTGGCACGTCATTCCATGGCACGTCTTCGCGTGCCACTGTCCCTGTCACGTCCTTATGTGTTCGAATACAAGAAAAGCGAAGCATGTGCACGATTTCTGACCGACGTATGTAAGCTGTGTGAGCCTATGAAGAGGAGACAGGACGCCGCCGTTTACTGTGTGCTTGCCCGAGGTCCGGTGCGTCGCTCATCGCGTCATCACGCTAATGTACATCAGGGCCGATTCGAGGCAGAGGCGGTCGCCCATAATGGCACACCGAAGTCACGTGACGGGGGGGGGGGGTAGCGCGGTACGCTGAACATCGTTTATAACGGCGGCCAGGTTGGCGACGGGCCGGTGGCGCGCGCCATTCGGCATTGCGCCGCGCAGCCATCGACAGCAACGGCAGCCACCTGACGGCAGATACCGACACTGGCAGCAGCCACCTGACGACAGATACCGACACTGGCAGCAGCCACCTGACGACAGATACTGACACCGACGGCAGCCGTCTGACGACAGACACTGACACCGACGGCAGCCGTCTGATGGCAGATACTGACACCGACGGCAGCCACCTGATGGCAGATACTGACACCGACGGCAGCCACCTGACGACAGATACTGACACTGGCAGCAGCCACCTGACGACAGATACTGACACTGGCAGCAGCCACCTGACGACAGATACTGACACTGACGGCAGCCGTCTGATGGCAGATACTGACACTGGTAGCAGCCACCTGATGGCAGATACTGACACCGACGGCAGCCGTCTGACGACAGACACTGACACCGACGGCAGCCTATGCAATATGAAGAGCAGCATGATGGCAGATACTACACCGACGGCAGCCACCTGATGGCAGATACTGACACCGACGGCAGCCACCTGACGACAACACAGACGGCAGCCGTCTGATGGAGAACACACCGACGGCAGCCGTCTGATGGCAGATACTGACACCGACGGCAGCCACCTGATGGCAGATACTGACACCGACGGCAGCCACCTGACGACAGACACTGACACCGACGGCAGCCGTCTGATGGCAGATACTGACACCGACGGCAGCAGTCTGATGGCAGATACTGACACCGACGGCAGCCGTCTGATGGCAGATACTGACACCGACGGCAGCAACCTGATGTCAGATACTGACACCGACGGGAGACGTCTAACGGCAGATACTGACACCGACGGCAGCCGTCTGATGGCAGATACTGACACCGACGGCAGCCATTTGGCACAGGTATCGACACTGACTGCAGCCGTCTGACTTCAGATACGACACTGACGGCAGACGTTTGACTGCAGGTTCCGAGACTGGCGGCAACCGACTAATGCAGGTACCGACACTGGCGGCAGCCGGCTAATGCAGGTACCGACACTGGCGGCAGCCGGCTAATGCAGGTACCGACACTGGCGGCAGCCGGCTAATGCAGGTTCCGAGACTGGCGGAAGGCGACAGTCTCTCGTGGTGACGGACATGGAACTCCCCCAAGGGAAATGTACGGGTGCGGATTTATGTGGCTCAATTCGAGGAACTACACGGACGTCGGGATCGACTCATGCGAGCATGCATGCCGCTGGGCAACTCAGTGTCTTTCTGCATAGCATGCTACACATTGCAGACGGAACCGCCACACCTTCAAGGCCAGAGCTCCGTCTCGGCGCACGTGCAAATGCCCGGGGCGCCAGCACCCCTCACGCTAGCCGACTGTGACCTACTTCCAGTCGGTAACACAGCGGCTGCTTCCCGACTGGCGCCGGCGTACGTGGAATGCAGTGCCCCCACCCCGATTTGATATTCGGCGCGCCCCTGTGCTAGCCGCCGCGACTGGCGTTCTCATGGCCGCCAGGCACGTGCGCTTTTGGTGCGCGTCAGCGCCCGGTGGCGCCGTTCTCGTGGGGCGGGATGTGCAGCTACGAATCATCCACACCGCTGCTGTGGTGTGGATGACGGCGGCCTGCTGAGGCGTCAGCGCTACCAGCTGTGTTATTGGCAAGTGCTCGTGAGCCCATGTAAATAGACTGTAATCTATTGAAATTATACCATGGTGCCGAGCGCATTTTCTCTAATCGGTCCTATGCGACAGACAGTTATTCCACGGTTAGAGGCAGACCGGAAGCAGGTACATTGTAGCTGTTTGTGGAAGCTAGTTTAGAATAGATAGAATACATAAATAGGGCTTAAATACTTCCTAATTCGACAACTAAGTATGCTATATCTTTCCATAGTTGCATCGGGGATTTTGCCAGCCGTGAATCAGACCACTGACGCAATCATAGCGTTGTCTCGTGTAATTTCTTCGACTGGGTCCAAACATCCATCGCATACATTCGGTAGTGGTTGTATGGAGGCAAGATCAAGATCACGTGAGTCCGAGTCTCGATGAAGCCCTCCAAAAAACCGCATCCACCTGGACAATGCGAAGGTGAGTGGAGGCGTAAGCCAGCTGTACCTCTACCTCTTCTGATGAGAGGTAGAGGCCCGCAAGATCTATGCTCATAAGATCTGCAGTGCGGAGGGCACTGGTCGTGCTGGCAGCAGTAGCAGCAGCAGCAGCAGCAGCAGCAGCAGACGACACCGTGTCCAGTGTGGAGGGCACTAGTCGTGCTGGTAGCAGTACGGCATCGTCACCAGTATGCAGGGCACTGGTCGTGCTGGTAGCAGTACGGCACGTGACCAGTGTGGAGGGCACTAGTCGTGCTGGTAGCAGTACGGCATCGTCACCAGTATGCAGGGCACTGGTCGTGCTGGTAGCAGTACGGCATCGTACCTTTCGTCTCCAGTGTGAGGGCACTGTCCTGCTGGTAGCAGTACGGCACGTGACCAGTGTGGAGGGCACTAGTCGTGCTGGTAGCAGTACGGCATCGTCACCAGTATGCAGGGCACTGGTCCTGCTGGTAGCAGTACGGCATCGTCACCAGTATGCAGGGCACTGGTCGTGCTGGTAGCAGTACGGCATCGTCACCAGTATGCAGGGCACTGGTCCTGCTGGTAACAGTACGGCACCGTGACCAGTGTGGAGGGCACTAGTCGTGCTGGTAGCAGTACGGCATCGTCACCAGTGTGGAGGGCACTAGTCGTGCTGGTAGCAGTACGGCATCGTCACCAGCATATATGCAGGGCACTGGTCGTGCTGGTAGCAGTACGGCATCGTCACCAGTATGCAGGGCACTGGTCGTGCTGGTAGCAGTAGGCATCGTCACCAGTATGCAGGGCACTAGTCGTGCTGGTAGCAGTACGGCATCGTCACCAGTATGCAGGGCACTGGTCCTGCTGGTAGCAGTACGGCACCGTGACCAGTGTGCGCTGGGCTAGCGAGGACAAGCGGCCGGGAGGCTGGGCGACCCTCTTGCTGCAGACATAGGATCGGACACCAAACTACGACAGAGAATTGATGGACCGACCGCGACTGCACTCTCTTGGCAGTCCGTGAAGAAAAACATTGTGACTTAGACTTAACCCGCGCCGTCTTCCTGGTCAAATCCTCACACCCCGCTTCGGGGGGGGGGGGGCGGTTGAAGACCCCCTCTAAAATCCAAACTAAGTATCGCACGAAGACGAAAGGGGTGTCATCGGAAAGCGCTCGACGAGTAGGGTCCGAGTCCACCCTCCAAAACAATTCTCCCCGAAAAGTGACGTCATCAGGGGGCTATATTTTCACGACTTTTCACGACTTACATCATATCTTTTACTCTGGGGAGTCTATTTTGGGGGACATATGAAAAAACAAAACGCATTTGGAATGAGAAAGGGACAGCGAAATCGATCGGGGCTATAATTTCGTTCGCCCCCAAAAATAAGAGTTTTTTTTTTAATTTCAAAATTTAGAATTTTCAAGTTTTCTTTAATTTTCCTTTTCCCATGGGTAGAACAGACCGAGAAACGTTGTTGGAAGTCAACTTGCCCTAATAAAAAGTGCTTACGTTAGCCAGAATCCTGTATTTGAACTGCAATTTGGCAAATACGCAAAATTTATATGTAGTAAAAAACGAAAAGAAAATGAAAAAGCTCATTCGTACGTTTTGTTGCATCTGTAAAGATAAGCAAACGCTGAAAGTTTCATTAAAATATCTGTATCCGTTAAGGCGTGACGACTGGTTGGACTTTTTTGGAGGTGACCTCACTTGACCTTGACTAACTCGTTGACCCTAGACGACCTAAACATTTTGACTCAGCATGTCAAATTTATGTGGGAAAAGGTATGCCAAATTTGGACGCGCTTCCATGTGCCGCTCGTCCGCTATCCGCGAAAAATCGGTTGAAGACTCCGAGACAATGGATGGATGGATCCCGAGCGCAATGGATTAATGCATTGCGCCAAATTGTTGGATTTCGATAGGTTCCACAATATATCAGGGTCCATACGCATCACGCCCTAGTCTATATCGCATACAACTCTTGCGTACAAGGGACAGGCCACGTCTGAGACGGTCCGGATCTGGGACGAGTAGGTCACGTTGTGCATGACCTCACCAGGTCAACCGGTAGTGGCTGAGGACAGCGGATGCCTGCTGTGATATGCTATGCATAATATGTTGTCCGTGCGGCACCTTTTCCGAAAGGCAAGTCAAACATCAAAGTAAACAATCAGGTCACAATCCTAGCAGTCCTCTCATTCAGGTTTATGAACTGAATATCTACTTCCATTGCTTCGTCCTTTTTCGAAAGGCGCATCATCGAATTGTTGGGCACTTATCAAGCAATATTTGTCCTACATGCAATACCGCATATAACGGTCATCCTATGTGTATTGTTACACTATTACATGCAGAAAAGAGCATGATCAATTTCCTTGCATGGTAATGTAAGACAACTTCCACTTTTCTCGAACATGTTCGCACGGTCGACCACAAGCCACCTGTCGCGCCACATGGCCGCCATTCTCCCCCACCATAGCGTGCCCAAAAGGCAGCTGTGGCTGTCGAAAATAAGAGAAGCAAGCCCAAGAAACAGGAGCCTGCAAGTGGTCTGCCAGACCAACAAACGTCACCACACCCACCGAGAAGCGGCAGGGCACTCTGGGACGCCGAGATGAGAGAAGCCGCCACCGTTAGCGCCCGGGCACGATGCCTGACCGGCTAATGGAACATATTGACTGGAAAGCTGACCGGCCCGCGGCCAAAGCGGTAGAAGGCTGGAATGTGCCGGTATAAAGACAGAAGCGGTGGAGGCGGAGAACATCTCGCGATACGACGCTGTGGACGCCCGACCGAACACTCATGGTCGCGCCTCGGTCAAGATGTGGACTGTCGGATGCGCACCAGTGGGAGCAGGACGGGGACGCTGCCGGACGGAGGACAGGACGGACGGAGAACAAGACCTGCGCTGAGGTTGCCCAGACACCACCATGGAGTGTTGTTCGGCTCCCGGTCATGGACCGCTCATACCCAAGCTCGCGCCAACCCAGCCGACGACGGAGACATCCCGCGTGATAAGTGTGTGCGTGTGTGTGTGTGTTTGTGTGTGTGTGTGTGGGTGTTTGTGTGTGTGTGGGGGTGTTTGTGTGTTTGTGTGTTGTGTGTGTTTGTGTGTGTGTTTGTGTGTGTGTGTTTGTGTGTGTTTGTGTGTGTTTGTGGTTTGTGTGTTGTGTGTGTTGTGTGTGTGTTTGTGTGTTTGTGTGTTTGTGTGTGTGTGTTGTGTGTGTGTTTGTGTGTGTGTGTTTGTGTGTGTGTGTGTTGTGTGTGTGTGTTTGTGTGTGTGTTTGTGTGTGTATTTGTGTGTGTGTTTGTGTGTGTGTTTGTGTGTGCGTTTGTGTGTTTGTGTGTGTGTTTGTGTCTGTGCTTGTGTGATTAGAGATAGTGTTCGCCCCTACAGGGCAGGTGCACCAACTGTTTTCTTTCTATTTTAGCGTAGGAGAGCAGTGTGAATAACGATGGCTGTGAACGGGGTCGAAGTCTCAAATACTGTGACTGCAATACGACTGTAATACGGTGACTCCAAAATAAATTCCCTGTTGTGATTTCACCTGATTAGCTTCATCTATGTTGCAATTTGCCAGACTCGCTCTGTGATTCGGTACATACTATTTGACAACACACATGACGGATTATATGCTTTTTTGGCGAGCACGTATCTGGTAGCAACACCCACGTCAAAATACGGACAATGGCCTCAGCTAAACTGTTCTGGAATAGTGACATAATTCTGGAGGACATGGTTTTATTCGAAGACTCTGGTTCACAAATTCTTTGTTAATAAGGCATTCACATAAAACATCGGCCATAATTCCTGAATATCGGTTTCATGGCGTTCCCAGTGGTTGATGAACGGGTGCTGGCGGCTGTGCTTAGGTACGGCTACAGGAACCGCCCTGTAATAACCACCTCAGGTGACCAGTAATGATTTTGCTTTCAAAGTGGCGCGTCATAACAATCACGAGTTGAACGAGCTGTGAATGGCACATGGATAACTTGGAAACCAGGCGGCTGACACGTCGCATACTCTATGTTTGCTTCGACGTCTGTCGTAGACGAGCGCACCAGAGCATTTCTATGACAGACCGCACACCAGCATCGCTGTCTCTCCATCGTCGACGGCATCCGCGGATATAGCGAGAGAGACAGCCTGCTAGCTGCTCTCCTGTGAGCGATATGCCCTCGAGCGCCGACCGTGAGTGGCCTTAGACCCTCCCTTCCCCAAGGGAGGGGGCGACGAAAGGGCGCCATGACGAAACTCCCCTGATTGTTACTTTAGGGCAGTGTTCCTAAGTGGTAGCTGTCAATTGGGCACCTGAGAAACTCAGGTACGTCTGGGCCGCAAATTTTCGCCGGTCCTACGACCTAGGGTGTGGATGGGCTTTCCGACGGAATCGATCGTTCCGTGGCATGGCGGCATTTATGTGCAACGGCGGCGTTCCGAAGGACTTCTGGCGCCAGACTTAGGTAGAGGCTAACCACGGCCCAAGAGGAAACACCCTCCCCCGTCGTTGATCTCATGAATCAGGGACGTGTGACCATAGTGTTGGGTGAGAGAGGACTTTGGCGTTCCATAAGACCCCGGTAACTGAATAGGGCAGGCAGATGCAAGATGGTCGGGAGAGGGCATTGGGCCAGGCAGGGTCCCGCACCACCCATCAATGTCGCTCCCGGTCGCATATATCAACGTATAAGGCCAGGCGTGGCGTCGATTGAGTAAGGTTAGGTAGGCTGGCCTCTGATAGCTGAGTGCAGTTGTAAGGCCTCACAGAAGCCCAAGGGAACTTCACCGCCCAGTGTTGCTGAGCCTTGAGGGCATCAATGAAAATAAATGAAAATAATGCAACCAGGAGAGTCGCGTCAATCATTTCCAGGTTGGACATAGGAACGGATAATTAAAATGCAATAAGGACTATTTGAGCATACAGTGACTTTCGGGAGTAAGGCCCGCTAAATGTTTGCATAACACTGGAGGGAAGAAATTGTGGGCCACCTGGTTTTAGTATGGATGAAATGATGAACGCATGTGAATGACCGGAGCGAATGATGGTCGTCGATGAAAGGTTCATGAGAGTGAAAAGTGGGTAATTTAAGGATCAGCGGAGATTGGTGGAAACTCAGCGCAAATATTCAGTGGTCAGAAAACATTGGCGTCCAAATTGTTTCCAGGAAATTACCCGGCCCAGATTGCATCTTGCTTGCCCAATAACGTCGATTGTTGTGCATGTGTGTGGGGGGGGTGGGTGGTGGATGCGTCGTGATACATGGTGGTGCACGGGAGGGTAAAAAAAATGGACGAGCGCCGGCGGTGGTGGCAATACCAGCGCCGTGCACTGAGGTATCATCGCCATCCATCAGTGTCACTTCACACCCCAAACCCACAGCCCATCCTCTCTACATGACCAGCCTGGCGCACTCACGGTAGTATGTGGTGTGGACAGGACCCTGGCCTCGCTGATATAAATTCGTGTAGTGGTGGCGACGGGCAGCAGAAGGTGTTGGAGACGACTTCGGATCGGTTGAAGTGGTGGGCAAGGGGGAAAAGCAACCACCAAGATGGCCCACCTACCGGGCCACCGCAGTTGTCAAACCCCCCTTGGCAACCAACTGCCATGCCTGATCCGTCACTGCCCAGCCCGGCGTGGCCCTACATTAATCAATGTATTTTACTTGTATGACATCGAGCTAATTCGTTGCCTCCCTCCATCAATGTGTGAATTATCCCATCACATCCAGTTCTTCGTTGGTTGTTCGATGTGGACTGTGACTCAATACAATGATTAGTGCAATTTGTTGACCTTTCCCTAGTCATTGATGTTCGTGTGTGACATAAAAGCCACTACAAGGTTGTGATGCAGTACATTGGCGACGGCACGTGCCTTTTACCAAGAGACGAAATTGGGTAGGATACAAAAGCATAGAAAGTGGGGAAATACACACACACACGCACAGAGACACATCCTCACGCCACACACCACACACCACACACCACACACCACACACCACACACCACACACCACACACCACACACCACACACCACACACCACACACCACACACCACACACCACACACCACACACCACACACCACACACCACACACCACACACCACACACCACACATCACACATCACACATCACACACCACACACCACACACCACACACCACACACCACACACCACACACCACACACCACACACCACACACCACACACCACACACCACACACCACACACCACACACCACACATCACACATCACACACCACACACCACACATCACACACCACACACCACATATCACACACCACACCGTTGATGCTTTTTAAACTGGTAAACGATCCAGGTTTGCGCAAATTAGTTGGTCCTTGTACCCAACCTCTTTCAAAAGAACTGCTTGGTTCTGGAAAACGTGTTTCGCTGGCCCCATGGAGCGTTTTTGATGCTTCCTATGCTGCAATTCAACATACAACTATTGCATTAAATCCTGCTCAGTCTTCAAATAATTAACTGTGGTTTCACACAAAGAATGGCGAATGATCTGGATACATGTCGTACTGAAGCGATATTAGGTAAAGACTTTTTATGGTAAAATTGTTGGATGGTAACCTAGTGAAGAACTATTTTATCCTCACAGAAATCTGAATATATCGCTTGCAATACAGTGCACAACAGGTAAAATAAATAATAATATATCATACAACATATGCCTTTCGCCAAACAACTTGTCATTTTCGATGAAATATGTGTAATTTAATCAAGTAGCTAATCGACTTGTCAATGAATCTGAATTAGGCCAGCAAGTGCCGCCTCGGGACTCGCCGCTCCGGTAGATCAGTTGGTTAGAGCGCTGCTCCGCACCGGTCTCTCTGGTCCTGGCGAGACTGGGTTCGAGTCGCTTCGTGCGCTAGCTTTCAGTCCCCAGATGGGAGGGTCAGTGGGCACGATAAGGTCGAGAGCGGGTTACCGAGGTGGCTGTCGGTATATTGACAGCACGTGAAGCATTTTGTCAAATTTATGCCGTAAAACTGCAATTCATGGATCGGGTGTTGAAGCCAGGGTTAACGCAACAAGCTCTGCTTAACAATTTGATCCTATTCCATAAAACTACCGTAGAAAAAATTCGAGCTACATCTCTAAAAAGCATAAATGTTGGACATTCTATTCTTATTTTGGGGTCAGATAATGCTTCATTGGCATCATAGACCTCCCGTCTCATTTCACTACATCTTTGCAACCGAGCTTATTCTAACCTTTTTTAGCTCATTCTGTGTTGCCAGATTCAGAAATCCGCAGCTATCAATTGTTGCTTGTCGACAGGAGTCTAGTGATAGCCTGCTCGTTGAACTCCTAATGTTGTTTGGCCGACTAAGGCGTGAAGGCGAAACAGCGTAGACCCGTGTTTCTCACTTCGTGGCTGCAGGGCAAATGGTTACTTATGGATCAGACACTTCCCCGTGGTGAAGCTAGTAGACTGTCACGCAACGCATACCTGTGAACCGGCACAGCCTACCAGTAACTATTGGTGTGAAGCAGCACGGCCTACGTTCCTTAGTGGCAAGCCACTGCAAAGGTGGCCTATAACATTCCACTGTAGACGAGTGTACCATATACATGGGGGCAGAATCGCTCGGGTGAAAGGTTGCATCATATACTCGGGAGGAGGCTCGCTCGGGTGAACTGTTGTATGTACCATATACACGGGAGTAGATTCGCTCGGGTGAGCTGTTGTATGTACCATATATTCGGGAGTAATCTCGCTTAGGTGAACTGTTATATGTACCATATACACGGGAGCAGGATCGCTCGGGTGAGCTGTTGTATGTACCATATATACGGGAGTAGGCTCGCTCGGGTGAACTGTTGTATGTACCATATACACGGGAGTAGTCTCGCTCAGGTGAACTGTTGTATGTACCATATACACGGGAGTAGACTCGCTCGGGTGAACTGTTGTATGCACCATATACACGGGAGTAGGCTCGCTCGGGTGAACTGTTGTATGTACCATATACACGGGAGTAGTCTCGCTCAGGGTGAACTGTTGTATGTACCATATACACGGGAGTAGGCTCGCTCGGGTGAACTGTTGTATGTACCATATACACGGGAGTAGTCTCGCTCGGGTGAACTGTTGTATGTACCATATACACGGGAGTAGTCTCGCTCGGGTGAACTGTTGTATGTACCATATACACGGGGTAGCTCGCTCGGGTGAACTGTTGTATGTACCATATACACGGGAGTAGTCTCGCTCGGGTGAACTGTTGTATGTACCATATACACGGGAGTAGTCTCGCTCAGGTGAACTGTTGTATGTACCATATACACGGGAGTAGGATCGCTCGGGTGAACTGTTGTATGTACCATATACACGGGAGTAGTCTCGCTCGGGTGAACTGTTGTATGTACCATATACACGGGAGTGCTCGGACTGTTGTACCATATACACGGGAGTAGACTCGCTCGGGTGAACTGTTGTATGCACCATATACACCGGAGTAGACTCGCTCGGGTGAACTGTTGTATGCACCATATACACCGGAGTAGACTCGCTCGGGTGAACTGTTGTATGCACCATATACACGGGAGTAGACTCGCTCGGGTGAACTGTTGTATGTACCATATATTCGGGAGTAATCTCGCTTAGGTGAACTGTTATATGTACCATATACACGGGAGTAGATTCGCTCGGGTGAGCTGTTGTATGTACCATATACACGGTAGTAGGTTCGCTCAGGTGAGCTGTTGTATGTACCATATACACGGTAGTAGGTTCGCACAGGTGAGCTGTTGTATGCACCATATACACGGGAGTAGACTCGCTCGGGTGAACTGTTGTATGCACACATGCACCATATGCACGGAAGTAGACTCGCTCGGGTGAGCTGTTGTACCATGTACACGGGGGCTAGCTGGGGCTTCGCCCTTGTTCGTACGAGTGAGGCGACCCCAATGTCAGCAAGATGTCAGTACACGTTTCGACACATGTGGGAGGGTGCGGGTTATCAGGTTAATAAGGTGTGGGTAGGTGAGGGGAGTGACCATTGCGGAGCATTATGGATCACCATGGCAACTGTTGAGATGTCAGTTAGGGCTCATCTGTCACAACCATTACCTGTAGAAGGATGCCCTCCGGCTTTACTATGTAGCACATGGACACCACAGGAATGCCACACGGCTGCCACCTGACAATACCAGAGGGTTCCATATAGCAATACCAAAGGGGGTTACATGGCAATACCACATGGCTGCCACATGGCAATACCACATGGATGCCACATATGAATACCACATGGCTGCCACATGGCAATACCACACGGATGTCACATGGCAATACCACATGGGTGTCACGCGGCAATGCTGCACGGATACGGCAATACCAAACGCATGTCACATGGCAATAGCACACGGCTGCCACATGACAATACCAGAGGGTCCCACATGGCAATACCAGGGGGTCCCACATGGCAATATCACATGGCTGCCCCATGGCAACACCACACGGATGTCACATGACAATCCTACACGGATGCCACATGGCAATACCATATCGGCGATACAAACTGTGTGTATGCGGTGTAATACACAGACATGTGTGATGCCAAATTTTGTTGTTACTTGTATCCTGCATG
This sequence comes from Imbricaverruca yamaguchii, assembly GCA_034440575.1. NCBI lineage: Eukaryota > Metazoa > Arthropoda > Thecostraca > Neoverrucidae > Imbricaverruca > Imbricaverruca yamaguchii. The sequence goes on along the minus strand of JAOTOL010001151.1, from coordinate 16,216 downwards.
TTAGGTGTATACATTTTGCAGTTGATTAAGTGAGCTGCATCCGTGTTGCTGCATCTCTGCTAGTTCAGGCTAATTGGTGAAGGCCAGGAATGCATCATGGAGTTGAATTGTTATAGGCTTAGGGCACATCGACTGAAAATGTCCTGATGCACCTATTCATGTGGCTGTATAGAAAGCGCCCATTTTCGGAAAGCGTAATCATCAGATCCATGGCGATGCATGGCATAACACTTCATAGGCGTTCTTTTCCCATCCTCACAACGTCTTCAAACATTCCGGGGCAGGCACCTTCAAGCACCGTGCACTTCAACGGAAATCGATGCTGTTGCAGGTAATCCAGGTCACTGGGCCGACGCCCGTGGCCTGTCGCAGTCAGGCTGTGCCCGTGGCTGTCAGCAGCTGTCCGATTCAGCAGATGTCTGCCAAAACGTGTCGGACTTGCAGACGCAGACGCAGACGCAGACTAGCAGACTAGCAGACGAAGACTCAGTAAACTTCCACTAGAGGTTTTCATGCTCACGGTCATTTGTCGAGAGTGGCGAGACGTAGCAAATTGACTTCGCACCACCTTACATTCAGCACCACCTACGAGACCCGGACTTAGCATATATCGAACAATTTTCAGATTCACCAGACGTCAGCCAACATGTTTCGGATTCCGCAAATGTCTAGAAATGTGTGTCGGACCCAGCAGATATCTGCCATCCAGTATCTGCCAGTCAGTGGGTACGTCACATGAGCATCAGCATCAGCGGATCTCTGAGTGGGTCATCAGCATCAGCGGATCTCTGAGTGGGTCATCAGCATCAGCGGATCTCTGAGTGGGTCAAATGCTGACACCGTGCCACTCGGTTAGACCAGGGCACATACTTGGTCTCTGAATGGGACAGAATGAAACAAACAAACAAAAACAGGCATGTTCGTTGGACAGAAATAGGTATCAATCAGGTATCCAGGTGGAACAGAATCAGAGGTCTAACTTGTGCTTGAACGGAATGAGACAGAGATCTGGTCCCCCTCCCCTACAGGGAATAATTTTGTGCAACCTGCAAGCTAGGGTGGTACAAAATGATGTCGGGTGGTGTTTGACGGGCTGAGCGTGCCAAGGTACATTCTTTGGCAGAGGGGTGGTACCCGACAAGTGAACCGAAGTGCAGCAGCCATATCGCTCATATTTTGATGTACACTTGTCCCAAGAGTTATTTTGGGGGGTCATAGTGGCACCATTACGGGGTTGCAAGTATATAAATAAGTTCCATACAGTCTCTATCATTTTGGTAGTGGAAATATATATGTTGTTCGTAGTCAATATATAGATAAAGCTGCATTATAATTTGGTAGTGAAACACATGGATGTACTCAAGGTGTACAATCGGGGATAAAATTTGTCAACTTATTTTCACCAAAATCCAAGTGTTCAAATGCATCATCTGTCATGTTAGTACAATCAACCCAGCGTAATATCAAGCCAAATAACTTCACCCAAGTTATCCATTGTGAGGGATGTGTGCGGTGAAAGTAGAGAAGGGGAAGATGCCTAGGCTGATCTTTTCTATTTAGCAATAGAAGTGTAATGCATACATTCGATAGTTTTGGGCAGCATCCGACATTCCCTATGCAAAGTAACACGGTATTGTATATGTATATAATCCCGCTCGTAACTTAGTCGTATATCTTTTTCGTATTTTTCGACCAAACCAAATGTTGTTTAGTTATTTGAATAGCCAAGAAGAGCAAAACAATACAAATGGAGAACAATGATTAGTCGTGTTTGCATAACCCTGGCAGGAGGTAATGCTTATTTTCATGTTCGTCATATAAGCTCAGGTAAAGGCTAGTTTTGTCACTCCACACGCAATTTTTGACAACATACAATATGTCAAGAAGGAAGACAGATGGGTAGGGAGAAGAGTTCAAAGAAAATTATGGTTATATAGACACACCTTGTGAATAATCCTTAAGTGGCCCGAAATCATGCGATTTAATACGCCAATGAGCTATGAGTGGTACGATCGAATTCGGCTAACACAGTGGTAATTACATACAAATGGATACAGATATGCGTCAGTCCAAACCTCACTTGTTGGTTCTACCATAACACCCCGGAGCTCTCAGAAGTCATACTTCGCATAATTTACATTCGTAACAAATCATTTCAAGCTAACACGCAAATCAATGGGGGGACGTTGTCCTGATGGTTTCCTGAATAGTGTCAGGACCACTGTCACTACCAAGCTCAAACTTTGGATATCTTTAAATAAACTACTACACTACGTTTTGCAGAAAACGATTGGTTCAAAGTATTCTTGAAGTATAAGGTATGACGTCACGATGTAATTTATACATCCTGACATTTCACCTCTAATGACCCATTAACGAAGTGTTCAACTGAACGAATGCAGGCGACTGAAATGGACGCATTTATATCTTCTTACCATGTTTTTGAGTGCACCGGAACAATCTGGCCCATCCAAGATCTGATTCATTAGCATATTAGATTGAGTATGCGTATGCTTTTTATATGCGATTTTCTCGTGTTCTTAAGAGTTTCGGCGCACTTGCGTTAACAAAGTGTTCACTTGTTGAACTACACCTAGCCAATGGCAGGGCGCTACCAAGCGTGATCTCTGAGATCATTGTGTGATATGGGTTCAGTCCCGTTTCCAAAATTGTCAAAATTATACTGGGAATTACTCGTTTTCACGGGGAACATTCTTGCGTTTTGGGATAAAAATAAATTATTTCACGATGTGGTATTTCACGGGGACATAATTTTTTGTGGAAAGAATGAAAGGAAAGACATGCTATTGTATCGCTCCATGCATTGTGAGACACATAGCGTGGAATATCTGAAACGTAGGCATAAGCTTTAGTTGGTTATAAATATGACTGCAATCGGTTTCTGATCTGCCGAATAATTTTACACAAAAAGCATTCCTCGCATCCAGCAGACCTACAGAAATTCGCAGTGACCTGATGTGTCTTCGTTTGACGTTGACCTGATGTATCCACCTGCATGTATTATACGCAAGTTGTCTATCTCGCTCTTTGGGATGTGCGTGTGCAAATTTATACCGTTGTCAAGCACAACTGCTCGAACTTACTTGACTTGACCGATGATGTCATCAGTAGATTTGAGGTCAACGAAAGGAACCTCGACCGCGTGCCTTTTTTGTTCTGTCCGTTGCACGTGGTTCCACCTCGGTCTGTGGGTAGAGGCTAAAAGGCACCCGTTCCCTCCCCTTCCCAACGACTCTGGCGTGAGAAAATAGACAAGCGACCCCGGGTCAGTGAGTGGGATGGTTCACCAGGTAATGACCTACCCTGCTGAGCCCATATTACCACTTGCATATCCGCATATGCTTCATCAATAGCACCGAAATTTTGAGAGGAATCAGTTCACGCAATGAACCTACCACATCACCAGTCACCGTGGACAAGTTATTCCGGATCAAACTGGATATTTGCAACGCGGTATCCTTGGCTCGCATCCAGCATCCCCGAGTCTGTTTATTTTCCCATCTAAATAGATTTGACGGAATCAGACTGTAACAACTTTATATACGGCATAGGGTGCATGACGTAGCTGAATTAATCTGAAGTAGGAATTCGTCTGAAGAGAGTTGACGGAAATAAATCTTTTGACTCTGTTCTCCCAAAGATAGTTGGGATGAACTCGCATGCACCACTACGCATATACTACGGTTATGGGAACATAGACCACGTGTCCAGGTTATGTAAGCACATGACACATTGCAAGGTTATGTGGACACAGAACACATGTCAAGCTACATGAGCTCCTGAAAACGTAGTAAATGAGTAGCCAGTGCTTTTTCACGGGTGTCGAATGACCACCCCCCGCCCTCTCACATCGGTGAAAGTAGCCGTGGTGTTAGCTTCGCAGCTCTCGACTCTGGATCGTGGTCAGCAGGTGGATACATGCGTGCCCTTCTCTCTCCCCATCTATGAAGCTGGATCATAAGCTGTGCGAGCTGTCCAGACTGTCATCCCCGGTCGTACGATTTTATGGAAAGTCATCTGGCATCTCAATGTCAAGAGACGTCAATTAAACTGGCTGTCATCCTCTTGATGATCATTTGCAAAGGATTCTGCTTTAACACCGTGGCGTTCATGAACTTGCGCTACGTCTCACTCCAACAAAGATACAGCTCTCGTGAGGTCATACCGATGATGTACCATCTGAAAAAAATGCGGTGAGAAGTATTTGCTCACTGTCTTTAAAAAAAAAAAAACACTCAAGTTTGTCATCCACGTGCGTTGCAAAGTAGGCAGCAAACTGTTTGACCTCCGCTCAATTAATTACAGCCACCCAGGGACGCCCACCACGAGCTGAATCGACCGATCAGAGCTGACCGGGGTTTTCTTATATTGGTCTTTGTAGGACGGAAGTCGCGGATCAGGCAGGACTAAGAAAGAGCGGGGTGCGGTACTTGCCTGGCGGACGAGGCCGATGGTTCGACTTCGTATGATGCACTGAATGACCGATGTTGTGCATGGCCGCTATTTGCTGCGTAAGTCAGACCACTGGATATAGTTACCGAACAATTGCGCTATTCACGAGACAGCTATTGGTGAAGTTGGCTGCTGGATGCTGGGACAGCTATAGGTGAAGTTGGATGCTGGATGCTGGGCATCGTCTCACCCAGAGCAGAGCAATTCCAGGAGACCGACCGTGCCTTCCTCGATTGGTAATCCGGTCGCCTCACAACGTTAATGAATGAGGGCGGCACCCAATGACGAAGTGTCTTCGTCCGACAGGCTTTTCCACAGCCAACTGGATGGCACGAGGTGACGTGGATACGTGTTCTAGTGGTGATTGACACGGTCAGACGATGATCTCACGGATCACCAGGGAAACGTTGCGTCCGCTTTCTCGCTTCTTCTTCGATTGGCTCTGGCCGCTGGAAGCGAATGGCGTCCTCCCGGTCCGCAGTGACAGCTTCCTCCCGGTCCTCAGCGATGGCTCAAATTGAGGCCAATGCAGCTTTGCGTCCGCTAAACGTCTCCGCATGTCGCCATCACGGTGTCCCGTCGAGACGACAGCGACCCGATGTTCCTGTCGACGTCACAAACCGCGAACGTCTGCAGCACACCCGCAGGTTCCGACACCCTGCTGACCGGGCCAGCTCTCAGCGTCCGCTTCCTGTCCGCTATCCGCACCACAATCGGCGATCAGCAGCAGTCGGTGAGCACCAGAGTGAGCACCAGCACCAGCACCAGCACCAGCACCAGCTCAACCACGGTCAACGGCACACTCTACGGGCGGCAGCTGGCGGTCGGCCGCTCACAACAGCTCGCCAGCGCACAAGTTGAGCCGCCAGCCGGCACCATGGAGAGGCACGCTCGCCACGGGCGCAAAGCCGGCCCTGTTGGGCCGTGCGAGCCACGAGCGCCGCGCCCCAAGTCGCTGCGAGCAGCGGCGCACTAAAATCGCGCGAGCCGTGTCGCAGCTGGGCTGAAATGGCGCACCTGCGGCCAGCTGAGCGCGAGTACGCGGCGGCCGTCTGACATCGATCGGCGGCACACCGCGGCCCAGGTGTGGCAGACACTCTTACCCCGACCCCGCCCACCCCACCACCCTGACGGTTCAGGGATGATCGGCGGCACACCGCGGCCCAGGTGTGGCAGACACTCTTACCCCGACCCCGCCCACCCCACCGCCCTGACGGTTCAGGGATGATCGGCGGCACACCGCGGCCCAGGTGTGGCAGACACTCTTACCCCGACCCCGCCCACCCCACCACCCTGACGGTTCAGGGATGATCGACGGCACACCGCGGCCCAGGTGTGGCAGACACTCTTACCCCGACCCCGCCCACCCCACCACCCTGACGGTTCAGGGATGATCGACGGCACACCGCGGCCCAGGTGTGGCGACACTCTTACCCGGACCCGCCCACCCACCACCCACGGTTCAGGGATGATCGGCGGCAACGCCCAGGTATGGCAGACACTCTTACCCATCCCCGCCCACCCCACCACCCTGACGGTTCAGGGATGATCGGTGGCACATCGCGGCCCAGGTTCGCAGACACTCTTACCCCGACTCCGCCCACCCCACCACCTGACGGTTAGGGATTATCGACGGCACACCGAACCCAGGTGTGGCAGACACCTCCTCGACCCCGCCCACCCCACCACCTTGACGGTTCAGGGATGGTCGACGGCACACCGCGGCCCAGGTGTGGCAGACACTCTTACCCATCCCCGCCCACCCCACCACCCTGGCGGTTCAGGGATGATCTACATCGTCCGGCAGGGGACATCCTAGTGTTAAAAGCGGACATCCGTTCTGCGCATGCGCAATTTCCTGTGAAAATATTTTTGATTCAGTGGGAACAGTGGCGTTTTGGGACAATCATCGGCGCAAGGCAAAGACTGTTCACGTTTTCGCCCCGGAATGAAGCCTGATAACATCATATTCCGTGTGCTGTAGGCTAAGTAATATGTAGGTATGATCACTTCAGTCCAAAACAATAATATTTAGGAGTTACACCTTTGATCCTTATGACATTAGCTGTATCGAGATTTGTGGATGAAAACAGGGACACCAGGCTTGTAATATTGCATGCGCTTCCACAGTGAGGGGTGTCTGGGTGTGAAATGTAACTGGCCATGTGTATTATAGTACATAATATTTTACACCTGCCCATTATAGTATTGAGAAATTTCCCTAAATATCACAACATCTCAGGATAATTATATGAGTGTTTTAACAGTCAAAATTGACCATACTCATTATCAAACTAGGGATAGGCACCATTCATCCTACAATCCCAGTATTTGAACGCTAGTTTACTAGATAAGCGTACCCTGTCTGGATACCTACATGTTCAAGTTCTTATGCAGTGTTCAGATTTATTTGATTTGGGTGCCACGTGCAAATGTCCTTTGTGACTAGGCTTGTCATTTGTTTTGCACAATTGTAGCAATATACCTACACATCATACCTGGTGAGATTTAATGGAAAATATTTGCTGTAAGAGTGTACAAATTCCAGTATTGCTGTGCTTTAAGGTATTCCCAGCACATGTTTTGAACGCATTTTAACTCTACAAAGACAACAGGTGATGGTGACAAGAGGTTTCGTTAGAGGTTGCCCTCCTCCGGTTTTTCCTCATTTGCCGCCAAACTTATCTGGTTAGCAAGGCAAAAACTCGCATAGCTATTCAATGGTCTTTTCCGTATATCCTCATACATTTTTAATCCTGGGTTATCTCAGGTCAGGTCACCAGATCAGGCGAAGTGACCCAACTACACTCGGAGTTCTAGGTGGCATAACTTCCACAATAATAGGGCGATTGATTTCAAACTTATAACATGTCATGATCTCAGCAAGGACCATAATATGTATACAGTTTTTTGTAGCATTGACTTTAGGTCAGGTCGCGACCATGGCTTCTCCATTATAAGGATATGGTAAAATATACAAATGTTTCCTGGTTAAATATTTGCGCTCTGAATGATCTCACAACGGTTGTGGCATGTAGATGGAAGCTATGATCAATGTTACCGCTGACATTTTTGCTCAGTGACCTCACCAAGGTCTCTGAGGTCACCTGAGATCACTACACATTTCTGCGCATTATATCGCACTGCATTGAGCTAGAAGGCTGAAATTACTGTCATTGTGCTTGTATCGCCAAGACGTGTCGATTGATATATCATATGGCCTCTCTAGGCGATTCAAGACCTTGACCTGTGGCCATGATTTCATGACATTGACCTGAGTTTCGGTTTACCTGACCTTAAATTACACCGCCTATTGTCGCTAGCACATTTCAAGGACCGTCGAATAGCGTTCGCCGTTTGTTTCTATCTGTTACAGGTCCTGATATATGCGTCAATATCTGAGTCCTACCTGATCTGGTCGAATTTGACCTATGATGGCCCAGTGACCTGAATATTGACCTGAGCAAAACAAATGATACAAACACTTTCGATAGAACCCGTCACCAGCCATCCAACGCCGTTTTCCGTTTGTCGCTAGCTAGCATAGTCCCAGCGATCTTATGGGTGGCAGACATCCGCCCCCCCCCCGGACATATTAGTTTAGTTTGTGGAAAAATCCGGAGAATCTGTTTTCCTTTCAATTTTTGGATAACCAATATTTTTCCTGCACATGCATACATTTCAAGAGGCAGGCAATACAGGGGCTTTGAGTTTCTTAATACCCATCAATAATGACATTAGGAAAGAAAAAGGGACAGAACTTAACCCTCCCCGGCATTCCGGTCATATACTCACACCCCTCTAACTTCCAAATTAAGCATCGCGCGAATGCGAAAGGTGTATCATCATAAAGCGCTCGACGAGTAGGGCCAGGCACTATCGTCCGAAAAAAAACAATCCTCAATAAGTGACGTCACTATGGGGCCTAGGTTTTCAGAGGATCATGGCACACCGCGCAGCACCCGATGCTATTTCACCACAACTTCTTATAGTGCATTCAGTTGTGAGATACGTACGCAGCACTTGTCCGAAGATCCCAATTTCGGCAAGAGTGCAGCCAAGTTCGATTTAATCGGACTAGTTGGATGGTGCTCACGCCAACACTAGAGGCGCCGCTCCAGAAGACGGGCTCTTCTGCCGAATGCTGCGCTTACCTCTTAAATTGCAATGCACTCTGCCGAAATCCGCTGTACTTGTGTCTTGAATACCTGCACTACCACAAATGGTTCATACATTACCGTCATGTCTCAGCAGGCAAAGAGAGTTCCGAGTTGTGACAGAATCACATCTTTTCTGCCCGCCATGATACCATATCTTGTGCCTGCAGAAATGCATCTGACATCTAGCTCCAAAGGGATACTGAAGGAGAACTTCATGCATTACATGTATATGATAAGCTTGATAAATGTGACAAGCATTGCGCCTTATTCTTATGGATCGGCAGCTCAGTCGAAGCGCAAAGAGAGTAGCATCGGTGACAGGGTATGAGCAGAAATGGATAAGCGTGCATCGGTGGAAATGAATCTTACATGGCGGATCAGACCGATGCACTCCATCCCGCCTCGCTTGATCCGAATTGTATCCTTTAATGGAACAAAGTAGCGTATAGCCAAGTCATATAATCACTTAATTATTAAGCGTGAGTGTGACGCGTCTTAAAATGGCTCCAGCGTTCGCAGTGATTGGAACAGCGATCCGGATCAATAGGTGACCGGATCCGGAGAGTACTCGGGTCTGGAAGATATCGGATCACAACGGTGATCAGATCCGGACGGTGACCAGATACGGACAGTGATCGGGCACGGACGGTGATCAGATCCGGACGATATTCGGGTCCGGACAGTGGTCGGATCCGGACAGTGGTCGGGTCCGGACAGTGGTCGGGTCCGGACAGTGGTCGGGTCCGGACAGTGGTCGGGTCCGGACAGTTGTCGGGTCCGGACAGTGGTCGGGTCCGGACAGTGGTCGGGTCCGGACAGTGGTCGGGTCCGGACAGTGGTCGGGTCCGGACAGTGGTCGGGTCTGGACGATGGTCGGGTCCGGACAGTGGTCGGGTCCGGACAGTGGTCGGGTCTGGACGGTGGTCGGGTCTGGACGGTTGTCGGGTCGGGATGGTGGTCGGGCCCGGACGGAAATCCAGTTTGGACCGAGATCGGATCTCGACAAGGATGACATCCGAACGTTCATCGGGTCCGGGTGGGCAACGTGTGCCGATGCACATCCGGGTAATATCACCTCGCAACATAGCCGTGAATTCGACTGGAGAAAAATAATAAGTTCGGTGTTTATGTGCCTGCATCAGATTATATTGACCGGAATGACTATCGTCAACTATAATTCGATCAACTAGATCTGAGCCCCAGTTTGACGAGTAGCACTTCGCAAAGTTGAGGAGCGCCGCTTAAAGCTAACGGCGCCACTGTCCTCGTCTAGACAGGTTTCGTCAACTCTTGGCTGGAGATCAGTGCAGCCGATGAGCACAATTAATCAGCCGACGGTGCAGATCCGGCTTGGTGCGGAACGCTTGGGCGCCACCCGAGCGTTTGGTCACAATTAATCTCTGTCCGTTGGTCGCCGGCCGCAGCAGAGCCGCGGGTGTTTTGATGGCGCGTGTCAGCTGACCGAGCCGCGAGCCACAACAACGCCGCTCCGGCCAGGAACCGGGCGCACAAACAAACAGGCTGGGTCTGGCGGTAGTCACGTGACCAAGGCCAGCTGGAAATACTCCCGACGCGGCTGCGACTGTCGTCCGATGCTCGCTGTGCACTCTCCATCCAAGGAAGTCAGACTTTCGCCAACTGTACGGCCTGTCCACATCAAACACGGGGAATTTGGCCACCCCAGCTATTCCACTGGTCTTGGTCTATGGCAACATTTGGCGTTCCATTTCTTGGTTCATCATTAGGTACTACTTACGTTGATATACCATGACAAAAGAATACGATCAATGAAACAATTTCCATCATCATCATCATCATCATCCCCACCCTCACAAAAACGTATACTACACTGTATGAGAAGATTACCCCCACAAAAACTTACATTACCTTGCATAGGGAGACTACCCCACAAAAACTTACATTAAACTGCATGGAGAGACTATCCCCACCAAGGCTTAAGTGCACTGCACGGGGGGAATATCCCCACCAACACCTACATTAAACTGCATGGGGAGACTATCCCTCTAAAACATAACTACACTACATGAGGAGACTATCTCAACAAAAAATTTACTGCACTGCATGGGGAGATTACCCCTACCAAAACTTACATTACACTGCATGTGGAGACTACCCCCATCAGAACTTAGTTACGCTGCATGGGAAGACCCCACTAAAACGTAATTTCACTGCGTGAGGAGACTACCCCAACTAAAGCGTAATTGCACTGCGTGAGAAGACTACCCTATCAAAAACAAAAAGCTTCACATTCTGACCGGCACAAAGTGACAGGCTGCCTATGTTGAAGTCCTGCAGTCCTGCTACTGGCGGAGTCACTCGTTACCCTCAATATGTGCGGATGACACACGTAATGAGACGTTAGGTGCACTACTTCTGATGTAATCAGTCACTTCGTTCGTCAGTCGATAAGCAGCTTCAGCACTAATGAATCATTGTGTTCGGCGACGACGGCGACGGAATATCATTATGGGTGTGCACCAAAGTTTCCGTCCCCAGCCAGCCCCTTGAAGCTGGCGTGAGGAGCCCTTGCTCGGGCACCTGGAGTGGATAGTGGGCGAAACTGGGTTGCGCCCACACAAGGCCGAGCTATTGATTGTGATTACTCGCCCGGAGGCGCATACCGGTGAGGTGATTAGACGGCGTATTGACCGTCGCGTCGGTCGGGGTTTCAGCACCACGCGACCAGTGAGGTCACACGTGGCCACTCCAACCAACTAGGGGACCCCCGGTCAGACGTAGGCCGGTGAAAGGTGAGGTAACACGAGGTCGCGTCAGCTGACTGGGGGACCCTCGGTCAGACGTGGGCCGCTGACGAACGGTGAGGTCACATGAGGTCGCGTCAGCTGACTGGGGGATCCCCGGTCAGACGTAGGCCGGTGACGAAAGGTGAAGTCACACGACTGACTGCCCCCCCCCCCCACACACAGTCAGACACAGACCGGTGGCAAACGGTGGGAGGCCACATGAGGCCGCGCCAGCCGACTGGGGGACCCACTCCTCCCAGTCAGATGTAGACTGGTGCCGACACAAGGCGAACTGCCATTCACACAAGATTTACTTCGTTCCTGTCATCTATAATGCGACTGCTATAGGAATATGCTGACGTACTTATAGGACTAATCAATGAAAGTTCATCAGCATATTTTTGTTTAGATGCATTTCTGATTTCAACAGAATTGCACTTATCTATGACGAGCAGTTTCCCTGCCATGCATGCATACATTCTTCGCCTTCCCTCTAGATTCGAAATGTCACGATCATCACGAAAGCCTCATGTATGTACCTACCACAGATCCATTCGTTTGAAGGTTGTCATGCCACCTACCGGCTTTGCATGAAAAGGATGACCCAAAACTTCTAATAGCCCTCTCCCAAACCCCTCGGAAGCCTCGCACCTTAACCTCGGCTAGCGTCCAAGACACAATGCATTCACGACAGGACATTCAAGACCTCAAGACGCGAGGAGTGCATCAACTTAGTGTATCAGCTTTCCAGGTACACTGGTGTCTCACAAGAACAAAAAAAAACAGCTTTGCAGAAAACTGATCTGGTACAAAAGAGCCATCCCAGCTCAGAAATGCAGCAGCACACAAGGCGGCAAGCAACGGGCAAACCGCAAATAATAAAAGTGCAGAGGCATAAAGACATAAAAACATAAAAGATTAGTGCAACTATGAGCCATAAGGGCCCTTCTTGGATGCACTCTGCACACTGAACCAGTTGCCCACCAAATCTGTCAATCATCCCTCCCTGTAATACTGAAAAGCAAGCCCTCTATTCTTATAATGATTGTCTATGCTGTTTTTAAAGATGTTCAATGTGCTGCTACTGACAATGTTTTCTGGCAGCTGGTTCCAGTGTTCTACTACCCTGTTGGTGAAGAAAGTCTGCCTTAACCTTGTTCTGCTGTGGTTAACTTTAATTTTGAATTTATGACCTCTAATTGCATCATTTCTGTTCAATTCAAACAATTCCCCAAGATATCCCCTCTCCAGACCATGGACAAATCTAAAGACCTCGATGAGATCTCCTCTCAGCCTTCTATATCTAAGCAAAAACATATTCAATTTCTTCAATCTTTCCTCATTTGCCAGGTTGCTTATACCATTAACCATTTTTGTAGCCCTCTTTTGTACTCTCTCTAAAAGCCAACAATCTTTTTCATAGCTAGGAGACCAAGCTTGGATGCAGAATTCCAAATGTCGCCTGACATATGCACAGTAAAACTTCCTGATCACTTCCACACTTCTGTATGATACATTCCTATTTATTGCCCCGAGCATTCTCAGTGCCTTCTTCCTGGCTTCCTTGGTCTGTTCTGATGCCCCCAATTTTGTGTTTAGAATAACACCTAAATCCTTCTCCTGTTGAGTCACTGAGAGCACTTGGCCACCCATCAAGTATGGAGCCTTCATATGCTGCTTACCTACATGCATGATTTTGCACTTATCAAAATTAAATTTCATTTGCCATTCTTCGGACCACTTCACAAGCTCGTCTAAGTCTTTTTGCAGCGTGATTTGCTCATTTTGACCTGTTATTGCCCTAAAGACCTTCAAATCATTCACAAATTTCAAAACTGTACTGCTTAGGCCACTTTCAATGTTATTTATAAATATAATGAACAGTAGTGGCCCCAGTACTGACCCCTGGGGGACTTCACTAAGAACATTTTGCCATGATGACTTTGTATCATTTAGCATCACTCTTTGCTGTCTATCTGAAAGCCACAACTCTATCCATTTTAAGATGCTACCTGCAATACCATAGGACTGAAGCTGTATCATTAACCGTGTATGGGGTACCTTGTCAAAGGCCTTACTAAAGTCAAGATATGCTACATCAACCTGATTTCCCTGATCAAGTTGTTCTGTGTCGAAGTCCAAAAAGTCCAAGAGATTTGTGAGACACGATCGTCCTTTCCTAAACCCTTTCTTCCAATGTAAACACTGATTTAAACTGCTTGCTCAGCTCCTCAACCATCTCACTATCCTCAACCAATGTAGTCCCGTTTGCTTTCAGTGGACCAATTGTGCTAGAAACTTTACTCAGCTTGTAGAAACTAAAGAACTTTTGACTGTCCCCATCACAGTTTTTAGCTAAATCCAGTTCTTTTGTTCCCTTTGCTGCTCTGGTTTTTTGCTTCACAGTGCCTCTAGGTTTTCGTTACGCCTTTAGATTAACGACATTTGAAGCTTCTTTAAACACTCTAAATGCAGTTTTCTTAGCCTTAATTGCTTTTATCAAGTCTGGTTTAAGCCATGCTGGCTTTCCTACCCTTCTTTTGCGTCTTTGTTTTTAGGGGACATGTCTAATCTGAATTTCATTCAAGTAAGATTTGAACTTTTCCCACATTTCACAGGCATTTAAATTGGAGAATTCTTCTTCCCATCTGATGGCACTTAAAGCCGCTCTCATGGAGTCAAAGTCTGCTCTGTTGAAATTTGGAACCTTTACCAAATTATCCTTAATATTTTCCCCTACATGTGCTTTGAATCTAACTATGTTATGGTCACTTCTTCCCAGAGTTTCTCCTACAGTCAAGTCTTGAACCAAGTCACTTAAATCCGAGAATACAAGGTCCAAGAATGAGCCATGCCTGGTAGGTTCCGATACAAATTGGTGTAAGAACAGGTCCTCTTCAAGGCATTTCCTAAACATTTTGCATGATGGGGAGCCAACACCAACATTTTCATATCCTTTTAAATTAAAGTCTCCAAGAATAAGGCACTTCCTCTGAAAGTTTCTACTGATTTCCTCACAAATCACCTTGTCAAGCTCCAGTTGATGAGAATGTGGCAGGGTTCTTGATCGGTAGAAAGCTCCTATCCTCAGAGTATTGCTGTTGCCTTTTCCCACAGTGACATCAAGCCAAATGGACTCCACAGACACATTTTTGTCCCCACCTGCTACTTTTTGAGAACTGAATAAGCTATTCACATGGAGCATTGCACCACCCCCTTTCATTGCTGGACCCCTATTGCACGAAAACATATTGTATCCCTGGATCTCATAGTCCCGCAAGTTATCTCCAAAATACCCTTCACTGACCCATGCCTCCGTAATGCAAACAAAATCTGGTTCCTCCTCAGCAACATAACACTTGAACTCATTTGGAGATATTCAACAGTGACAATACTTTTGACATAGATGGCATAGATCACATGATTCTTTGCTCGTTAAGACAAAAGTTGAATAAAAGCTCATAAAGTTTCTGCGCGGATGCCTTTTCCGGCCCATCGTAGATTGGATGTGATCTCTCGATCGACCGACCCATCGATTTTCTGTGAAGTGTTACATATGAAATGAATGGCCGCTGCATGTCTAACAGGGAGGCGTAGGTGAAATGCCCGCAAGTTACCAGGCAATAGGCGAACAGTCCAAAAACATGGAGGCACAAGGACAGGGTGTGAACAGGCTGAGCGTAAAGTGTGTGGTGAAGTATCCGGATGCGAAATGCCTCTCATGTGAAATGTGTATGAAATGACAGAGTCGAATTATCCGTGTGCAAAATGGCATCTGGGTGACAGGGCAGTAGATACCACAACCACATACATAAAGCCCAGTTTTAAGGCACCCTGTGCATTATCTTGTGGACATTTTCACATATAAGCAGTTCTTTAGCACATATGCCTCTGCCAGTAGATGTAAAATTATTCAGGTATGTGTAGAATTATGAGACTGTGTTTTCCTTTACAGGGCGCTATGCATAATGTCTAGAACAATTACCCATTAGTATATTATGCCTTCGCTCGATCGTCTGAAACTATATATATATATATATGTTGAGTGTGTAACGTAAATCTTCTGAGCATATATATTCCAAGTGTAAATATTTTGTGTATGGTCGTTTTACCGTCATTTCACTTCTAGTTGAGGAGGGCATTTTGCGCCCACATCACGCTCTCCAGTCCCTGTGTCTCGTAATTCGTGGCGTTCCACTCGCAACAAAATGGTCACACCAACACCCATTTGCCGACATTGCCTTTCCTCTTTTTAACAAGCAATTTTCAACATATGATGTTCACACAAACTGGACTGATGTTGTATAGCTATCGCATAAGGCTTCAAACGGAGCATACCTGAGCCTATAATAGCCAGCTCCAGAACAATAGAAGAGCTGCCAATACTAACTGTATTGTACCTTCAAAACAACCGTATCGTTTATTTGGATGTTATTGCGTTATTGACCGCTGCTCTTCATCAGCTCGCCACCACCAGACCCGCACCTACGATGTCAAAACAAGGAGCCAAGTCGCACCTCGACCAACACACCAGAGCCTGTCGCGGCAGTCTGACCACACCGACCCCGCCGCCGGCAGTCTGACCACACCGACCCCGCCGCCGGCAGTCTGACCACACCGACCACACCGCCGGCAGTCTGACCACACCGACCCCGCCGCCGGCAGTCTGACCACACCGCCGGCCGGCAGTATAACCTCGCCGTCTGCAGTCTGACCACACCGACCCCGCCGCCGGCAGTCTGACCACACCGACCACACCGCCGGCAGTCTGACCACACCGACCCCGCCGCCGGCAGTCTGACCACACCGACCACACCG